>CM057099.1:25087614-25102614 GCA_029959045.1 Taenioides sp. WSHXM2023
ATCTGCCAGCTCCTGATGTTATGAGGCCAAACAGAGGAACAAGCACAAACACATTTACTCAAACACTGAACCCGCGGAGCCAGTTTAAACCCTCTCACTTTTGTTTACTTCATGTCTTACCTCAGCAGTCCCCAACCCCCGGGCCGCGGGTTAGAAAGAGTAACCGCGCAGAATGAATAACCCCTGTCCTCAATTTTACGTGTCCCAACATCCACGCCTACCACCCCTCAATTTTAATTTGAACGGAGTGGCCCGGTCCGTGAAAATATTGTCTGACATTAAACTGGTAATACGTCATTTTACAGATCACAAAAAACAGGTGGGGCAGGGACAATCTAAACACCGGCACTTTTAAACAGAGCTGCACTATTTTGTGTGTCTTTTAAAGGGCCCGTATTGCACCATTTTCTGATCAGTGTTGTAATGTTTCCTCATCACAAACATCTGGAGCTGTGTTTGGTTTCGTTCATGCATGTTTAACACACAAAGCCTGCAGATTTAAACAGAAAACACTCTGTTCCACCTTGTGATGTCATGTGGTAATGCAAAGTGCTTACACCTTCACTAGGAATCACTTGGATGACCACTTGGATGATTTCAGACCTGGAAATGCCAATCTCTACTGAAGTAAAGGTAAATGGTAGCCGTTAACTTGAAAACTACAACTTCATGACATCACAAGGTGGAACAGAGCATTTTAAGCTTAGGAGATGTAGACAGACTAATAATAAAGGATTAAACATGTGTGAATGAAACAAAACACAACTCCAATTATGTTTTTGAGGAGGTAACAACATTCTAACATGGCTTAAAGGTCACAAGAGTCAATGTTGTGAAATATTGGACCTTTAAATCAAAGAGAATTAGCATTTGAGAGACAACAAGAAATTACTGGTGGACTAAAGACATGTCCTCCTGATTGATTAGTCGACTAAAAAAGGCACGTGGCAAAAGCTCTCAAAACTATTACGTTCCTCTATCTGTCCCAGACTGCACTGAAGACTACACCTGCACGGGAGTTCATGAAGAAACAGTTATTTGTGTAGAAAAAAGTACTAGAAAACAGTGTATTTATATAAAGGCAGATTATTTCTGAATCAGGAGTTTAATTCAATTCAATTCAAGCTTTTATTTCAGACTCCACTGGGTCCATATAGAACGTTTAAAAGAAAAGACAGAAAACACACAACCTGACACTGCTCTGCTCAGGCATTATTAAAACATTTATAATTTCATTTTGTGAATCCTCAAGGCGCTTCATAAATTTGTATACAACGTTTCTGATCAGAGCATTCAATGTAGGGACATTATTCAGCACAAACAGCAAACTGGCACTTGTCCATCGAGGGACTTTCATCAGGATACGAAATGCATCATTATACGCAACCTGCAACTTCTTAAATTTTGTTTATTTAGTTTAATCTGTCTTTTTACATAAATGCATAAAAATATGGTCGATGGTCCCATTTTTATACAGAGCTTTTCTACCTTCAGGGCACTCAAAACGTTTTACCACAACACACATACTCATACACCAGTGTACGCAGACACTGGGGGCGAGGTGGGTTAAGCGTCTTGCCGAAGGACACAACAACAGCATTCATCTGTGGGAGCTGGAATCACAGCACCGGTGGGTCAGTGGATCTGACCGCTCAACCAATGATGTTTATATCCAGAGAGGGATTCGAACCGCCAACCTTCAGATCAGTGGACAAAAGGCTCTACCAACTGAGCTACTGCCCAAACTCTGCTAACTCTCCTTCCTGCTGTTGTCGCACGGAAATCCTTATAATCTAAATAAACTTTCGACTAATACAAATTTTGGTCCACTAAGACTCCCTTGACAGATTAATGGACTAAAAGACTACAGTGCTACAGTACATGCATTTGTAGAAGCCTTAGTATATTTTTCCATAAAGAAAACTAGAATATTTCAAAACATGCTCAGAACATTTTACCGATACCGACATAATTTCAGACTTTGCCATTTTCTAACTGTACAAATTCAAATTGCTATGTAAATTTGTTTAAGATACACAAGTCAAAACCAACATGTTTTCTTGAGCAGTTTGAGAACTTTTTCATGATTCATTATTTAAACCCAGTGTAGATCAGATGAGTGTGTCCCTAGTATCCAGTATCCAGCGGACAAACTTTTCTTTTCCCCTGCTGACGAATGTAAATTTAAGTCTTACCCGACATTTTCACTTTGTGTTTAACTGTTGAACAATCACAGCTCAAACGTGCACACACAAGCAGCACCAGGGATGAATTTCAACACTTTCACTATTCCTACTCCGTCTCCCCTGTGAGACTCAGACAGCTCAACTTTTCAAATCACAATCGAGCTCAAAATAGCTCATACTTTGGAGAAAATCATCTGCAAACAAGTGGTCGCCTTGTAAAAAGTTAGAAAGATTCAAAGCATTTAGTTACAGAACAGTAATATGTGGGGTTTTCAGTTTAAGAATCAAACACAAATTATACTGGTTTCAATACACAACCTGGGCAAGAAAACTGAACTACCATTCGCTATTAATATACAAAAGCATGATACAAAACAATACACTACCATTTCACAAACGTAATGTGATGTGCAGTAGTTTCATTAGCAGGATGCACACTGCTATCAGTTAATAGTAGGGATGCAATGATATTCGATATAATATTGCATAGTTTGCTACTGGTGTCACAGTTCGATACACATGTTTGGTTGATATGCATGTGTCCCTCCATGTGCGCTGTGTTGTCATTTATTTTGGTCCGAAAGGGAAACAGTTATCGCAGCGTCCTCCTCAGACGCAATAAGAAAACAGCTCCACAGGGACTTACAGCTGAAATATTCTAACAGAGGTGGTTTTATCTTTCAGTCGCTTTTTATTTCATGTTGATAGACCCAGGAATGACAAAGAAATTAACTTTTAAATACTTCTATCTCATAAGTTTTAGTCAGAAAACAGTCCGCTGAGACATTTCTATGTAATATAACATAGTTTTAGTGTCCAGAAAGAGGACGGGAGAGCGCAGTGCCTCTGTTAAAAGCACAGACTGTAGCAGGGCAGTGTGGGAGGAGCTACGTACTGTCTCTGCTGGAGGAGGCAGAGCAGAGCCGACACAGGCGTGTGCAGTGTGAGGACTCAGGAGGAAAGGAAATCATCATCAAAGAAGGAAAAGTCTGATAGTGCAACTGCCCTACAGTCTATATTAAGAGTAGACTATATTATAAATATAAAATAGCCTGAGAAACACTATTTTTATTTTCACTGAATAAAAATTCTGTAAATCACTGAACCAAATGAACTAAAATGCTTATAAACTACAGCTATACAGTAGTTGTGCTGTAATGTATTGTGTGTAATGTATGTATTGCTTCATTAATATCATAGTGTTATTATACTATATATATATTTTTTTGCATCTTAAAACCTATTGAATGTATTGTATTGAGATACATATCGAATCGTGGGAAAACTGTATCATTGCATCCCAGTAGCCCATAAAAGTGTAATACCCACTCTTTAATCAGTGCTACTGCAGCCTCTGCAGCTCTGTCTATATACTGAGAATAAGAAAAACTTGTATATGTCCTCTGTCTGCAGGTTAAGACACTGGCAACCCAGATTCAGTCATGATCGTTTTTAAAAGTGTAAAAGTGCAGAGTCTAATCGTTGAAGAAACATCACAATTTACAATTATTCACATTAGTGACCATAATCTAACTCGTAGCGTAACACACAGAGCAAGTCTCCGTGACAAGTCCCAAACCAAAAAGACATTTAATGTTTAAATCTAACAAAATGCCTTGCTTCCTGTGCTCTGATGTAAAATGCAAACGCCACAGTGTCAGTGTGAGCTCTCAGGAGGCTCATTTAGGATGTCCTGGTTTTGTGCACCTGTCCAGACCCACATCCTCCAAGAATGAAACATGGAGATTCTGCTAAGATCACACACTAAGTAATTATACACTCCATTCACCATCTGTATCCCTGGATGAACTGAAGTGCGGCACCATTTTATATTATCCAAAGACGTTTTTATCCAAAATGTCAACTCAAGTTGACATTTTTGTAGTGTGACAATGATACAAAAACGTGACATTTTGTATTTCATTACTAAAAAAGGCTTACTTGATACTGATTTCAATATTCCAAACATGATTAAGAACAAACTGTTAATTTATACAGTAACAGTACACAATCACAGTAACGGTACACAATCACAGGATACTTGAGTATATGTTAGTTTTGCACAGTTGTTTGTCCATACAGTATACAGTATATACTTGTATTTTTATTTAGTCAAAGTCTATTTCTATCCAAGGTCTTATTTGTATGCATGCCTTAGTGTATTATTCATTGTTTTACGTTGCACCAGACAAGCTCCAGAATCCTGGTTTCTCCACTGACAATGGCACATTTTTTTCTAATTTTTAAAAATTTACTGTGTAACTTCTATATAATTAGTTTGAATTGTTTACTGTGCAATTTTCCAGGTAAAGTAATAACATCTCCATGGAAACAAGTAACCTCCACCAACAAGATCAAGACTATTCTAAAACTATTCAGGAAATGTCCAACACAGTCATTTTTATGCGATTTTATTCTGTATAAATACCTAAGCAAATGAGTATCTAGTTTCAACACTAGTATTAGTATAAATTAGTATCTGGGTATCAGTTCTTTTGAGAGGGACATGGCTGCAGACCTCCACCCAGAGGACCCAACCCAGAGACCTGCACCAGGAGGACCCTCAGGTGACTCACCTCCATCCACAGGTCCCTAAAAGTAAACAAACAGTCGCCATGCCTAAAAAACACCAGAGTGCACCGTTTCCTGCCCGCTGTTGTCAACATAACATTACAAAAGGTGACACTGTTTTGCACTAAAGATTTACATTACAGACTTGTGCCTAATCTTAACCACACACAGGTTTTGTTTTTACCATGTTAACACCATGTTTTAAACTGCTGATTTTCCAACGCAAGCAGAGTAGAGCTGAGACAACACAAAGCCAGTTCATTTCAAACTAGAAATGGAAACTATCGGTGACTAAATGTCTTAAAAGTTTTGCTTTAAACAATGTGAAATGAGCATTATCGCCTTTAATGACCTTTAATAGCCAATGACCTAATGCAACAACTAATAAAAAGTGTAATTAAGTTGTTTATAATGTAAAATAATGAAAAAAGTAGGGACATGTTGGTGGAGGTGCATCCTGGTGGAGGTCTGTGGGGTAGGGTCCTCTGGGTGGAGGTCTGCAGCCAGATCCTCTTGGTTCTTTTGACAACTCTACAACTGAATCTTGAGTTTAGAATATAAAGTAATAGTAGTATATATTATAGTAGTAGTAGTAGTAGTAGTAGTAACATCAAAAAAACATTCAGCTTCATTCATTATAACTTAAAAAAAAAAAAAAAACCTTGTTAATTTTTACTGAATTTGGTGAGATTATAACTGTTGTAAATATAAATTCTAGTTTTACACCAATCAAGAAGCAATTTGTGTTTCCTTATATTTGTATGTGTCAGATAATCATTTCTGTGTACTTGGTGTTTTCTAGTTCACAGGACATTCCCTAATGTGATGTCACGGTTTCCAACCAGGAAGTGAAATTTTAAACCTGAAAAATGGCCAAATTGGGAAAAGAAATGTGAATGTTTTTCCAAAAATCTTAAATATAATGATCTTAACTGCGTTTCAGCAAAATGAGTAGTCTAACCTGCCATAGGCAATGTAAGTATATTGAATTTACAGCCAGTTGAACTTCGCTCACCTTTTAAACGCATCTTCCGGGTCTTTCCGACAGGCCAGCGGATCCAGGACGGCCGACACAGCTGGAAGGTTCAGCATTTCCTCGTAACCAGGTCCGATTAGCTCCGAGTTCCTCAGCTGCTCCACCACCGCCAGCACAAACCTCCACGCCGTCGTACTGCTCTGCTCCTCTCGGTGGCAAAAATGATACGCTAGACACCTTCTCGATAACCCCGACGCCAGCCCTGCTTTCGACGTCGGCCATATCGTTTCTGTGCAGAGCGCAGTTTTCCCCGCTCCTGGACTTCCTGTTATAAGTACACCGGGGGAGTGTCCAGTCATCGTCCGAGCGTCCAGGCAGCATTGCAGCTTCTCCAATGCCCATTCTCGACAGTAAAAATGCCTGCCTTTGAGTAAGCTGGAGCTAACGCCACAAGCACCGCTGTTAGTCATTGGGTTGGAGGAAAGACAACAGCTTTGTGCAAAAAACTACAGCTCCCATAATCCTTCGCGGCTCCACCCGTAGTCCATGGCAACGCTGGGGATTTTGTCAAGCAGTCAGTTCTTGTGTATCTTGCATCAGGCGATTTCTAGCAGAGGTTGTGTCCAGTCCTTGCAGCTGTGAAGATGCAAAACCAGGTCAGCGAAAGGTTAAAGCTAAAAAAAAGCTAAAACTTCGACATGGGGATTTATTCCGAAAAGCAAAAATATAGCCAACTATTTCATGAATGTTTTTAACTTTTATTTTCAAATGTAACTTTTTTGCGGTGTTGGTGAATGCTGTGATGGAAAGTTACCATGCACAATGCAAAATAGACTCAGCCTAAATCAACAGGGTTTGTGTGTTAAACATGTGTGAATGAAACAAAACACAACTCCAGGTCTGTTTGTGATGAGGAAACAACATTAGAACATAGATCACATAATAGTGTAATATGGACCGACGATATTCGATATGTTTGTTCGATACTGGTGTCACATTCGATACACATGTTTAGTCGATATGCATGTGTCCCTTCATGTGCGCTGTGTTGTCATTTATTTTGGTCCGAAAGAGTAACAGTTATCGAGGCGTCCTCCGCAGACGCAGCATGAAAACAGCTCCACAGGGACTTACAGCTGAAATATTCTAACAGAGGTGGTTTTATCTTTCAGTCACTTTTTATTTCATGTTGATAGACCCAGGAATGACAAAGATATTAACTTTTAAATACTTCAGAATCGCAATATATGCAATCTTTTTCACAGTCTCATACGTTCTCATATCTCATACGTTTTAGTCAGAAACAGTCCGTTGAGACATTTCTATGTAATATAACATAGTTATATTACTAAAGTGTGTCTGTTAAGAGCACAGACTGTAGCAGGACAGTGTGGGAGGAGCTACGTACTGTCTCTGCTGGAGGAGGCAGAGCAGAGCCGACACAGTGAGAGGACTCAGGAGGAAAGGAAATCATTATTATTATTATTTTTTTTTATTATTATCCTTTATTATCCCTATAGGGAAATTATCCTCTGCATTTGACCCATCCTTTCAGGAGCAGTGGGCAGCACATGAGATGCCCGGGGACCCATCTCCATGATCTTGTTGCAAGGCTTGGTCAGGACCTCAGCTGGAGGATTTTTACCTATGGAGCCTGTTTTTGGGTTGATGGGGGAACATGCAAACTCCACACAGAAAGGCCCCGGCAACCTGAGGATCGAACCTGAAACCTTCTTACATTAAGAGTAGACTGGATATATTATTTTCACTGTAAATCATTGAACCAAATGAACTAAAACACTTCACATATAAACTATAACTTTACAGTGGCTGTGCTGTAATGTACTGTATGTAATGTATGTATTGTTTCATTAATATCATAGTGTTATTATATTATACTCATTAGCAGAAAAAATTACATGAGAAAAACATGAGAAAACATATCGAAATCGAATCGATATCGTGACCCGGGTATTGAGATACATATCGTACCATGAGAAAACCGTATTGTTGCATCCCTGGTTGTTATAACATTTTTAATATGTTTATTAGTACTGGGGTGTCACAACAAGTAGGTTCCAGGCCTTTCTGTGCAGTGTTTGCGTGTTCTCCCTGTGTCTGGGTGGGTTTCCTCTGGGTTTCCTCATGCACAATAGGTGAAATCCTCCAGCTAAGGTAGTCCTGACTAAGACTAGCTCAAGATCTGGAGATGGGTCCCCCAAGTGCTCCCTGTTTCTCACTAGTTGAAGGATGGGTCAAATGCAGAGGATGAATTACGCTCATGAGGGATCTATAAAGTATACATTATAGTGTATCTTACCTACCATTATTTGGCTAATCAATACATGTGATTATTGGGGTGACAATATCATGTAAGTAATTAATTAGAGGTCAATTCAATCGCTGTTTTCTTGGCCAAGTTTGAGAAGCTGCAGTTCCAAAAAGCAGAGGTAGAATGACAGCATGTATAAATATAAAATACATTTGAAAAAGTGACGCCAAACTGTGAACTCCTCCTCGCAATTTGTTTAATGTAAATGTCATATAAATCTTGTCTGGTCTCGTTCTGGTGGATCCAGTTTCTTGTTTTGTCTCGTCTCTTTCCGTCCCTAACCATAATACATCTTACGGCGTTAGGATTCTTTGGTTAAATATCAAATCACTTACTTTTCACAAATCTCCTCGTGTTCATCTTCTCTGTTGAGCTCTTGTGAATACATTAGCTGAAGGAGGACTTCCATGGTGACGGTCTCTCATGGCTCTGCTCCTGGAGATCTGTCAGAGAGAGAATGGATCAGAGTCAACACAGCAGACTGAATATTCACACACATACACACATGTACAGACTACTACTTCTACAACTAACACTTATCACTGTTATGTACCATACAACACTTTTTTTTCATTTGACCCATTTACAAATGTAATTAAAGAGTAAAAAGTTAAAGTATTTCGTACAGAATTTGATCTTTGATCTTAGAAGGCTTTAAATGTAGCGATACCGATAAAGATTTGTGCAGAATTTTGACTGAATTGATTGTTTTTTGGGGGTTTTTCTAGCTGTTTTTCTTTGTATATAACCCCTCAGCCTTTTCTGCAGGTCTCAATAATAAAAATACTTGTAAAAATGCAGTGGAGTAGAAAGTACAGATACCTGCTCTCAGATGTAGTAAAGTAAAAGTAAAGTGCAGATACCCATTTTTTTTTTTTTAACTTACTATACTATAAGTACTATAACTTTTTGGTTGGGGGTCGGTCACCTGCTTGTTTCTATGGCGATGTCATTGCTCTGCCTGGAATGTTCCACAGTGTGACATTAAACACCTCTACTTTACATTTTATAGCTCAAAAATACCTAGAAAAACAGAAATTCTGACTGTGAGCGGGGTCGCCTCTCCACAAATCTGACCTGTAACTTGGTCCAGTTTGGTCTCCATGAGGATAGAAAGGTTTACCATACTGTGAAACATTCCAGACAAAGCAATAACATGTTCACGGAAACAAGCATTTGACGGGCCCTCCACCAGTAATGTTACACAATGCACCTTTAAGTACAGTACTTCACTACTTTCACGACCACTGCTGATTTGCCTGGAATGTTCCACACTATGAAATTAAACTAAAACTAAATCTGTCCATTACTGATGCATTTTGCACAAAAGTACCTGGAATCATGCATTGTTATAGCGTAGCTTGGCCAGTAATTTAAAGTCAGTTTAATGCTATACTATGAAACATTCTGGGCAAAGTAATAAAATGTGACAACCAGGTGAATCATTTGATTTCGACAGTGAGCGGAACTAATTAAAGCATAATAAAAGTACACTCATAGAACCATATAACCATAAATCACATAATTTCCCTTGTGGATCAATCAAGTTTGCCTAAGTCTAAACACAAAAGCCACAGTGGGTAACTTTTAGCCCAAACATAGACTAAGTAAAACATGTTTTGGTTGCGGTGATGCGAGTTTAGTTTAGTTTAGTTTAGTTTATTTGCCATTTGTAGGGAAAAAAATGGCAAAAAGCTCAAACGTATTGCACTGAAACAAGTCCTCCTGCTGGTTTCCATGGAAATGTTGTTCCTCTGGCTATAATATTCCACCGTATGGCATAAACTAACTCCATGGAGAAAGAGCCGAGTCGACGGATAGTTTTAACTTTCTATTTCTATGGGATCATGCATTTGAAAGTAGTGACAACAAGTGACATATTGTGTCGTTAACCAAATTGCAGTGTTCCCCGGATAGTTGCTGTTCACACTTTTTTCTATAGTGGATAGAGCCAAAAGGATAAACAAAAGATAAAAGAAAGTGCATTGTCTTAAAGGTAAATGGAACTTTAATGGTGGATTATGTAACTTTTCTAGTAGAGGGTCCGTCAAATGCTTTACTCTATGAAAATGTTATCGCTTTGTCTGGAATGCCTTTTATAAAACCACTTGTAATTGAATAAATGTAATGTAGAGCTGTTTAATGTCATACTGTGGAACATTCTATCCATAGAAAAAAAAAAGGTGACGACCCCCAACCAAAAAGTTACACAGTGCACTTTTAACCACGCACTGACCGCTCCGTTCTGTGTGTGATAATGTGTTCTACTGTAAAGACTTCCTACACACCAAACAACCCAAGGAAGGAAGGACGTGAAGCCAACTGGACACAGGACAGCCTCCTCAGCAGAGCAAGGCAAGCACTGACTCTGTATTACATCACGAAAAAGTACTCAGATTATCCCATGTTTTAAATGTCATCATAGCTTAATCAAAGTAGTGGTCCAAGAACGTACTGAATGAATGTAATAAGAATGAAACGTGGGAAAAAAATGGACACAAAAATGAAATTAAATCATATCTAAAGGTGCGGTGCAAGACACACAAATGTTCAAATCATTTTATTTATTGTCACTTGTACTTACTCATAGTGGGAAGAGGAACCACAACTTTTACTCATGTTAGAGTACTCTTACTTTAATAAAAATATGACTCAAGTAGGAGTAAAAGCATACTACTAGAAAAGTACTCTTAAAAGTTCTTTAAAAACTCAAATGTAACTGAGTACTATCCACCTCTAGTCATTTGTAATACAAAAGGTACTTTACATATTTTTTCTGGTGAAGGGTTTGCTGGTTGTGGTTATTATCAAAAATATCTTGCATGATTCTGGTCGTTACAATGTGATAATACTTTCTGTTACAGTTTACAGCCGACGTAGCCACTTCACATGACTTCACTGTCCGTATATAGCGATCAAAGCCGGCAAAGGAAGCACTGCCCAGCCCTCTCCATAAACAACCATTCATTTCTACTACAATACACAGAACCATGTGATTATGCAAAACGATTATACATTTTTTAAACTTCATCCTTTCTTTTTGAGCACCAGGTCCCAAATATGTACATATCCTTCTTATTATTGTTGTTGTACCTTGCTCAAACAAATAAAATGAATGAATGAAATGAAGATACATACCTGATTTGATATATTTGATCAAAGGTGAAACTTGGCTCCTAATCTAAGAACTAATACTTCCAACTGCAAATGTTGATATCCAAATAGTTTCCTTTCTACGACAACCATCAACACATGCGACTACCCTCCTGGCATAAAGGTTTGACACGATCCGCAAACTGTGAACTTAAAAATGACATTCACAAACTTACTTATTCATTCCTTACTATTAAAAAGTGCATACTTGTAACATTTCATTGCAAACGCTTTCCTTTCTACAACAACCATCAATACATGCGACTAGAAGCAAGTCCGACATGATCCACCAACTTAAACTTATTTTTTTTTTAAGTTAAGTTATTAATTCTTTACTATTGAAAAGGGCTTTCTTCTATTTAATATTTAGGTTTACGATTGCAAATGTTATTTCAAATACTTTCCTTTTTACAACAACCAACTGACTATAACCTTAAAGCAAGTTTGACACGATCCATAACTTAAAAATGACATTCACCAAAGTTATTCATTCTTTACTATTAAAAAGTGCTTACTTCTAATCTAATATTTCATTTAGGTCTGCAGTTGCAAATGTTGTAATTATAAAATCCTTTCCTTTCCACAACAACCAACAATACGTGTGACTATAAGCAAGTTTTTCAGGGTTCACAAACTGTTAACTTAAAAAGAAAAAGTTCAGTTATTCATTCTTTACTATGAAAAGTGCTTACTTCTATTTAATAATTAGGTCTACAATTAACATGCTTTCCTTTCTAAACAACCCAGAATCCTTCCCTCTCAAAGTGGTACACAACGATCCCCAAACTGTCAACTTAAAAAAACTACATTCGCAAACTCAAGTTATTTATTCTTTACTACTGAAAAGCGCCTACCTCGTCTGTGCCACAGTCCCTTGCAGTGGTTTGAGCTTGTATTGAATGTTCCCACGTCCTGCCTGCTCCCTCTCTTCCTCTCTTCCTCTCTTCTTCGCTTTCTTTCTTTCTTTCTCTCTCTGTCTCTCTCTCCGCTCCAGTTTTTCCTGTTTCTCGTTCTAGTCTCCTCCCTCCTTTCCAACATGTTAAGACTTGTGCGCTCGGCTCAACCCCGTTTCTACAGCTCGTCTCCTCACACAACCTTTAGGAGATTCTGACTGGCTGGTTTCAGATAGGGTAAGTCATTTAGGGATCTTGGAGTGGTGCGTTTCATAATCAAAGTATAGGGCTGATTTTGTACAAATATGTTAATACAGATTTGCATTTAAAATTTCAAAAAATCAAGACTGAGTTCACGCAGTGCACATTTCCAGCACTTAGAAGCATTAATATTTGAGAGAAGACTGAAATATGAAGTGATAAACGAATACAAGAATTCCCTGCATTTCTATACTTCTCTGTTAATATTTTTACATTTTTTATCATTGTAAATTTTGTCTTTGTTGTCAAAAGAATTGGGGATACTGGTAATGAATATCGGGGGTCAGCAGATTATTAAAGCCAAAGTATCTACATCGGTATCGGATCAGAAAAAGCTGGATCCTGCATCCCTAAAAACAATCAATAGGGTTTCAATTATTATTCAATTATTAAATTATTTTAGTAATCGACTAGTCAGAGATTATTTTTTCGATTAGTCAAAAAAAAATTAAAATATTATGATGTAAATTTAGTCTTTCAAAACTTTTTTTTTTTAACCAAATAAAAAAGGTCAAAATATGGTGACTGGTCCTCTAATGTGTATTATTGATGAAATTCTGAAATTGTTTTGTGTCTTTTTTTTTTATTTTAATTTGATAATTCCGCTATCTTTCTTGTATTAGGTGTATTAGTGTGAAGTCCAGATAGCAGTCAAAATACAAAATTCTTCTTTATAGTAAATTAGGCAAAATTATTAGATTAATTGCTGCAGCCCTGATTGATACCCAGATATTAACCAATATATAAAAACTAATATCAAAACTAGATACTCACTTGAGTATTAATAATGAAAAAAATGAAAATTAAAAAGAAATTTGACCTTTTCCAAATAGTTTTAGAATAGCTCTGCCTCTGATATAGATTAAGACCATTCAGAAGTAAAGTGAATAAACTACAGTGAGTTCATGTTGTCTTAAAAATACAACTAAGGTATAGAAATCAGTATTGAGTTTTTCTAGTTTAGAAACAAAAAAGGACCATCTCTTGTGTACAGTTCAAGTACGTCTTAGGACTCAAGGAGTTGAGAAAGTGCAGAGAAATTGGACTCACCCATGGACTTGCAAAGAGAAAGGAGGGAGTTATGTCAGAAATGGGCGTGGCTTATCTTAGATATGACTTATGACCGGAGCTGACAGGTGGGTGGGGCTACCTGAGGGTCAAAGTTCATTGGCAGGGCAGCTCGAAGCCCGGGGGCAGCAGTTTTTGTTTCAGAGGCAACAGAAAAGCAGAGGTGAGGCGTAATCGTATCCAGGAAATGAGTGGGTGAGAGACGCGCAGTCCAGTCATTAGCATAGTTTACACACTGATGGTTATCTTTACTGCTTAAATGCTTTGACGCCTAAAAAAACAATGGCTCAAGTGTTCAGAAGGAAGAAAAAAAAAAAAAAAAAAAAAATAATAATAATAATAATAATACTAAAAATAAATAAATAATAATAATAATAATATATTAGTGCTGTCAAAAATATCACATTATTAACGAGTTAATGCAAAACAATTTTAACAGCGTTAATTTTTTTATCGCGAGATTAACGCTCTTTGTGACTTAGTGAACTAGTTTTTTCATAAGCTGTGGCCACTGCTAGTAATGTTAGAAAAACTACAGGATCCGGCTGTGAAGAGGAAGGAAAATAATTTGCATGAAACCGAGAAGTCGCGGCTGGAGGAGGTGGGCCAAAGCACGCGCACACACACGAATTCACCACACAAGCCCTGCGTGTGCGCTGATGCCACCCACACGAGGAAAACACGAAACAAAGTGCACTCCAAAACATATGGCGAATCCGCGCCCATCCCCGACAAGGACCGCGAACACAGACAGAAGCCCCGCAGCCTCCCGGCCGCCCCCACTCCCCCGCGCCGCCACCACATCCACAAACCCACAGAGGAGCGCGCCCCGCAGCAGAACCTACATCGGCCCCACCACTCAATAGACACCCCATGACTCTGGACACACCCTCTCCGCCAAAAGCGCCAGCTCCACCGTGTGACATGTAAACAAACATGCCATCAGCTGCAGAACACCAGGCAACCGCGCCCGAGCACGGCACGGCCCACAAGTCCTAGTGCGAGTGCGCCCCCTAGTGCAGCAGTTGGGGCAGACAAACACAGTGGCACTAACTGGAGATTACTGAATGTCCCTCAGTAATGAGAACTACCTCAGGGTCACAGCTCATTATTTCACCCACAGTGGGAACTTCAGTCGCTTTAACTGTTCTGAAGACAGAAGAGAAGCACTTCACTCACACTGTTGCAGAGCACTTCATGAAAGTGGAACATGAGAGTGGAACATCCAACACAAAGTGTCTCACTGACAATTGTTATGGTTTGCAATAAAAACACATTTGCACAAAGCAGCGCCTATCGATTTTTCAATGTTGATAAAATGATGATTCAGGGGACAAAAATGTGTGATTAATTTGCGATTAATCGCAAGTTAACTATGACATTCTTGAGATTAAGAAAAGATAGAGCACTAATATATATATATATTTTTAAACGTGTACTACTGTAAACATTTCAGGTGGAGGGTGGTCCGCCAACTGCACATTAAAACTAATGCCTTGCGCACCACTGCAGCGTCTTTGCAGCGGCACACAGCGTGAATGGGAGGTTTGTAGCCTACAC
>CM057099.1:25707614-26005114 GCA_029959045.1 Taenioides sp. WSHXM2023
CTATGCATCAGACTCATAGTAAATCAGGTGCCACAGTGGGGTAGTAGTGGCGCTGGTTCATACTGTCATTGTGTCCATATGCATGACACTTCACCCTCTTTGCTTCCAACGCAGTCCAAAGTAGACCGGTGCATGACTGAGAGTGTTTGTGAGAGTTGGAAGAAGTCAGAGAATGGTCGGAAATGCATGAAAATTAACCCATAGCTACAACCCGGGGAGTTCACAGCATGTATCTCATGTATGTTCATTGAAATGCACTGTCCCAACTAATAATGAAACAATATTTTCTCTGAGAACTTTTTCGCTTTATTTAACTTGTTACAAGAAGTGACCTTGAGTTTCTCTCATTCAGTCACACAACTTCCAGACTATTTGTCTTGCATATTCGCGTCATCTTGTTTGGACAGGCAATCAGTGAATAAAGATGTATGTTACAGAAACATTTTGAACGTGTCAAAATTGAAAAGAATCACTAGTCTTCAAAATCATTGGAATGAGTTTTTCCTGTCTAAGATATCCAGGACAATAATGTACTTATTTATTTATTTTTTAACCCACTTTAGTTGTCATTTGTAAATGTAATTCCTGCATGGTTTATCTCAAAAAAATATTCACATATTCATTGAACTTCTATATCACGCATGAACAATATGGAAGCTTTGCGGGGGCCATTAGCTATAACAAAGTACCACTGACTTTATTGTACTGTGAATGAAACCTAACAACGAGTCCTGAAATAAACACAAGGATAATAGCAACCAGAAAGGCTGCGTTAATTAAATGATTTTGCTCACTGAATCTCTATTGAAGCTTAAACACATTTTTGCCTACATGATCGGTTGCATATAGTGTAATCTTGCGGGTCAGGGCAGCCCCTTGTTCCTGGGTGGGGTTACTATGATGGAGTGATACCTTTATCATTTTATGGAGAGGGGAGGAAGAGGAGGAGAGGGGCGTTTGGGGTTGACCGATTGCTGGCCGAGTTCAAAGGATGGAGGAAGAGCAAGCAGACGCTCCCTCCGGTGGCCATTTTGGAAATCTGGGTTAATGACAAAAGGAAAAACACACGCCAATAGTAACACAAGAACAACTCCAAAGCAGAGACTCATAATCAACCAGACTTAAAAAGGACTCATTAGAAAGAGTTTGTGTCTATGGAACTGTCCCCACTGTGTACACTGGGAAATCAGAATGCCCAATGACTGCTGCTTTAAATAACCCTCTTGAGAGCCAGAGTAAAATAGTTTGGAAATAATTACAAGTTAGAACTTAAATTAAAATAAAAAAGGCCTGAATATTGTCATTGGAATCAGTTGATTCCAGTTCAGTTGATTTCACCAAGATCAGGTCCAAGATGCTTCATAGCTTAAATATAATAAAAATTAATAACAAATTCTTCAACTAAACTTTATCAAATACAATAAAGGGTGCACTAGCACCCCCATAGTTCACTCCTAAAATGAAGAGGTCTTTGTTATCTTACTGAGCTGACTGTTTTAGTCAGTTTTAGTCTGAGAGTCAAACTTCAGTACCTGCGCTGAAATGTCCTGTGTTTTGCAGCCGTATCAGCATCTTGATTTGAGATCGCTCCGTGGCGCTCTCTTTCTCTGTTTCTCTCTCTGCCACACATCTCTTTTCAAAAGAAAAGAAAATGACATAACCTCTAAACCTAGTGATTAAGGGAAAAGTGAGTCTAGGTAAGAAACGCATCACATGATGGAAAAAACCCTGGCAGATGACAGGGGAGCACCTGGTATGGTATTTTTGGCACGCGCGCTACGTGCGCATGCATTGCTCTTGCTCCTTGGTGCTAAGCACCCCTAAACTTGGAAGCCTAGAATTGCCCCTGGCGTTGTCTAATTTAGGCTACACGTAAAACGGTCCGGACCCTTGTCTAACGATTATCCTCTTCAAATGAATTGCACATGAGATTACGGCAGTTAAATGATCAGAGCTAAGTGTAACTCCTGACCCAAGAATAGTATAGTAGAGTAATCTAGTAGTTTGGACCAGGCTCTAGGTTCTCAAGGGCTACAATAGGAATAATGGTGCGAGTATAAATGAGATGGCTGGAGACAGAGATGAGCAAGCTTGTTTTTGTATTGAATAGAAAAAATTGAAATAAAATAAAACTTAGTTTACAACTTAGCTGCCGGCAATGTTTACATTCAAGTTGTGCACAATAATAGAAAAAACCCCAAGTCCTACTGAGCTCAGTATATTTAGTCGTTTTAGTCAATGTTCATAAAGGATCCTCGTTGTGGTAGTTTGAGTGGTTGCCACATGATGAATTCAACAGGAAGAACAGAGGAGAAGGTTGTTCTCAGTTCACAGTTCTGGGTTCTGGGACAGGCTCGCCATTTCCTCCAAAGGTGAATCCAGATCCAAATCCGAGTCTTCTTAATCGACGATGACATCAACACAACAAAAAAAACCTAGCCTGTATAACAAGAATAATGTTATAGTATACAGCTAGTTGAAATCCATTTCCATTATCTAATCCTTAGTAGTAGTAGTAGTAGTAGTAGTTGTAATAGTAGGTATAGCTTTGTTTCTTCTTTTTGTTTCTCAAGTTATCAAATGTTGTAACTCCATAGTTACATCAGAAATATACATGCATGTTTTTAACTCAAACTGTCATTGCTGCACATGAATTTGTTTCTAATCCATGTAATAACAACAAAATGAATTGCTCCTTTAATATTTTTTTAACTTATTAACCATGTAACCTTTGATTAATGTTGTTATCCAATCCAATCAACTTTTAACCCTTTCTTTAAGCTTTTGTAAATCATGAAATAAAATACAATTAATTATTTCTGTCACCAACCAGATAATAGCACCTTTAACTTATCCACTGAATCAGTAACCCTAGCTGGTTTAGCATTAAATTACATTCTTATGCATAAAGCATCAACTTCAAATCACATTTCACCATAAAACAGTGCAAGATGAAATAAAAGTACAGTCACCTTTGTTGTCAACTTAAATTTTGCCATAAAACAAGTACAACTGTTTCTACATTGACTGGAAGCAGTAGTCTATCACTCGCGATTAGCATTAGCATCGCGCTAGCATGTTTTTTCACCATGTTACGCACGTTAAGCACGTGTAGACTCACCAAGATGATGTTTTAGCATCAACACGGACAGAACACCGTCACAGCCCATCAGGTTCACGCATGGAATCAACTTAAAATAGCATATAAACATTTCTCAGTTAGCATTACGATCTTGTATCATATTTACATTGAATTACATTAACGTGCACTCACCGAATTATTTAACTTCGCAAAAATAAAATGGGATCGTCAACACACGGGCGTAAAAGAATGAAAAACTAAAGTGAATCTGAGATCGGGTCTTGAGAAGGCGAGTCTTAACTACTTTTGACAAAGAAGAAGGTCATTATCACCCAACGTGACTGACAAAACAGGAAGTCATATAGAGAGGGGATCACACTTCTTCCTCTTATCAAAATAAACGTTTTTCAAAATAAAATGAGTGCATTTAAATAAAAGAATTAAGGTACATTTTCTCTACTGGGTTACATAAGCGCCTGTCCTCACATTTGTAAAAGCTTCGAGTCAAGTCAAAGGCGCACAGACGCACACAGACGCACGGTCCGTCAGTGCGTACGTGCCATAGCAACAGAACTACCTGGGCCCTATATAAAGCGCCTGCGCTCTCAGTCGTCCCCTTCTCACTTGAGAACGCTTTTTGAACGCTCGCTGGACACTTGTGTACTGACTTCGGCATTCACATCTGATTAACCTCTCAGCCTCAGCAGTTGTAAAACAGTTGTAAAACAGTTTTCACAGTTTTAACAGTTCTAACATCTGTCTCTGTTAACACTTGTTGAGGGTTTGGACACACACCACCATGGACCGCTTCTCCCGCCTGCTCCTCGGCCACTTGGACCTCATCCCCGGAGGTAAGATTTATCAAATAACATTCAATTATGGTAAATTGTGATAAATATTAATAACAGAGCCCAAATATTTCATGACAAGAAAAGTTTTATCCATCTGCGACTGTTTGGACGGTGGGGCTCCTAACATAACTAGGTTTGTGAAACTTGAAACATTTGATAGTTTGTGACTTTCACTTGACGATTTCATTTTGGATTCCGATGAATTGTTGGTGAAACTGGTCTAAATATATCAACATAGTGTGTAGTCAACAGTTATCGTCACATTTATAGAAAATCACTTGTATTTTATTTTCTGGGTCTTGATATTCATCAGGGTTTGAGTGGCATTTTGTAAAAAAAACATGGCGCCCAGCCGGCCGTTCCAAATGGAATGTTTAAAAAATGTACATTTAAAAAATGCACATTTGGTCTCCATAGAATTCCCAGTGTTTGGATCGAATTTGAGCCTTTCCTTTGAGCTTTGGTTTAGATGGCGTTAGTGAACTGTCAGGTGCAAAGGAGGAGAGGACAGACTGAAATCACTATCACTATAAACTATGAAAACGTGCTAAAATAAAGGGTCCAACTAACAGGCCTAATCCATATTCATAAATATTAATTCATCAAATCGGTCAGCGTCAGAATGAATTAGGCCCACATGAACCAAAGAAAATCTAGCCTATTGCATCCTAATATTGGGTTATATTCTCAAAAGCTACAATTATGTAGTTAGAAAAGTAGTAGTAGTCCAAGTAGAAATTTACAATAAAAATGTTGTGTTCTTAGCCCTGTAGGCCTTTATGTGTCATCCACCTGTAGTAATTATGGGCAATACTAATGCGAACCTTTACTGGTACTATTCACTCAAGTCACTTAACTGCTATTTATTGATTTAATTTGTCCATATGCTGCACTGTTGATACAATAGTTATAGCCACTAATTGTACAAATAATATAATGTACTCAAGTTTCTTTACCTGCTATTTATTCCTGTCCATATGCTACACTGTTCATAACCACAGTCAGAGCCACTTACTGTGCAGAGTTTTGTAGCCTTATAGCTTTATTCTGCTGACAAAGTGTTGTGTTAATGAATGAATGAATTGTTTATTATAAATCTTTACAGTATAATTTATCTTGATTGCATGTTCCTGTTCTCCTGCTGTTCTTGAACCTTGCGTTGCAACACTGTCATTTATATTTTGGGACAAAATGGTTTATCTTATCTTAATATTGAACAAATAACATGGTACTGTGTGCTGGGGTGTGCTGTTAGATGTCCATTTTTTAATTACCCTACCTAAGCCTACGAGCCTCAGGACAACGTCATACGCAACCAAATGTATTCAGCCGGCCTCTTCGATATGTTACTAAAATAAGTAGAGTAGCAGCAGTAGTATAGTATAGTATAGTATAGTATAGTATAGTATAGTATAGTAGTAGGTCATTAAAGCCTATGGAGCCTTGCTCCAGCTACAATTTAAAGGGTGTTTAACGTTGTTAAACCTGTTGCAGAGGCCGTGGACCCTTGGGACAGTCTGCACCTTCTGGCGGAGGACCTTCCAGACTACTCTTCGGACGAGCACGACCAGGGTGAGTTCGAGGTAGATGGTCCTAGGTCTGTGTTTTGGTCATCTGATGAAGAGGACGGGAGCGACGACTTTGGGTCGTCTGATGAAGAGGACTGGAACGACGACTTTGGGTCGTCTGATGAAGAGGACGGGAGCGACGCAGACTTTGGCTACAAGAGTCGCTCTGAGGAGGAAGAGGACGAAGACCAGAGGGCAGAGGACCGTTACTTCGCTCGTCTCCCCCTGGAGGTGTTTCCTTTGGGCAGGCGGGGGGTTCCTGCTCCACCTGTGGCTCGTGCAGCCTGCTCGCCTCCTGCTCCTCACCCACTCCCTGTGGGTCCTGCGCTGGACTTCCTTCCCCCCAGCGGACGCAAGCGCTTCAGGGATGAAGAGGATGAAGAAGTGGAAGACCCTTCCTCCAAGCGGCCGTGCCTCTCCTCCTCCAACGTGCTCCAAGACTCCGAGTCAGACGAGGACTGAACTCAGCCTCACAGACTCAGAGCTTGGCTCAATGCGGCGACATTTACCACCTTCAACCACGCCCATCATCCATTGATTTCTTGATTGATTTCTTGATTGATTTCTTGATTTAAAAAAGTAGTAGATTGAAGTTAAGGAATACTATGTAGGATTTCATAAAACAAAAAACTGAAGATAAAATTATAATCTTTTCTTGTTGAGTTTAGTGTAATTTCTATTCTGATTCGAATCTGAGTATTGCAGTTTTACCGAAATTCCTGCATAGTACACCTTGTACTTTTATTTGAAACAAAAACAAAAAAATACAAAAAAGTAGGGAATACTATGTAGGATTTCAACAAACATAAAAATAATTAATGAAACACATGACATTTTTACTTTTTTTCACTGACTAAACTCCTAATTATTTAAATACTACAATTTGACAGAAATTCCTGCATAGTACACCTTACATTGACGTTTTACTCTTTTTGTGTGTTAAAGTTTTTAAGTAGAACAAAAGCAAGGATTATTATGTAGGATTTCATAAAAACTTAAGAAATCTTGATGATAAAAAGTAAAAAAAGTAAAAGTAAAGTTTTGTCAATATATTCTGAGTGATTCTTAACCATAGGGCCGGGGCCCATGGGCTAATTGATACACTAAATTTAATCAGAGTACTACAGTTTGACAGAAATTCCTGCATAGTACACCTTACATTGACGTTTTACTATTTTTGTTTGTTTAACGTTTTTAAGTAGAACAAAAGCAAGGATTATTATGTAGGATTTCATAAAAACTTAAGAAATCTTGATGATAAAAAGTAAAAAAGTAAAAGTAAAGTTTTGTCAGTATATTCTAACTGAGTGATTCTTAACCATAGGGCCGGGGCCCATGGGCACACAATAATATGATATATGTATTATGGCTTACTTTGTACTGAAAAAGTGGGTTCTAATTGATACACTAAATTTAATCAGAGTACTACAGTTTGACAGAAATTCCTGCATAGTACACCTTACACTGACGTTTTACTATTTTTGGGCATAGGAGGGTTAGAGGTGAAACTGTGTGTTAAAGTTTTTAAGTAGCACAAAAGCAAGGATTATTATGTAGGATTTCATAAAAACTTAAGAAATCTTGATGATTAAAAGTAAAAAAGTAAAAGTAAAGTTTTGTCAGTATATTCTAACTGAGTGATTCTTAACACTAAATACACAAAATTTAATCAGAGTACTACAGTTTGACAGAAATTCCTGCATAGTACACCTTGCATTTACCTTAAACTTGTGCTTTTCTGGGCATAGGAGGGTTAGAGGTGTGTTTTATAGTACTTAGTAGAAGTACAACTTTGAAGGACTGCACATGTATGTGTAACTTCGAAGTATTTCTGTGACACAAAAAAGATCAAAAATATAGCTAAATATAGCTATAGTAGCAGTGCACTAGTCCACATAAGTCCACAGCTATAAGCTGAGACTGAACCAGCCCAGTGCACTACTAAATGTTAACCAGCGGCTGCCACATCTAATGTAGCACCCCTTTCTGATGGACTGAAGCTTCTGCTCAAACAAAACATAGCAGATAGTAATCCAGACACAATATCAGCCTGTATATGGAGCTTTACGATAGTGAAGCCATATTCTCAACACGTGCAGATCTTCTGCAAATAACTAAGACCTAATACATTGTGATGAGTTCAAGTACAGAGAAAATGTCAACTTCTCATCATAATAAATGAGTGCACAATACTAAACTGTGGAGATGTGGCTTTGTTCACTCATATCTCCTGTTTATGTTGTGCCCGATTCAAATTGTCCTCTCTGATGGTAATGTGCCATTTCAAATGAAATGCGTTATATAATCTATGTCTTTAGAAGCGGACTCTTTGAAGGCTGTACATAAATAGTGACTTGTTCTGTTCTGAATTATTGTATCTGGAGATGTGGGTCTGTTCACTAACTCGCTGGTCAGTGGGACATTCCCTGCTTCTCCTCTTTTTGTTGTTTTGTTTTAAGAAATTGTTTTACGTGATTGTAACATAATGAAATGTGTATTTAATTCTAAGCCTTTGTAAACAGTCTGATTGGAGGCTGCACAAAAATGTAAAAATCATTCTAGAGAAATAGTGAGTTTGATTATAATGAATGTATTGTAATGTATAAATGTGGAGATGTGGGTGTGTTCACCACTGTCAGTGGGACAGTCCCAACATCTACTTTTTTTTTTTTTTTGTAAATTAAATACTGGTAAGAATTTTACTGTGAAGAATTGTAACAGCAGAGATACAGAGATGGGAGTGTGCTAACTGATTAGTCAGTGGAACAGTCTGTTATTTGAAGTCATCTTCATAAAAGCATTTGACTGTAATAATTATCAACAAACATGTGGTAAGAAATAATAATAATTTCATATTAGCTCCTTTTGAATGTGCACTTAACACCTTAACACTGTCTCTCTTTATGTTTCCATGGTGACTGGTTTGGAGGGGCCATCTGGGCCCTGTGGTCCTGTGGTCCTGTGATCTGACGAAGCTGACGAGAAGAACCCTGTCTCCAATGAAGAAAAAGAGCTGATCAGAAGTGATGTGATGAAGCTTGACTAATAATAACAAACAAACTTGAGGTAAGAAAATAATGACAATTCCATATTCTTTTGAATTTGCATTTAACGCCTTAACTCTGTTTCTGTTTCTGTTTCTAGAGTGACTGGTTTGGAGGGGCCACCTGAGCCCCGTGGTCCTGTGGTCCTGTGATCTGACGAAGCTGACGAGAAGAACCCTCTCTCCAATGAAGAACAAGAGCTGATCAGAAGTGATGTGACAATACTTGACTAATAATAATAAACAAAAATGAGGTAAGAAATAATAATAATTTCATATTAGCTCCTTTTGAATGTGCACTTAACGCCTTTACACTGTCTCTCTTTAAGTTTCCATGGTGACTGGTTTGGAGGGGCCAGCTTAGCCCCGTGGTCCTGTGGTCCTGTGATCTGACGAAGATGACGAGAAGAACTGAATCTCCAAAGGATGAAGAAGAAGAGCTGATCAGAAGGGATGTGATGAAGCTTGACACAAACAAACATGAGGTGAGAAAATAATGACAATTCCATATTCTTTTGAATGTGCACTTAACGCCTTAACTCTGTTTCTGTTTCTGTTTCTAGAGTGATTGATTTGGAGGGGCCAGCTTAGCCCCGTGGTCCTGTGATCTGACGAAGATGACGAGAAGAACTGAATCTCCAAAGGATGAAGAAGAAGAGCTGATCAGAAGTGATGTGATGAAGCTTGACTATTAATAATAAGAAAACACAAGGTAAAAAAATAAAAACAGTTCCATAGTAGCGCCTTTTGAATGTGCACTTAATCCCTTAAATCTGTTTCTGTTTCCATGGTGACTGGTTTGGAGGGGCCATCTGGGCCCTGTGGTCCTGTGATCTGACGAAGCTGACGAGAAGAACCCTGTCTCCAATGAAGAACAAAAGCTGATCAGAAGTGATGTGATGAAGCTTGACACAAACAAACATGAGGTGAGAAAATAATGACAATTCCATATTCTTTTGAATGTGCACTTAACGCCTTAACTCTGTTTCTGTTTCTGTTTCTGTTTCTAGAGTGACTGGTTTGGAGGGGCCAGCTTAGCCCCGTGGTCCTGTGATCTGACGAAGATGACGAGAAGAACTGAATCTCCAAAGGATGAAGAAGAAGAGCTGATCAGAAGTGATGTGATGAAGCTTGACACAAACAAACATGAGGTAAGAAAATAATGACAATTCCATATTCTTTTGAATGTGCACTTAACGCCTTAACTCTGTTTCTGTTTCTAGAGTGACTGGTTTGGAGGGGCCAGGTGGGCCCTGTGGTCCTGTGATCTGACGAAGCTGACGAGAAGAACCCTGTCTCCAATGACGAAGAAGAGCTGATCAGAAGTGATGTGATGAAGCTTGACACAAACAAACATGAGGTAAGAAAATAATGACAATTCCATATTCTTTTGAATTTGCATTTAACGCCTTAACTCTGTTTCTGTTTCTAGAGTGACTGGTTTGGAGGGGCCAGCTTAGCCCCGTGGTCCTGTGATCTGATGAAGATGACGAGAAGAACTGAATCTCCAAAGGATGAAGAAGAGGAGCTGATCAGAAGTGATGTGATGAAGCTTGACTATTAATAATAAGAAAACACAAGGTAAGAAAATAATAACAGTTCCATAGTAGCGCCTTTTGAATGTGCACTTAATCCCTTAAATCTGTTTCTGTTTCCATGGTGACTGGTTTGGAGGGGCCATCTGGGCCCCATGGTCCTGTGATCTGACGAAGCTGACGAGAAGAACCCTGTCTCCAATGAAGAACAAGAGCTGATCAGAAGTGATGTGATGAAGCTTGACACAAACAAACATGAGGTAAGAAAATAATGACAATTCCATATTCTTTTGAATTTGCATTTAACGCCTTAACTCTGTTTCTGTTTCTGTTTCTAGAGTGACTGGTTTGGAGGGGCCAGCTTAGCCCCGTGGTCCTGTGATCTGACGAAGATGACGAGAAGAACTGAATCTCCAAAGGATGAAGAGGAGGAGCTGATCAGAAGTGATGTGATGAAGCTTGACTATTAATAATAAGCAAACAAGGTAAAAAAATAAAAACAGTTCCATAGTAGCGCCTTTTGAATGTGCACTTAATCCCTTAAATCTGTTTCTGTTTCCATGGTGACTGGTTTGAAGGGGCCATCTGGGCCCTGTGGTCCTGTGATCTGACGAAGCTGACGAGAAGAACCCTGTCTCCAATGAAGAACAAAAGCTGATCAGAAGGGATGTGACAATACTTGACTAATAATAATAAACAACAATGAGGTAAGAAATAATAATATTTTCATATTAGCTCCTTTTGAATGTGCACTTAACGCCTTAACTCTGTTTCTGTTTCTGTTTCTGTTTCTGTTTCTAGAGTGATTGATTTGGAGGGGCCAGCTTAGCCCTGTGGTCCTGTGGTCCTGTGATCTGACGAAGCTGACGAGAAGAACCCTGTTTCCAGAGGATGAAGAGCAAGAGCTGAAGCTGATCAGGAACTACCCAAAGAATGTCCAGAAATTTGCCAATAAATTTAAGGTTGATTTTGAATTCTTATGTCAGTTTTTTTAAAAGAATTAATACAAAGTAAATATTTTTAGTACAATTTACTTAAAGGGGCATTATGGAGATTCCTTTAACTGGAAAGTTACACAGCATTTCACTAAACTCTGTGTAACATATTATAAGTTGGATGGATGTTTTAAGTCCTCAAAAAAACAGAAAAACAAACACTTCTCTGTCCACAGAAATGACTTGCAACTTTTCTCTATCGAGATAGTTTGGTTTACTGCAATACTGTGGAACATTCTAATCAAAGCAATAACATCTCTATGGAGACATCCAACTCCAGACATCGTTACATAGTGCACCTTTCAGAATATTTGCTCTTAAAGGTTATTTTAAAATGCCCTATATGAATACAGTTCTATTGCTTTATTAGAGTAAATAAATAAATGTTGTTTTACCCAGATCTTAACATTCACAGCCTGTTTAGATTTGTGAACAACACTAGTCAAACTCAGGAAGAGTTTTATTGCAAATGTCAGTGAACAAAATTTACAAACTAGAAACTTCAGCGTTATGGTGTCTTGGCTAAAAATGTTCAAATGCCAATGCTAAACTCTACAAAATGAGTTTACAATAAAACAATAATTCCATATAATTTTATAACTCACAACTTTAAACTTGTCTAAAACAGCGAACAAAGTGTGCGCCCCCATTGAAGAACTTAGCACCCCCATAACTCCTGTTATGAAGCGCTCTCCCCTGTTCAAACACTCAATGCCACTCAATAGTGACACTCATGGCATCCAATAGTACAGACTGGCATTGCCCATTGCTGCGACAGCGGCATAATTGTAATTGCTTATCCTGGTAAACTCCAAAAATGTGCATTGGACATGTGAGTAATCGAGCGCAACACGCTCGTCATTGACAGTGGACCCCACGGGTGCGTTACTGGACGCGAGTACTTTCCAATGACATATATATGTGCCACCAAAGATGGCCCGTTGTTGTTGTTGTTGTTCTTAATATTAATATATTAATATTAATATTAATATTATTTTCCTCACCCTATTTTTCAGAGTTTGGCAACTTCACGCTGACGAGAAGTCACAAAATTTTGCACAAAATTCAAGAATGCCAAAATAGGAATTTACAAATACTCTGTATTACAAAAATCTAATTTGCGCATTCTTTGGTCGATTTTACTCAAACTTTAATCGTTGGTGGACACCCTGGCCCTACACAGATTGAAATAAGAAAATCTAAAATGGCCACGATAGCGCCCCCTAGGGAGACTGCATGGAACAGCAAAATTTTACTTTGTCGTAGACATTCAAGATTTGGCACACATATTTGTGGCACGTTGTCAATGAAAAAGTCAATGACACCCACATGCCATCTCCATGCTGCCATGGCAACATGCCAAAAATCTGCCAATGCCAATGTGACATCCTGACCAAAACTTTGGTGGAGCCAAACCAAATTTGGTACACAGATGCCTCATGGGAAAAGGAACAAAAAATATATTGTAACCATGGCCCCCCCAAACCAAAATTTGCCATCTTGGATTAATTATGTGACAAATGTCATAATGTAATCCTATGTAGACATCTAATTCTGCTGTATTTTCATTTGTGAAAGTTTTAAAACAGCCACAACCTCAAACGTGTGCACATCTTCAAAAAAGTGCATTAGCGCCCCCAACTGGTTAAAAGTTGAGACACACATAAAATTATAATGGACAAAATAAAGTTGCCCGAAAAGAGAAGTTTGCACATCACAGGCCAACTGGCCTAGAAAAAAGGGGAGGAATCTGGCACGTTAGTGCCCCCCCCGCAAGTGCAAGCGAGGGCCGATCATTGCCGCTTGCAGCTATATTTATTATTATTATTATTATTATTATTATTACATGTTTCTGTGTACAGGGTGGGACCATGTTGGGTCCTCCGGATACAGTTGTGGAGCTAGGAGAAACTGAAGTATCAGAGGAAATCTTCATGGACTGTCTTTCCTCATTGGGAGAAAGCACATACAGGTATTTTATCATTTTAAAAGGCCCATGTCACATTATTTTATGGTCTCTGTTATAATGTTGTTTCCTCATCGCAAACATACCTGGAGTTCTTTTTTGTTTCATTCACACATGTTCTTCTCTCACACCGAAAACACTCTGTTCCACTTTGTGACGTCTTATGGTAATGCATGAAGTGCTCCTCCGCGTTTTTAAAGTCCATACGCCTGCAGTAGAATCATTTGGATAATTCCAGCTCTGGATTTGCCAATCTCTACTGAACTAAAGGTAAAATGTAGCTATTAACTTGAAAACTTCCGCTTCATGACATCACAAGGTGGGTCAAAGCATTTTGAGCTTTGGAGTTATAGACAGATAATAATAAAGGGTTACACAAACATATGTGAATGAAGCAAAACACAACTCCAGGTATGTTTTTGATGAGGTAACAACATTATAACATGGCTTAAAGCTCAGAAGAGTCTTGTATAATATAGGACCATTGATAAATCTACTTTTCTTGTGTCTTTTGGTATTTTAAGTTTGACTAGCGTCTAATCTGTGTTTTAGAGGTGACAAATATGGCCTTTTTGAGCACAACTGCAACACCTTTACCAATGAAGTATCCCAGTTCCTGACAGGCAGAACAATACCCTCTTACATCACTGACCTTCTATCTGAAGTTCTTTCCACGTGATTATGGACTGCTTGTGGATTTAAATACATGTTTTAAATGACACCTCCAGTTGCCCAAATGCTTAGCAGCAATTAACAGACTTGCATAGGCTGGATGAAGATGCAGTGTTATTCTAATATTTGCTCATATGTCGCCATAGACCATTTGGCCAGATGCTGCGGCCTATTCTGGATTCCATTCATATTGCCCCTCCTGGAGGAAATGTCATCAATGAACGAAGAAATGTCTGACAAGAAAGGTGCAGCAGGGCCAAGAGTTCAAGGTTACTTCCAGTGTAGTCAGTCAACATAAGTATAGATATTTTTAGTTTTTTATTGTTTGGGTCATCACAGCAAACCAGTCACATAAATGATTAAAGAGCCATTAAACACCCTCTTGAAGCTTTACTCCGCCCCTAAGCAAAATCTGAAAAGTCCTCCAGAGTGGGCGGTGCCCGGCGGGTTGGGGGGAGAGGGTGTGGGGCGGGCTCTGGAGCGATGATTGACAGCCGACTGACAGCCACAACAATCCAACATGGTGCAGACCGGTGCGCCCCAGACTTTGAAACAGAGCGGACATTTGTGCTCGGATCACGCCGTTTCCCTTTTCTCTAGACACAGCGGGACATCGCAGTGGTGGCGGGGCTGAGAGGGGCTCCTCACGTACCACCCGTAGACCATCAGGGGCTGTCCTTGTCACGTAATAACCTACATCTGACTCACTGGCGGCCGTTTGTCCAACCCGAAAATTCAAATGTAATGGCCGTAGTTGATCCTAAAGAGGCCAGTACAGACACGGTTTTGGACCCAAAAGTCAGATTTTTAACAAATATGGACTAAAATGCCAAAACAAGGCCAGGGATAGGTATACACTTCTATTTTAGACCCATTTACACAGTTAATCAGTAGAAAAAAAGTGATTTTGGTGTTTAGTGGCCCTTTAAACATCTGCCATCTTTGCACTAATATTTTAATTTCAAATGCTGAGTTTTCTATACCACTACCGTACTGACTACAGTGGAAGTAATGTTCAAACCACAGTATTTCATGTATTACATTTCAAAGATGCAGATTGCTGAATGATGGGACCATGTGATTCAGTTTAATTCTATTACAGCATTTCCTGTACCCACACACTGTCCCTTATTTAGCTCCTTTGTGCAATATTTTAAAGCATTGTATGTTAGGCAATCACATGACACAGGAGGCAATTAATATTCTTTATTTATTGAGTTTTCATATTGTATTAAAATATTTCCATTGCCATCTTATATATTATACTGACTGCTTTTGCCAATTTTATGATTTTATTAAGAACTAGGCACTATTGTTACAAGGACTAATTGTTTTTCAATAGCCCCCAGAGTGTGTTCCAGACCTGAACACTTCTGTGCCTTCATTTTATTCTTGACTACAGTGCTTTCCTATGAAGTTGGCCAACACAGATATATCGGTGTGCATGAAGCTATTTATCACTGCAAACTATTGTAATATATCAGTTTTAAATGTATATTATTTATCATTTATTTATTAAATGTTCACAGTGCAATGCAGATGTTACGAACCCAAAAACGCTGGGTTGTTGTGTAAAATGTTAAACTAAAATAAATCTTAAACTTTGATCTTAAGTGGTCCTAAAAGAAACATAAAAGATGTCAGTATTAATACCTGATTTATTACAGTTTAAATATATTTTATAACACATCAATGCCCCAACGTTTTTGAAATATAAGTTTGTATGTTCAAGAATCGTCCGTCTAACACTCCAATCTCAAAGCGCCATGCCATAAATACACGTACATATCTCTTCACTTAAACACAACAGACTTTGCATTTTATACAATGTGAGGGATTACCGGATACACATTATAAAAAGACAACCAGGAGATTACAGCGTGATTAAAACCAGCATTGCCCATCTTCAGCCTCCTGCAATAACTACACCCGGCACCACAACACCGATCCGCACACTAGAGCAATGAATGTGCAAATGTGTCTAAACTGCATTGAGTACATTGTCAAAGCTCAGGTGACGTGATTTTTGCCTTGTGATTTAGCTGTTCTGCTAACACACATGTTAACAACCTACCTGACCACTGAAATGTATTACTGCACAGCCCTTGTTCTCTACTTGTAACATCACATTTAAGCCTTTCCTATTCTTTATTTTTAAATTGATTTTGATTTGATTTAACTGGCATACGTTTCAGAACACTAAAAACAAATAGGGAGAAAAAAGTTATGTTAAATTTTAAAACCAAGAGCAAGCATCAACACTATAAATTACATGATTAAACAAACATGAATAAACAGAGCGAAACAGTTACGCAGTTCTCTGAATGTCCACAAGAGGCAATATTGCTATTCCCACAGCTCTTGGTACAGTAGAGGTTCTCTCATTTGCTGTCAGTCAGCATCATGGCCTAATTTATTTATTTGCCTGTTACTCTTGAATATAGGCATCTTGCTCTAACACATAATCTAATCTTAAATAAAGATTATTATAATAAATATAATTAATTAATAAACTACCCATCTATCTATTGTTTCACAGTCCTCTTGCACTCTTCTGACAAGGATGCTTCATCTTGCACTCTTCTGACAAGGATGCTTCATCTTGCACTCTTCTGACAAGGATGCTTCATCTTGCACTCTTCTGACAAGGATGCTTCATCTTGCACTCTTCTGACAAGGAAGCAAGAGGATGTGAGGCAGACCTGGTCTTTGGCCCCTTCCATCTGCAGCCATAATAAATGCACACAGTTAGTCCTTCCCCTCACCACCACTTGCTGAATCAGCTGAGTTACTGTAAGAATAATGTGATTCCAAGTAAATTCTCACTGCGTCCTTACACATTCAACAACGTGTGCGCGTCCGTGTGTGACTGATGTAACTCTTAATCTCATCTTTATCTCAGAAGACGGTGCCAATGCCTGGCATTTTCAGGTACTAATTAAGCTGTATTCCTCTGTTGCTTGTGTGTAAGTGTGCAGGAGTATAGAGGACCAAGATGACCAGATCCGTCTTTATAGCCACCTGACTGGGGAAAGTTCAGGACCTGCCACCTGGCCCAATGCAAGCCGGATTATGGAAGCGGTGTGCACAGAACTGTGTCTCACCTACCCCGCCTCCGCTTACAGTCATCAGGGTTAAGGAGGGGTAGGTGGGATTACATTCTGAAGTACTACCACCATATCCGCAACCTTGTACTGGGCAGCCAGAGGCTGGTGGCTCAGGCGCCAATCCAGCTGGCTGAGATAAACCAGAGGGACGCTCTCGCAGTGGTAGGTTTGATGTTGGTAGACACAGCTCTACAGTCAGTTTCAACTACATCGCCACAGTTGGATACATAACTAAAGTCTGTCCTTGAATTATGTTTTGTGTTTTTTAGGTACACAGCAACCCAGCGGGAGAAGGAGAGTCTTCTGTTGGCACCGGGACCAGGAGCTGCAGCAGGTGGACACCAAGGACCAGCACAGAGTGGCACCACCACCTCCATCAGCGGCAGCACCAGCACCACTGTATGTTGTCCTGGCTGCACCGCCAACAGCTGCTGTACCCGGCATTGCCAGTCATGCATCGGCCTCTCCTGTCAGCTTCTGACACTTCGCTTCTAACTGGTGTCTCCCAACATCCAGGAGCCCTCAAACCTAGAGGACCCTGCACCCCCGGTCCAGGAGCCCTCAAATCCAGAGGACCCTGTACCCCCGGTCCAGGAGCCGGTTCAGGATGTTGCACCCCTGGTCCTTCAACACCTGGAGGAGAGCGCTCTGGTCAGGGCGCTCCGTGAGGAGTTGGCGCGAGCAAGGGCTGAACTTGCAGACCAGGCCCAAATTAGCAATTGTTTGGACCTGAAGCTTAAGTCTCAGGAGAGAATCGTCCAAGAAAAAGATTTGCAGTTGAAAAAACTCAATCATTCTCTCCAGAGGAAAGACAAGCAACTGCAAGGACAGATTAAATTGCACAAGGAGATCCAGTACCTGTACAACACTAAGGTACAGGAAAATATGAAGCTGAAACAAGAGCTCACAAATTCCAAAAAAGTCAGGAATAAGACTGATGCTTTGGAGATTCAAGAACTCAAAGCTTCTCTTCAAAAGAAAGATAAAGAGCTAGAGACCCAAATAAACGCATATAAGGAGATCCGATATCTCTACAACACTTCAGGTCAAAAAATTGTCCAACTCAAACAAGAACTGTGCGGCACCAGTAAAGTGCTTGAAAAGGTGAGGAAACAACTTACAGAACAGGACAATAAAATTGCTGAGAGGGCAAACACAAACAGGTCAGATACAGAGGCCTGCACAGATTCTCAGACCACTGCTTTTGGAGTGGGTGAAGTTGTAACCCATCAAGACAGTGAGAAACTGTCTAGAAAAGTGCAGGAGTTGTCTTCTCAGCTCTTCACAGCACGAGAGCAGATGCGTCTCCTGAAGGTGTGTTGTGGAAGTGAAAGACCACAGCCACCCAGCCACCCAAAAGGAGCGGCCACAGTGAACGAGCAGAGGAGGGTGCTCCAGCGCTACTACCAGGACCACCAGCAGCACTAAAGCACCTCCAAACATTACCCTTTGCATTATGAAAAAATAAAACAAAAATGATTTGAACATTATGTTGTTCTCTTAAATGTCTGTGGTTATTCACGTTTATTGTTTTTTGTCAAAACTTGAATTCACATGTCGGCCACAGCTGCAGTCGCTTGTTTTTTTTGGTAAAGTGGAAATAGAAAAAATAATAATATATGTTAGAAAAAAACTCTCTTAACTTTTTATAACTATTTACAGGTTATGCTGCAGACAGAGAAACAATGCATTTAATCAATCAGTCTCATTGTAAATCAAAGCAAAAGACACAGAAAGGCTAAAAACACTTGAGTTAAACTGCACGTACATCCACCCGTCATAAAGGTCTGCTGAAGGTCAGAGGTCAGCCATCGGTGTATTTTTTAACGTTACACAAAGTCTGCAGAAACTTCACAGAAAACAGTCAATACACCCACCAGCCATAACATTATGACCACCACTGTTCAACCACTGGAATAACCAGGATAGATCCAAACAACTGCAGAATGACCCACTTCTCCAGCAAATTACATTTTGTCTATTAAATGCCTTTGGGCAAAAATTATTTTCTTGACATTTCTAGGGAATTATCCGGATAATAATACATTTCTTGTGGTCCATGGGCTAAAATGTTTCAATAAATTAGAGGTACGCAAAAATATTGGAAAACGGCCATATTGTGGTACTAAATTTGGTGATACACTGTTATCATGAGCTGCTGTGTCGATATATCACCAAGAGTATTTTTCCTTATACAAGACCAAAGTCATAAGTCGGAGCATATTACTATAGCAACAGCAACACTTTGATGAGGTTCAGTGGAGGTCGTCATGGTGACAAACTGTTTTTCAAGAGGCTTACGCAAAATACATTTCGATATTTTGTGAGAACCATGATGCATCCATGAAGCTTTGGAATATTTTGTCCACAAAGATACATAATGAAAAAACGTCCAGCGGTACAAAAACACGTCAGACGGACAAAACAGATTTAAAATACCAATCACGGGTCGACTCGTTCACATTCAGTTTTGTTTTTGTGTCCACTCCTGAAATACTGATAAGTGACTTTATCAAACAATTCAATACACTGAGACGAGGGCTGCATAGTATAACAACAATTTATCAGAAATTCATTTAAAAATGATCAGTTGCAATGTTCCTATGGCAACAAACCAAATTGTGGCAAAGTTGGGGTTTTCATTTGACAAATGTTTAAAGGTACATTGTGGAACGTTTCTGCTGGAGGGTCTGTTAGATGCTTTTCTCCGTGGAGATGTTGTTGCTTTGTCTGGAATGTTCCACAGTATGGTATTAATAATAATAATGCATCTGTTTTATATAGCGCTTTTCTGGACACTCAAAGACGCTTTGCAGAGCGTTATTCATTCACTCCACACTCAAACCTTTCTGTTTCACGGAGACCAAACCAGACCAAGTTACAAGTGAGATCTGTGGAGAGGCGATCCCACTCACAGTCAGAATTCCTGTTTTTCTTGATATTTTTGAGCTACAAAACCAACTGTAATTTAATAAATCTAACGTAGAGCCGTTTAATGCAATACTGTGGAACATTCAAGGCAAAGCAATGACATCTCCATAGCTACTCCCAACCGAAAAGTGGCAGAGGTGCAACTTTAAATAATTTTCCTAGTTGGACTTGCAATTAAAATACAATGTGAACCAATCTTTTGTGCCACAAGTTCAGTGGTAAAGCTTTACACTGAATTAATTATAATATAAACTATTTATTTCTACTTTGATGCAACTTTCTACGTCAATTTTCAAATTAGCATCTCAAAATATCGACCATCAGTTTTCAAATTATCTAAAATATTATTGCATGTTTTAAAATACTGTGCAGCCCTATTAGAAGATCTTTTTTTTTTTTTTTTTTCCACAAAATATTCTCATATCAGCGTCACAAGCCACACGGAGAAGACAAACATTAAAAACACTGCCTCACGTACATAGTGAGAGGGGAGCTGGTTTTGAAGTCATAACATTGGCCCATAGTAAAACATGGAGGCAAGAATTATTACTGGAAGCTATCGTGAAGTTTATAGTTAGCATTTTAACGGTGTAGAAAATTTGTGATGTGAAGCAAAAAGTGGTACTCAAAAAAAAACCAAAAACTAAAATCTATTACAATATTTAATAAGTGTGCCTTCAAAAATGTGTGATATAACATAGTTGTCATGTAAAAGAAAATGTGTGTAGACCTAATCACCATCATATCTGGTTTAGTATTTTGGAACATTTTTCATCGTTTGGTAAAATTGTTCAAAAAGTAGGGGCGGAATTGATTGTATTTTCAAGATAATTTATTTCTGGTTAAAAATTCCTCAGTGCTACCATCTGTTCACTTATATATCTATATGACATTAAACATATATATCGAGCATCTGTTCATTATGGGTGTTTCTATTGTTCAAAAATACAGTTCAATTCCTTCTGTGAATAGGAGCGAATCTCCACAGATCTGACTTGTAATGTAGCGTAATGCTGTAACCTGCTTGTGACAGCTTTAATCTCTACCGTGGAACATTCCATATACATTCAATAACATTTCCATAGAGACAAGCAGGTGGCGGACCCTCCACTAGAAATGTTACGCAGTGGACCTTTAAAGGAAACAATACCAGTGTTAAAAGTGACTAGACATACATAGATAAGTACATAATAGTGAATTCTGACGCAGACAGTTGCACCATCTCTTTGCCTGGTCGCACACCCCTACACCCCTGTTGTAGTTCACGTATAGGAGTGATACTAGCAGGCTGGCTTACTGCACCCAAGGGATCCTCTCTTAAATAAGGATCCCCCGAGAACGTCCTTATGCTCTGCTGCTCTCTGCTGCCTGCTTGGAGAAACACAGCTGAGTTCAAATTGTCAGTCAGCCTCTATATGTGAACTGTAATCTGGGAGTTTCCAACAAGTTTGAGGGACAGTTAGTAGAAGAAAACACTTAAAGGGGAGCTATACTGACAACAAACCCAACTGCCCAAATGTGACAAACTGTAGCAAAACAACAGACAGTCAAAATGAGATTCATAATAGCAGTTTGAATGTTAAGTCTTCTAACCTGCTTTTCAAAACACCCAAATATATCCTTTTTTAAATCTGATGCCACGTAGAAAACATTTTATGTCAGTGTCCAGCATCAGTGTCGTTCCATCATGGTCTAAAAAGACTTCATTCTTCTAGCCTCGTTGGACAGGCGTTCAAAAATTGACTGTAAAGATCTCGAACCAAGATGTCTGCCTCCATTTGTATTTTGCTACTGCCCCATTCTCTCTACGGGGGAGTTGAGAAAAACAAGAGACGCTTATATGAGATCTAGAGACAGATCTAGTGAACGATATGAAGGTTGGCTCCTGTCCATGTCCCTTCATTGCTGCTTGACCATGTTGCATTCGAGTATCCCAGGAATTCTGAGTTTGTATTTGTTATTTATTATTTTTTATTTTCCCAAATCTGTCACTTTTGTTTGTTTTGCCTTGGCATGGGGCCAGCACAGTCTCGTCTCCATGTCTGTAGATGGTGCTCTGTCTTGGGTGGAGGTGATGATGTTAGTGGACCAGTTTCTAGTTGGAGAAGAAGATGAGGGCAGATGGAAGGTTTTAGGACGATGCGATCTTGCCCCCTAGGTGGCGCCATCCCTTCTGCTGTGTCTCCAGTGGTGGAAGATCCTCTGCAAATCCACACAGAAGTCATCCATCACTGACCTACTTTATTGGACCTTGTGTCAGTGAGAAAACGCCAATTAAAAACACAGACACAACACAGACATTGGTTTCCAGTGGCAACCGTCGCTATGGCAATATCCAAAATGTTTTAGACACATTTTGCACGTACATGTGATTTTTTATATTTTAAATTCACTAATGTAGGTGCATCAAAGTGGCAAAACAGATTTAAATTGATAAAAGCCAGTTTTTATGGGTTTGTCAAAATTAGACTTAGACAAACTTTATTGATCCACAAGGGAAATTATTTGGATACAGTGGCTCAAACATCACAATATAATATAATAACAGAGTAACAAAAATAGTAACAAAAATAGATGGTATAGCAAAAAGAGCAAGAGACACGTGTCAAATGAGACATAATTATAAAATGTATATGTACAAGTCAAAATAAAATAGAAAAATAAGTAATAAAATATAAAATAAACTATAAAATCACAGCTATAAACAAGAGACAAGAACGACAGTGCAAATACTATGCTGATTGACAGGGCATCAGGTTATCCGTTACTTAAGATTAAGTTGTTATACAGTTGTAGGGAGTATTATCTGTTACATCAGGGTGAGTTGTTGTACAGTTGTAGGGAGTATTATAGTATGAATGTAGTCCTGAATCTCTCACTGTTTGAGCGGAGCTGTAGGAGCTAGTCTGGTGCAGTGGGTGAGTTGTTGTACAGTTGTAGGGAGTATTATCTCCTCTGTCCCTCTGTAGTCTGGTGCAGTGGGTGAGTTGTTGTACAGTTGTAGGGAGTATTATCTCCTCTGTCCCTCTGTAGTCTGGTGCAGTGGGTGAGTTGTTGTACAGTTGTAGGGAGTATTATCTCCTCTGTCCCTCTGTAGTCTGGTGCAGTGGGTGAGTTGTTGTACAGTTGTAGGGAGTATTATCTCCTCTGTCCCTCTATAGTCTGGTGCAGTGGGTGAGTTGTTGTACAGTTGTAGGGAGTATTATCTCCTCTGTCCCTCTGTAGTCTGGTGCAGTGGGTGAGTTGTTGTACAGTTGTAGGGAGTATTATCTCCTCTGTCCCTCTGTAGTCTGGTGCAGTGGGTGAGTTGTTGTACAGTTGTAGGGAGTATTATCTCCTCTGTCCCTCTATAGTCTGGTGCAGTGGGTGAGTTGTTGTACAGTTGTAGGGAGTATTATCTCCTCTGTCCATGATGGAGAGCAGTTTGTCTCCATCATGATTGGATTAAAACCAGGTTCTAATCAGGGCTAAAACTAGAATTAAAACTAGATACTCATCAATCAAACAAGTAGAACAAAATTGGACATCTCCTGTATATTTTAGATTGTCATTGTCTACAATAGATTAAGAATAAAAATGAAAAGACACTACAGTTATTTACTACTTTCTAGCAAAAATAGTTATCTCTGTGGAATCGAGCTTTTCTTTAGTATCAAAATTGAGTTAGTCATTTTCGTATTGTGACGACACATGTTTCGTCAAAAAAGTCAATGCAATGGTAAAAGAAATACAATGTGTATTCATATGTAACATTTTGCCATAGTAATAAATAATTGGTTCCATCTTCTCTACATTATCTTATCTGTATGGTCAAAAATATATTCATAAACAGAACCCATTTAGGAAAAGTAGTACAGTACTCTACTCAAGTATACATTTTGGGTATCTGCATTTTAAAGTGCATACTTTTTACTTTTACATTTGAGACCAGGCATCTGTACTTTATACCACTAAATTTTTCAAACTATTTTTTCTGAGACCTGCTGAAAATGCTGGAGGATTCATTTTGAAGGTATTTGTAGTTTGAGCAAACAAAAATATACAAATAAAAACAGTCAGGAAAAAAATAGCACAAAGCTGTATCAAAATCACTACATTTGAAGCTTTATTAGATCTCAAAATCTCTTTTACTCTAAACAGGTATTTTAATACTTTTCCTCAAGTTGATTTTTTATGTGATATTTTGACTTTGTTTACTTTATTAGGTTTTTTTTTGCTCCAGTATCTGTACTTTTACTTAAGTAACAAAATGTAGTACTTCTTCCAATACAAGCTCCTGAACATTGTGTCCTCAATACTACTACATGGTCGATGCTCCACTTATTTCATTTCTTCAGTAAAACACATACTCCTGGTTAAATATTATTTTTGATAGATTCATTGATTCATTACAGCTTCATTTACATATTCACATATTCTGAACAACAGAAAAGCACATTTCTATAAAAAGAGTGAGATGATGATGGATTTATATGAACTTATATATGAACTTAACTATAAAAACAGAATAATAGATCCATGCTAAAAACTATAAAATAATCAAAATAACTATAAAAAATAATAAAAATAACTATAAAAACTATAAAAATAATAGATCCATACTAAAAACTATAAAAAAAATTACTATAAAAAATACTAAAAATAACTATTAAAAAACTTTAAAATTGATAGATCCATATTAAAAACGATAAAAATTATAAAAAAAAACTTAAAAAAACTATAAAAAAATAATAAAAATAAGTATAAAAAATACTAAAAATAAGTAAAAAAAAACCCCAAAACTATAAAATGAATAGATCCATGATAAAAACTATGAAAATGATAAATTTAAGTATAAAAAACTATTTAAAAAAAACAAAAAAAAAAAACAAAAAAAAAAACAGATCGGTGCTAAAAACTATAAAAATATATTTTTTTAAAACTATAAAAATTATAGATCCATGCTAAAAACTATATAAAAAAATAAAAAATAACTAATATAATCTAATATATATATAAACAATAGATGCATGCTAACGCTAAAAACTCGCGGCTGCAACTCCTGTCGCAGAACGTGGCGTCATCAGTGCGCGCTCGCAATCAGGCAGAGGGCCACGCTGTTGCATGTTGATGTGTATTAACATTATTTATTTCATATTTCTTTCTGTGTTAAAAACTGGCAGTAGAAATGTCCGTGACAGAGATGTTCAGTTATATCCAGGGTTTCCTAAGCGCGGATCAGGATGTTAGAGAGGTAAGAAGTGTAGATTTTTAGCTCCGAAGCATGTAGCATTAGCTGTTAGCCGCTAGCACAGACACATCCTGCATGTGTCATTTTCATTTTGAGACATTTTGTTGCATTAGGAGCCGTGTAGTGTTATATGCCAAAAAGCCCTGCATTGTAGCATTTTAAAAACACTGGAATCCAATGCAATTTATCATATGTAGTACACGTGCTATATTAAACAAAATCGCCTTGCAATAGTTAGTTTACATTGCATAATATACATTAGAACATACGATATTCTTTTTCTAAAGCTGTGGTTAAATCTGTTTACTTCACTTGGATTGCGACTGTGTACTTCAGAATCAGAATCAGAATCAGAAAAGCTTTTATTGCCATTGTCAGTGAACACAATTCACAGACTAGGAACTTGCTTTGGTGATAAGGTGCAACATAGAACACTGAATAATAATAATAATAATAATAATAATAATAATAATAATAATAATACAAGTAGAGATATCACTGTTAGAAAGGATAATAATAAAGTATCACTATTTGAATAAAGTAAGAGCATGCAAAAAGATTAAGATATATAATAAAAAAAAAAAAGTCAAGTATATACAGAAAGCAGCACTATGCAACCTTTATGGTGGAGGGTATATGCCTCCTTTGTCGCTATAGAGATGTTATTGCTTTGCCTGGAAAGTTCCACAGTATGGCATTACACTAGTGATGGGTAGATGAGGTGTCATGAAGCGTTTCGACACATTGCCAAACTGTATTGATACTGTGTCGATACTGTGTCACTGAATACTGACGCCTGCTGGATCTTAAAAATCCCTACAGATAACCTAGTTGTCAGACTCAACTGACACTGATTTGATGACCTATTATATACAATAATTTAATTTAAGACATTGTATTTTATATTGTATTATTTCATATCTTCATTTAAATGTAAAATATTTTTGATATTTTTAGATACAGTCAATAAATAATGTCAGTGTGTTGTGAATGAGGATGCTTGTGGACTGGGATTTTTTTTTTACAAATTTTTATTTAAAAAAATTTAAGTTTTTCCAACGTTTTGAAATTCAGCTCTAGAAAACACCTGCTCACATGGCACAGATGAGGCTGGAGTTCAGAGAAATTGTAAGGAAAGCCGGAAGAGGTTTGGATAGATTGTCTTTTGGTTGTCCCAGTATCTCTTAGGATCCTGGGACCTGGCAATATTTCCGTCTGCCAGGTATCTCTACACCTCCTGGATGGCATCAGCTGTGGCACTTTTGGTCTGCCTGCCCACGTTTGGCGCGTCAGTAGTGTCAGTTCGACACAGTTCGTGTATCGACTGACGCGCACACCGACACAGGGTTTTGCTCTATGAGCACGACGCATGCACTGACGCATGTTGCCGGACGCATCACTACATTACACTTATCCATCTCCACCACCAAACAGGTGGTGCGATTAGACTAAGTTACAGGTCTAATCTGTGGAGAGGGGAGCCCACTCACAGTATGTTTTTGGGGGTATTTTGAGGCAATGGAACAGTGGCAGTGAACTAACTGCTGGCTGCTGGCTGTAGATCCTATACTGTGGAACATTCCAGACAATGCAGTAACACCTCCATGTTGACAAACAGGTGACAAACACCCACCAGAAAAGTTGCATTGTGCTCCAACACCAAAGTTCCACTACCTGAGGGAGCCATTGCTGGAATACATTTTTCGTGATTAACTATTATAATTTTTACTTTTTCATAGGACATCCGTAAAGTGGTCCAGACCTTGGAGCAAACAGCCAGAGAAATCCTGACAGTTCTGCAGAGCGTCCACCAACCCACAGGCTTTAAGGAGAGTGAGTAACCGACTACTAATGTGCTTTGGATTTTTATTATTAGACTAAAGGCCACCACACACTACAGAATTTGCCCGATTTTAGCTGCGATTTCTTCTCCCCAGTTCGGCAGTACAGCCATATCCCGCAGCAGTCTTTGTGATCAGAGATTTTAAGTCTCATAAGATTCTTCTCATGTCTGTGGTGTGCACTTTATGTCGCATGTTTAAAAATCATTTAAGACTGAAAAATCTTGTAGTTTGTGGCGGCCTTTAGACTTAGACAAACTTTATTTATCCACAAGGGTAATTACTTGGACACAGCAGCTCACACATCACAGTATATTGTATATATTATTAAAGTATTTATTCTTTCATATTTTAAATGTTGGCATGTTTTCTTCTTTCCTTAGTTCCCAGTAAATGCACAAAGGCCAGAGAGTTGTTCTGCACAGTTAAGACGCAGTTATCGGAGCTTAAAACGAAATTTCCTGTGGAGCAGTATTACAGGTAATTTTTGAAACCTTTGTATATAATACAGACTTTTCATGTATAGTTGCTGTAGGGAAAGCTATTATTCCTGCTCCCTAATATTTGGGAACAGTATTTATTTTTTTTTTTTATATTCCTTCTCTTCTTGACTGTTTGCCAAAGTAAACAAAACCTACTTGTTGTGTTCTTTACAAACAAAATTATATGCAGTCAATGTACAGGACAGCTAGCATAATGAATGCTAATAGATTTGTAATAGAAAGCTGATGGTTGTGAATTGTGTCTAGGTTCCATGAGCACTGGCGGTTTGTGCTGCAGCGCCTCACGTTTTTGGCGGCATTTGTCGTTTATTTGGAGTCTGAGACTCTGGTGACGCGAGAAGATGCCGCTCAGATTCTTGGCAGTGAGTACAGATACAACTTAACCAAGAAACAGGTCTTAATTGACCTATTTTTATTTCCATGCATTATTACACTGACTAGAGAGAAACAAGAGGGTTGTTAAAAGTATCGAAATTCACATACTAATCAATACTACAACTAGTATAAAAAAATAAAAAATACTCCCACTCTCAGGACAGAAATGAATGAAATTTCATGAACAGCTTTAGAATGATGATGTATGTTATTAGGGTTTGTTTTATACCTGACAGTTTCGACTGCTCACTAGCGGTCTTCCTCAGAGTGGTCACGTGATGTTGCTGTGACGTGTCTGGTCAGCTGATTTATACAGGTTTTGGCGCTGTCTACCTACCGGTGGAGGCAGGATGACGGCGCCATCTGCAGTCCAGATTCCTCAGGACAGTATCCTAGGTGTGTGAGAGTAAAACAAAGTCCCCTCCTCTTGGTTGATAGTCCCGTGGGCATGTGTCCGTATTTTGATTGCCTCTTTAATCCAACTGGGACGGGGGGCTTTTTTACTCTCACCTGGGATACTGTCCTGAGGAAGACCTCTAGTGAACAGTCGAAACTGTCAGGTATGAAATGTGTGTAGAATCCCTCAGTCGTCCAGGTAGAATCCATAGCAAAAGGAGAACACATATTTAAATATGTGTTGTCTCAGAGTAATTTTCATTGTAATTAAGCTCCTCCCTTCAAGCAGATATGTGTCCGCCAGCATCTGACCAGAACTGAAGAAGCAGCTTGGATGAGCTGCGAAACGTATTCAACCAAATAAACTCTGTCCAGTTGACAAATTAAATTTCTCCTTTTGCTATGTCAGGTATGAAAACAAAGCCTTGGTCTGAAAAAAGAACCTAATAACATAATAGTAGTATTGAGTCTGTTTCTTAGCATTGAGTTTGAAGTTTTTATATCGTGGCAACACTAACAGTCAAACCAAGAGATGTATACACTGATTTAAATATGGCTATAAAGGTCTGAAATCACCTCACTCACATTGAAAAGTTTTGTGTTAAATTACTGTTCCCGTGTCTGACGAGTGTTCTCTCCACAGTCGAGGTGATCAGGGAAAAAGGCTTTCATCTGGACATAGAGGACTATTTAGCTGGAGTCTTAATTATGGCCAGTGAACTGGTAAGTCCTACAATGTATATTAGATGGTTGCTCTAATTAAATATTAGCAAAATATTTAGCAAAATAAGTGTTGTCATTTATTTCTAATTACAAAGTATGCACATTTTTGGCAAGTTTTAGCCTATGTTTACATTATGGTTACCAGGTTACAGTTTTGGAATTACCTCCATGTATGTCATATGCTTGTCCAACCAGGAAGTAAAATTATAAACGTTACTAAAATTTTATGAATGGAGAAAACTAGGATTTTTAGTAACATTTTAAATATAATACTGTTTTATAGAAATGAGTAGTCTAACCTGTCGTATGCCCTGTCTCTTGTGTAGTACAAAGATGTCACTGTTTGTATGTTTTACACTTGCACATGTCTGTTTTAGTCCCGCCTCGCTGTAAACAGTGTCACGGCTGGAGACTACACTCGCCCAATCCGAATCTCAAATTTCATCAACGAACTGGACTCTGGTTTTCGGCTCCTGAATTTGAAAAACGACCCTTTGAGAAAACGCTACGACGGCCTCAAATACGACGTGAAGAAAATCGAAGAGGTGGTTTACGATTTGTCCATTCGCGGTTTGGCAAAAGAAGCAGAGACTGAAGCTAATAAGTAGTGACTGAAACTGGACACTGGATTTTGGGCTTTTTCTATGGGCTCAGCCTGGACTTAAACTAAGGCTTTCAGAAGCCCCAAATAGTTGGGTTTGAGCAAGTTTGGGTTTGTGAGTTGGGCTTAGAAGTTACACAAGATTTCTAATTAGAAGTGGGCGACATTGACCAAATGAATACCTCCATTTAATTTTTATTTAGTGTTTTTGACTCTTCTGAAAACAAAAATCTGATTGTATTCGGACAGTTTATCAGAAATGCGCTTAACAGTTTTGTAAACATATCTGCTGAGCTTCAAGTAATAGTATTAAGTAAACATTAAACACAAAAGTGCAAAAAACTGTAGGGATTTACCGATACAGATACTGGCATCAAATATCCGCGCAGTTTTTAATGGGATGTAATAAGACTATTTACTGGTGGATTTTGGCCTTGAATGTCTCATAATATTTGATCTTTCATTAATACAAAGCTGTTCAGTAGTTATTTGAAAGATAAATAACACAGTTGGGTCATAACTTATACAATTTACAGTTTACTTATACTAAAAGTCAAAGTATTGATATCAGTATTGGACTGAAAAAGCTAGACCGGTGCATTTTATACAGATACTTTATAAGATGACACTGCATGTTTTGTTTTGTTTTTTTCTTTTAATTTTTATCAATGAATTTTGCAGCTTTTGGACAGTTCTCTCAGACAGTATAGACTATATTCTCATTTTCAAATTAAAAAAATCAGTATATTGCCCACGTCTAATGTAAATCATCATTTTTAAAAGTAAAATGAGTAGTTCTTGATCACATTGGGCAATAATTCTGCCTTATTTTACATTCCTCCATTTTGACAATCTACAAACTTTGATGGTGATATGGTAGTCGGACTGGACATATTACACAAAGTCAAAGTCATTTAATCACATTGAAGTGATTGGAAATGGGTATTAGAAACAGAAAATAATGCATGTGTTAAGTGTTAAGTAATATGTTTCTATTAGCAACAATTAGACAGTCCAATAAGACAGCTTGAATACATCTATTTTAACTCTAATAAGGCCACAGTGCATATAGATCAGATGTTCTGCTAAACTAAACTAAACTAAATAATTGCATGATTCTGAACTGACATCTTGAAAAGGTGCAGGGTTTCAAGTAGAGTTGACACAACACATTCATTTTGCAAATCATCCTAGAAATGATACGTATGCTTATAAGACCTGGTTACTGTTGTGCCTATTGAGGAGACGATGGGGTCTTGAACTGCCATTTTAGTTGTCACCAAAGCCAACTCACGTGACGTTTAAATGCCTCTGTACGTACTAATAACATCTTGACTGAATTGCCCATTGCAAGTTAATTAGCTACAGCGACACTGGCAACTGTAAGAGTCATATATTATGCAAAATGTAAAAGTTCTGTTTTTAAAAAGGGGGTATTACGCAAAATTGACTTTTTGAGCATGCCATGTTATGTTCCTTCATCAAAAAGATGCCTGAAGAGGTTTTATGTCATTAGTGCATGTTTGAGTAATTTAGTGATCTCTTCCAAAACAATAAAAGATATCATGGTGATCTAAATACGTTATGTGTTAGCAGTTAATACCTCATTAAAGTGTAATACTCCCTCTTTGAAATCAACTTTAAGGTGTTGAAAAAACTTAAAACATTTTGCACTATATAGGACCTTTAATAAGTCGGGCTGCAGTTTGTGTAATGGAATGATTGTAGCTTGGATTGAGTTAATTCTGAGTGTTTTTGTTTACAGTTTTGACACAAGTGCATATCAATATTTCCTCATTTGAAAGTTGTCAGCCATTATCGACCTGTTTTCTGTTTAAAATAGTCACCTCATTCTGTGTGATCAAGCTATAATGCTGCGTTTTGTGTGTGTATTACTGTTGTCAAACGCATTCGAATGGGTTAAGCATCCAAAGGCCTCATTTAAAGCATGAAAATGTCCAACTTTAGTAATGCAATAATTCAAATGTTATGTCTATTTTTGAAAAGTAGCATTGATTTGTCCTGATTTTGATATGCATAAGGCTTTTTCTCTAAATGAGGCACTTGGAAAATTTAAGCCAAAGAATAAAAAAATAAGAAGCACTTTGTGAAGTTTAAGCTGTTAAAATCGTGCCAATTTTTAAAAAGCATTTTCACATTTTCCAAGTTGTGTTTCTTTGAGTGAACTTTGATTTATTTTGGGAGTACATTTTTGCAGAATTTTGCTACTAAAGTGCATGGAGCTGTTATTGTTTTGAGATGTTGTGAGGCAGTGTTAGTCATTTGCAACCATGTTTGTTATTTCATGGAAAAAAGACGATGTAAAGTTGTATTTTTGATTTTGTATAAAAAATACTACTTCATTTTGTATCACGTGAATGTTATTTATTGGTAAATAGAAAATTGATATTGTACCATATATTCATACTCCCCCCTCTATACCACACATTCACTGTCCCTCTTCTGCAGGCCTGTCGACAGAAATTTGGGGGCCTGGGGCAAGAAGCCTTACATGGGCCCCTCACTAAGATGAATTGATAAGAAGAGGTTCCAATTCAGGGTCCATAAAAACCCTGAGGCCCGGGACAAAAGACCCCTTTGTCTCCCCGTCTACTGCCCTGCTCCTCTGTACCATATATTCACTATCACTTATCTTATTGTCACAAACAAAACAAAAAAAGACATTTAAAAGAGGTTTATTCAAGTTCAAAATCTTTTAATTCACAATATATTACACAGGGGAAATAATACAGCAGATTCAAATAACATTATGAAAAAATTACTGTTATGAAGTTTGCAGCCCTCCCATACACAGTGAATGCTACCTTTAAGAGCTAGTGCTACTTCAAGAACTGAAACAGCCTCGATCATCTTAAATTCAGTGCTTTCGGTTTGAAAGTTTTGCTTTTGAAAATTTCCCACAAAAGAAAAAAACGTCAAACATACCAAAACATTATAATATAGGTTAATATAAAGTGCATTGAAAGAAATAAAGCCTTTTTAAATTAACACAAAACAAACACGCAAGTTATAATGAGGTTTAGTTTAGTTGAGCTGGAATACATATTGAGATGAAGTATTGCTGGAAATGTGATTAGATGGTCCATAGGGGGCAGTAAAGTTCACATTTCTGGAACACCAATAGAAAAGGCACAGCAGCAGCAGCTAATAAGACAGCGTGTATTATTTTAAATGTATTTGTATAACTTTTAAAAGTCCACTATGTAACTTTCCTGGTCACCTGCTCGTCTCCATGGAGATATTGTTGCATTGTCTTGAATGTTCCACAGTATGGCATTAAACTTAAGTGTTAATCGCTAAATAATGTGTTGAAAAACATGCATTCTTACTGTGAGATGGATCGCTCCTTCACATTGTAACTTGGCCTGCTGGTGTTACCTGCTTATATGGAGATAAGCAAGTACAAGTATGCACCAGAAAAGTTACACAGTGCACCTTTAATGCCTTTTTTGTTGTAACATAATTATTAGTATGTCATAGCCACTTATAGTCAGTAAATGAGTCAATGGTCAAAATCAGTGAGCTGAATTGTGGTTTTGAATGTCACTAATGTTAAAGGTCCTATGTTACACAAAATTGTTTCTTGTGAGCTTTAAACCATGTTATACCTCCTCAAAAACATGCCTGGAGTTGTGTTTTGTTTCATTCACACATCTGAGTTCCTGCATTATTACTCTGTCTACATCTCCAACGCTCAAAATGCTCTGTTCCACCTTGTGATGTCATGAAGCGGTAGTTTTTAAGTTAACAGCTATGTTTTACCTTTAGTTCAGTAGAGATCGGCAAATCCAGGGTTGAAATTATCCAAATGATTCTAGTGAAGGTGTATGGAGTTAAAAAACACAGTGGAGCACTTCCTGTATTACCACATGACATCACAAGGTGGAACAGAGTGTTTTGCGTTTGAGAGAAGAATTCAGCCTAGATAGGATTTGTGTGTTAAACATTGTGTGAATAAAACAAAACACAACTCACAACAATCAATATAGCCATTAAAACAAACTATAAGTCAGGAGGGATTTTCTTGCTTTTTTGAGTGCTTTTTGTAATAATAATTAAAAACATTTTCTTTTATGTAGAATTTAAAATTTAAGACATGTCTTTAAAGGTGCACTATGCAACACTTTGGAGGAGAGTCCACCACCTGCTTGTATCCATGGTGATGTTATTGCGGGGATGTTCTACAGTTTGGCATGACTTATCTGTCTCCATGGGGACGAGCTGATATTGCCACAAGGCCAAATTACAGATCAGATCTGTGGAGAGGCACGGTGAGGATACACGTTTTCCAAGCTATATGAGCAATAAAAACTCCTTTATGGCTAAATGCAAGTTAATACCTTAGTGTGAAACATTCCAGGCAAAGCGATAGCGTCACTGTGGAAACAAGCTATGCGACGTATACTCCACCAGAAAAGTTACACAGTGCACATAGCCACATATTGTCACAGGTGGAGATTATTGCTGTTATTGTAGTTTCACACAGTGTTTTGGAAAAGGCTGTACTACTGCTTTGAGGACAGTAGAGGGCAGTGAACAGTAAACAAAATCATTCTGAAACACAAAAAGTTCCCCCCAAATATAAAATGCTGTTACAATTGTATATTTTTTGTAATCAGTCTTTAGCAGTCATGACTTAAGTCTGTAAAACACCATATGTGAAATGCACTAAGTTATAACACTCATGTCTATTAGCCTGGTCAGCCATTCAAACATGTTGTACTTGTGTTGAGTTGCGTGGTGTGATCAAAAGTTGTGGTCTTTTTTTGTGGAAAATTGCAATTTCATTAAAAAAAAAAAGTTTTGAGTGTGAGTCTGATTAACCACAGAATCTTGCTTTATTTGTAGCCCATAAGATGGACTTGGTTGGTTCATTTTATATGTATTTGGTTTCTATGACGATGCTCAGTCAGTCTACTATGGAATCCTTTAGTAGCGAATTTTACCTGGTCCGGACAAGTTTTAAAGTCTTTAGAACTATAACCGAACTCACCCACATATGTTATTCATTCACTATGGAAAGATTGGAAACTGATTCTGGATCTGGTCTGAACTCAGAAGCTAAGCACAGTTGGGCCTGGTTAGGACTCGAATGGGAATACCAGATCCTAGTGAGTGATGGTGGTGGTTGGAGGAGCCTTGTTTCGATCAGTCTACCCCACAATACTCGCTTATCATCACCAAATGTAGAATGAATAGTAGGGGAATAAGAAAAAATTGATTCAGTGATCGAATGAATAGTGCAAAGTAATGCGATTTTGGCGTCTTAAAGTTGTTTCATGAAACCAATCTTCGAAAAGACAAAATAAGACGAACAATCTTTATGGTTTTGTTGAACAGCCCTCAGGATAGTCGTACCATCACCAAAATTTGAAAATGGATCACTGCTACTATTGTATGATCCAAAGATACCAACTCCAGCCACAAGAGGGCAGTAAACAAACAAAGTGAATGACTCACCAGGCAATCCAGCTTCTACACACTGTACCATCAATATCACTTTTTTGGTAGTCCAAGTATTTTTTAACATCGTAGAGCACTTATTGTAATATAAAAAAAGTATTTTTGTTTAAATAGGTTAAAGTCTAAAATCTAAAATGTCTTCGGAAATGCTACTATTTACAGTGAATCGGCCCGTTGTTAAGATCTGGTTTGTCCTGTACTGATCATAATATTCGGCAAAGCATTTCGCCTTTTTCTCCAACTTCCCAAATCACGGGCATATCTTTTAATCTGATGAAACCACTGCTGCGTCCGCGATTTATCCGATGCGCGGAACACAAAAGCTTCCCGTTTTATATCCAAAATCTCAAAAGTGTCTTCGCAATCAGGATCCGTCGACACAACGCAATTCCCAAGCTGGATTGGTTCCCTTAGCACGGTGAATTTCCCGCTACTTTTGTCTTTGATTAAAACCAGGACACCATCTTTGACGCTCTCTCCTCCGATCTCCATCTGCGATCCCGTTTCGCCATTACCGACGCTATCCCGATTCGTTCTGACCATCAGTAAAGTCTGCACGTTTTGAAATTTGAGTGCTTTGCTTCCCTTTTTCACCCACTGACCATCTGCAGGTTGGGAAAGCTGTAGCGGCCCTTCCATTACGAATCTGGTGTGTTCTCTGGCCCATCCGACAGTTTTCATGGAAACCTCTCTCATTTCGATGTTGATAACTTCGCGATTTTTCCGACTATCTCTACGAAAAGACCGGAGTGACCAGGAGACACCATTGCCTTCCTGTTTGGTTTTCATGTTGATGTGTTCCAAGTGGGATTCGACGCGTGATTTGGCATCGCAGAGTTTGGGAAAATCGGGGTGACATTCAGAGGTGACTTTCATGATTCGGCTCAAGAGGAGAGGGTACTTGGTGACGCGCTGGAGAGGAGCCATCAGAAAAGAGCGGAGGTTCATACGACGTAGGGCTGTGTTATCGTTCTGAGAGACGTCCAAGAAAATCCTACAAAAAAAAAACAAAACACAAAAATCACAGTCATATAGTTGGTTTAAAGGTGCATTGTGTCTCAAATGCTTTTCTCCCTGGAGATGTTATTGCTTTTCTGGAATGTTTCACAGTATAGTATTAAACCTTTCAGTCTTCATGGAAACCAAACCAGACCAAGTTACAGGTCAGATCTGTGGAGAGGTGACCCGGCTTACAGCCAGAATGCCTTTTTTTTTTTTGGTATTTTTGAGCTATAAAATGACCTGTAATTGAATAAATGTGAGGTAGAGTTGTTCAGTGTCATACTGTGGAACAGTATGACATTGAACGGAGAAAAACAATTGACAGAGCCTCCACCAGAAAAGATACACAGTGCACCTTTAAGCATAAAATATGAGATAAGATTTGATTAAAGAGTTTATATTACGCTATTTTCTGATCTGACAGTTGTACAGCAAATTCCACCCCAGAATTCTGACCTTTTTAACATTGCAGCTCGAGTCTTAGACAAGCCATGGCCCTGTCTGAATCATTGCAGCTTGGATCTCAAAATAGAAACGCTACCAAATTATTGATTAGCTGCAGTCTGCTCCATTCATAATTTCACAAAATGACATTTAGAAAATGTTGTTTAATGTTAATACCTTCAGTATTTAAGAAAATTGTGAATATTTTCTACTGTATAATAAAAACAACAATAATTATTAATACATTTAATTAAATTAAAAGCGAAATATTGTTATTGTTATAGAAAAATATGGAGACATATACGCCATATTACCCACCAAATCATATCTTGTATATCAATGATTATTTTAATGATTTTCTTTATACAGTAAATGTTAAAAAAAGAACACATAGAAATGGGTTACCTTAGCAGCTCCTTCTCCTTCTCCAGCGTGTTGAGCATGTTGACGGAGGTGGACTGTTGAAGGCAGTAGGTCTGAAAAGCCGGGAGCATGTTCACAAACTCCAGGAAGATCTCACCAATGTAGATTGTTAAGAGGTCTTCATCGCCCTGAGAGGAGAGAGATTATGGCTGAATAAGTGCATATGACAGGTTTGCATGTTTTCAGTTATTTGTTTGGTGCAATAGTAGGACTTGTATTTGTATTGTAAAGCTATTTAGGATTAGGGATGTAACAATGAAGAAATATCGTGATATTGTATTGTCAAAAGTCTCACAATAAGATAGTGGGCCATTACAATATATCGAATCACAATATATCGAATATCTAAAAAAACAGAGGGGACTACAAATACAAAGATCGTTTGGTCCAGACTACATGAAGAAATAACTGTTATTTAGCACTTTAAATCTTAATTCTTTGGATTATCACAGAAGCAAAGGCTTGTCAAGGCATTTTAAAAGGAAAAAAGACATTCACAATTGTGTTAGCCTTGGCAAAATATCTCAATGAGTATCATATCATGAGATGAAGATGGGGAAAATATTGTACCAAGAGATTTGGTGATATTGATATCATTACATCCCCATTCTAGTTTGTTTTTTAGTAATAATACATTTAATTTATATAGTGCCTTTTAAGACACCCAAAGCACTTTACAGAGCATTATTCATTCACTCCACTGTTGATGGTGGTAAGATACTCTTGTAGCCACAGCTGCTCTGGGTAAAAATGCTAGTGTTTTGTTCTGGTTTATGGTTAATATCTCTAATATCTCTAATATCTGTAATTACTGGGCCCATTCACATGACAGTTTCAGAAAAATGGTGCATTTATTCAACACCAAAGACGTGACTGTTGAATGAACCTGAAACCATGAGATTAATATGGTAAGTTTGTGGATCACAAGTTTGGATATTTCTTTCAAAGTTAATCTCTTATAGAGTTATATTGGCCCCTGCCCTCCATCTGAAATTCTGTGGAGCGGTGTGGAGCTAACTGGAGGCTCTGCTCTGTCTGAAGCTGTTTCTCAATTTAGACTTTAATCTGCTCTTTATTTTAATACAATCTGACCATAAAGAAATAATTTAGTGCAAACAACAAACAACAAGTCCCTCTCAAATAACATTACAGTCACAAACTAGCTAGCATTAGCTTTTTATTGAAAATCAAACACCTAAACCAGACCATGAACGCTCGTATTGATCACAGGCTCCTGAAAATGTGTTTAAAGTTTAAATCCATTTTGTATTTTTTCTTCAGACTATTTGAAAACTTTGTTGACAGTGTTTGCTAATGTGTGCTTTGTAGTAGCTACTGAGCATTCCACTAGAGATACATGTAGAATGTAGATGTAGTATCTAGTTTTGATAAGTGTCAGTATCAATTAGTATGTGCCTTTTGATTAATGTGACAGCCTTATAACCATGATGTATTAGTGTATGACAGTGTGACATTACCACAGACCTGGTCAAAAGCCTGGTCGATGCACTCCTGCAGATGTTCAGTGAATCTTTCATTAACATCGATTAGCTCTTGGACGTTTGCGAACACGACGGTTAGCTGCTCTGCGGTTAGCAGCCCCGCACTCTGCATGGGACAGTAAAACTCCTCCTTTATGATGCGCAGGTCTTCTCCATAACTTGACTCTGTGTTCAAAAATTCCAATATGGCCTCCTTCCTCTCTGTGCGGAGCTTGGAGCAGCGCTCACACATGCGCTCTCCTCTGTCCTTCACCGCCACATCACTGACGCCACAGTCTGGGCATGGCTTTAAGGATACTATGGGTCTTTTCCAGCTACGGGACAAACCAGGACCAATGCCACTGTCTGTACGCTCCACCTAAAAACAACACAAGAAATCACAATCCTCTATCCATTGGTAAATAGTCTAACTTATAACTACCCCCTTATAACTGCCCTCTACCCACTTTACACTTCAAGGGCAAACAAAGACAAATAATAGATACAAATTCAGGACTTCACCTCAGCTCCTTTTCCTCGTCTGGACCTGCGGGGGGCGCTGTCCTCGTCATCGCGGTCATCGCTCAGACCCACCACCCCGCTGTCCGAGCTCAGGCTGCTGATGGTGCTCCAGCGGTGATGGGCCGAACGCGACGCGCCCAAGCCCACCTGACGCTCCTCTCCTGGGGGCTCGGAGCGGCCGCGCAGGGCTGCTGGGGCTGGGAGAGGAGCACAGGACATAGAGTGGTTAACATTTTTTAATGTTTTTAAACTGTATTTGCATGACCCAGAGTGTGATTTGTGATTTGAAAATGTCTACCTTTTAACTCCAAAACAAATGTACCTAAGCCTTCAGTGACATGAAGGTAAATAAAGTGTCTCTCACCGCTGTCCCTCTCTTTGCGGTGCAGTCTGGACGCAGCAGCAATCTTCATCTGGAGCTGTTTCCTCCTCGAGGGGTCAGAGGGCATGGGGTCGCTGAAGTGTGCTCGCAGACGACACTCTCCTCTGGGCCACAGCGAGTCACAAGCGCCCCTGTCCTGGAGCCCTGCATCAGAGCTGGAGCGACGACGCACCCCTCCACTCACCTGGAACACCTGAGATAGAGGGAGGAGGGGAGTGGAGAGGGAGAAGGAGAGGAGAGAGAGAGGGGTGAATTAAATGATTACATTTCGGTAATGATGATAATGCACTGAATTTATTTTGTGTTTTTTCAGGGCACTTAAAGAGGCTTAACTTTGCACTATTCATTCACTACACACTTGGTGGTGGTAACACTGTAGCCACAACTGCCCTGGGACAGACAGACAGAAGCGAGCCTGCCAATCTGCACCATTGGCCCCTCCCCACCAGCAGCACACACACATTCATACAAAACAAGGTAAGTGAAGTGTCTTGCCACATTAACAAAGTCACTGCTGCTCCACTTTGGCACCTGGTGTTCCTAGTGCTCTCTTCAAATTAAAAAAAAAAAAAAAATCAATCATAAATCTTTATCAAATAGTTAATATAATTGTTTTAATATACGAAAATATTACACCCAATGTTGTCACAATTTGCACCTTATAGTTTGAGAAACAAGTGGACAAAACAATTTAACAAATCGAGGGAGACTGGGATCTAAACCAACAACCTTCCTGTGAATGGTCAGGCTGCTACATCTCCTGCGCCTCTGCCAGCCCATCCAACCATCTTACTTTGTTCTTAGAGGCACAGATTGACCATAGAAATAATAAACAGATCTTGTGCTGTTAACAGGTTTTCCCAATGGATATCCCACAGGCAGTTTGTAGCTTTTGAAATCAAGAAGAGAAAACAGAAAATCTCCACTCTGCTTGGAAAAAGGGAGTTTTGTCACTTGTAATGCGCTCTCGACACCATTACATAACAGCCGTTTTATCTGGGATCCCGTGTGGAGCGTCTGTCAAAGCCCCAAAGTCAGATGGAGCCGTCAGCTGAGCCTCAGAGCTGTAAACACCGCCAGACACTTTCAAATCTGCTCTCATCTCATCGCCATAGCAACAACCCAAAACAGGAAGAAAATACTCTGTAATCATAATTAACCAAAGCTGTAGGGCCATTTACCATAATCCACATGCATTTAAAGATGTACTGCGTAACTTTTCTAGTGGGGATATGTGGGGACATATTCTTGTCTCTAAGATGGTCTCATTCTTACATCTCATTGCCTGGAATGTTCCACTGTATGGCATTAAACTTAAATAATTAAAGGCTAGGGACTATTCATTCTTGTTATATATATTATTTTCCCATTTATTAGATTTTGTTCATTGTTAATCGCTATGGCAACGGTCCTAATTTCTCATCATTCTGAAACCTATGGATGGATGGAGTAAGGTACATCGAAAAAACAAAAAAAAAAAACTGTCTATCTTAAAACATGATTAAAATACGCACTATGTAACTTTTCGGTTGGGTAGTCAGTCACATTCTTGTCTCGATGGAGGTGTTGTTGTTTTGCCTGGAATGTTCCAAAGTATGGCATTAAACTGTCAAAAATAAACAAATAAATTAAATAATAAATAATAAAAATACCTTAGAAAAGCACGCATTTCTTCTGTAAGTGGGCTCGTCTCACCACAGATCTGACCTGGAACTTGGCCTGATGGTGTCTCCTGCTTGACTCAATAGATTTTAATGCCATACTATGAAAGATTCCAGGCAAAATCTGTGTAATCCCTCACGCGAATCAATTGCATCTCCGTGGAGATAGGCACGTGGCATACAGTGCACCAGAAAAATATAGTGCACCTTTAAACTAGATTATACAATTGTAAGTAAGTAAAAACTATTGAAAACAAAAATGCATTCTAATCTAGTTTTCTGTGATCATATCCACTTAAAATTTCAAAGCATTTGTGTGTCTCTTTTTGGGTTGTTAAAGGTGCATTGTGTAACTTTTCTGGTGGAGGGTCTGCTTGTTTCTATGGGTATGTCATTGCTCTGCCTGGAATGTTCCACAGTATGACATTAAACAGCTCTACCTTACATTTATTCAAGGTGGTTTCATAACTCAAAAAATACCTAGAAAAACAGGCATTCTGACTGTGAGCGGGGTCGCCTCTCCACAGATCTGAGCTGTAACGTGGCCTGGTTTGGTCTCCATGAAGATAAAAAGGTTTAATGCCATACTGTGAAACATTCCAGACAAAGTAATAACATCTCCAAAGAGAAAAGCATTTGATACTTGACCTAGAATCAAAACAGTATTGACAGTGAAAAATAAAATTCAACTTTTCGGAATAGTTTTGGTCTTTATCTTGATCTATATTCGAACTTTAAGACCACAGGGTATTAAGATAGTACTAAAATTTGGTGTTGAAAATTGCACTGCGTTGCGAATTTGAAATTTTCGTACAGTAACAGCACTAGTCTCTTTACTGACGACACGCTACAGCTCTGTACTTCACTTCAGCTTTCACTATTCCAGGTCTAGACACAGATTAAACCTTAAGTCCTCCATGTTTTTGATTTCCTCTCCGCTGTCATTTCACTGTGACTCAAATCCGATTTCAGATTAGCAGAGGAACCGTCCCTTCCACAGTACGACCGGAAAAGTGCTGGCGAAGGCAGGTTAGGACTACAGCACATGGGGAACGGATGTGATGAAATTTACTCAAATGATTTTCATGTTTAAAATGGTGTTGCAAAGTCAGACCTGCTCTAGATGCCCTGCGAATCAGAATGATGTCAAATTAGGACTGTTGCCATAGCGATTAGCAATTTAAAACTGAATATTATGTCTTTAGCACGAGAAAAAGTCCTCAGAATGGATCAATATAACAGGAAGCAGGAACTGATGAATGAATAGGTCTTTTTCTTTTTATTTAGACCTGGTTTAGACCTGGTTAATTCCAAGTTTGATTCTGGTTAAAGGTGATCTGTGTAATATTTCTGATGAGGGGTTTGCATCTCCTTGTCTCCATGGAAACATTACTTTGTCTGGAATGTTCCGGAGTAAATTTATCACATTTATTCACTTATAGGTGCTTTTATTGCTCAAAAATACATTGACATGCCTCGTTATTGTGTGGGGGCATCTTCTCCACAGATCTGACCTGTGACTCTGCCTTGTGGCGCAACCTCTTTGTCTCCATAGAGACATATAACTGTTTAATACCATACTGGGAAACATTTTAATCTAGACAAAGCAATAAAATTTCTGTGGAGAAAAGTTACACAGTGCAGCTTTAAAGGCGCACTTTGGTGGGGGGTCTGCTATCTACTTGTCTCCATGGAGATGTTACTGCTTTGCCTGGACTGTTCCATGGTATGACACTAAACATATCATTGCGGGTGTGTCTATTGCTCAAAAACACAATTCCTTCTGTGAATAAGGGCGCCTCTCCACAGATCTGACTTCTAATGTGGCATAGTGCTGTAACCTGCTTGTCTCTCTGGTGATAGGTTTAATCTGTACTGTGGAACATTCTAGACAAAGGAATAACATTTCCATGGAGATAAGCAGGTGGAGCCTCCACTAGAAATGTTACGCAGTGCAACTTTAAGTTTGTTTAGTCCTATTGTTGGTTTTATAGTGCTTGATTCTATCATCTGGTTTAGCCCATGTTTAGACCAGGTTTAGACCAGGTTTAGACTGGGTTCAGTCCTGATTTATAGTGTAGTCCTGGTTTAGTCTTGGCGTTGGCGGTTTAGTCCTGATTTAGTCTAGTTCTAGTTTAGTCTGAATTAGACCTAGATTAGTTTATTAGTTTATTTTAGACCAGGTTTTGACCTGGTTTTGCCTCTTTTTGTAATGCATTTTCCTTTATATTTGTCCTGTTGTGTCTTATTAGTCTCTCATTCACCAAAGCAATAGAATAGAAGCTCTATATTAAATGCTTTGAGACAATGTGCAGAACAAAAGGTTAAAAAGATAAAGGTCACTCTTCACCCGAGAGACATCACACTGCATACATTTACATACAAACTCAGGACAAGCATTAGCATGTTAGCATCTTCAGGCCTTTTTCCAACTGTTCCAGACACAGTTAGACAAACAAAGGGAATAATTCATGCCACACCTCACCATCTGTGGTTTGCGGTCTGATAAGGTCCTGGTTTAGTCCTGGTTTAGACCTGGTTTAGACCTGGTTTAGACCTGGTTTTAGTCCTAGTGTAATGTAAATTTATATTGTGGAACGTTTTCTCTCAATCTGTCTTTGTGTAAAATAAATGAATGTGATTTCTAACTTAGACCAGATCAGTCATTAAAGGTTGTATGGAGGATTTTTTTTGTTTCAAATTATCAATGATAGTTACGATGGAAAAAAAAAATAAAAAATAAAAAAAAATAAAAATCCATCAACTGTGGATGTGGTGGGGCCAGATAAACATTAGCCAATAGATCGTACACCTCTTACAGATTCCACAGACGCAAGACGCTCCAACTGTAGCTTCCTCACAGCTAGCACAAAGTTTGTTGCAATGGTAAACAAGAATCCACTACCAGTTAGACGCCAAAGAAAGTCTGTTTTTGAGGTCACTGAAGGAAGAAGAGGAGGTTCTGACCAGAAATGAGGAGGTTCTGACCAGAACTGAAGAAGCAGCTTGGATGAGCTGCGAAACGTATTCGACCAAATAAACTCTGTCCAGTTGACAAATTTTATTTCTCCTTTTGCTATAGATTCGACCTGGACGACTGAGGGATTCTACACGAAGCTAAACTAAGGTGATTCTCAGAGTTTCCTTCCAGCAATGGCGTGCACTGAAGCAGATGAAGGGTCTAAAGACTGATGCATTGGTCGCTAAATTACTTCTGGACAGGAAACTTCTGCTTACCATTTGAAAACGTACAGTAGCAACAGCAACAGCAACAGCGATTCTGAACGCCCACCAGCTGTACATCAACATGATTTCTAACGTAAGGAGGAGGCGTTTCTACTTAGGGAACTATCGGGGAGGGGGGACAAACAGTCGCTGGATTTCTCCTTCCTTGGAAAATCCTCTATACAACCTTTAACATGTGTAAAGCCTCAGCAGACACAACTGTCTCCACCCTGTGTTGTCTTAGCTCTCCTCAAAAAGTGAAGTTGATTAGCACAAGTCTGTGAAACAAAAGTCACTCTGCTTTGACATGTATGTAACTTGTATTTCTGTATAAATACTCAGAGCTCAGATGCTCTGGAGGAGATACTCGGGCGGAGCTTGGGGGGAGAGACTGGGGAGATGGAGAGAAGGGGGATGGGAGTGAGGAGACTCAGGAGAGGCTGTTGGTCTCTGGCCAGGTCAGGCCTAGGCCCTGTCCATATCTGCTGTAACACAACACTAGATTTAGAGCTACAGGTTGAATACTGTTTTTAGTCCTGATTCAGACCTGCTTAAGTCCCTGTTTCTACCTGTTGTAGTCCTATCTTAGTTCAGACATTTTAGAACATATTCTTAAGTTAATCATGGTTTAGACCTGTTTAGTTCTGGTTTTAGTCTTGCTGGTTGAGTACTGGTGTAGTCCTTATTTAGTCCTGGTTCAGACCTGGTTTAGTCCCGGTTTATACCTGCTTTAGTCCTATCTTAGCTAGTTCAGACATTGTTTAGAGCCAATTCTCAAGGTAGTCCTGGTTTAGACCTGGCTTAATCCAAGTTTAGACTTGGGTTAGTTCTGGTTTTGGTCTTCGGTTTTGTCCTCCAGATTACTGTACTGTAGTCTAGATTTGCTTAGTCCTGATTCAGACTGATTCAGACTGTTTTAGTCCTAGCTACTTCAGACATTGTTTAAAACAGATTTACTCTTTTTTAGTGCTGGTTTAGACCTGGTTTAGTCTAAATTTAGACCTGGTTTAGTTCTAGTTTGTATCTGGCATTTAATAATTTATCCCAGATTTAGTCATGGACTGGTTTGGAGCTGTTGTAATCCTTTCTGGGACTGGTTTAGAATGGGTCTAGATCTTGCTGATTTGGACTCGGATTAGACCTGATTTGGTTCACATGTAGTCCTAACTTAGACCTGGTTTAGTCCTGTTTTAGATCTGCGTTAGTCCCTGCTGTATCTTTTTATGCTCTCTTACCTATAGCTGTGAAGTAATGCACAGAACAGTAATGCAGGTTTAGCAATCAGAGCCTCTCATCCACTTAAAGCCTGATCCTCTCCTCACCACTTCCTTTTATTTACAGTCTGAACCACAATGGTGCATGTTCTCTCTATAGCCTCTTCATAAACTACAAACTCAGCTATCATAATTTGGCTGCAAGACTTTCCGTAAGAAAATAGACCTTTGTAAACACATCCAGGGGCTTGAATGTTGTCACCTCACCTGGAGTTATGTTTTGTGTGAATGCTGAATTTGAATTGCTGAATTTGAACCCTTTATTATTAGTCTGATTACATTTGCAAAGCTCAAAATGCTCTGTTCCACCTTGTGAAATGGTAGTCTTCATGTTAGCAGCTACATTTTACATTCAGGGGGATTGACAATTCCAGGTCTGAAATCATCTAAATGATTCTTGTGAAGGTGTGTGGAGTTTAAAAACACAGTGGAGCACTTCCTGTATTACGGCATGACATCACAAGGTGGAACAGAGTGCTTTTAGTTTGAGACAAGTACACTGCCTAAATTTGCAGGGTTTGTGTGTTAAACATGTGTGAATGAAACAAAACTCAACTCCAGGTCTAGCATAATATGGGCTCTTTAATATATGAAAAGAGACTGAACTGATACAAGAATCCCTACATTTTTTTACCGAATCAGAATCAGAAAAAAAAAAAATATTGACATTGTTAGTGAACAAAATTCTCTAATGTGCTTTGGTGATATGGTGCAACATAGAATAATGCGTAAGAAAGTTTTACAAAATCAAATTTGACTTAAAGGTGCGTTGTGTAACTTTTCTGGTGGAGGGTCCGTCAAATGCTTTTTTTTCCTGGAGATGTTATTGCTTTGTCTGGAATGTTTCACAGTATGGCATTAAGCCTTTCTATCTTCATGGAGACCAAACCAGACCAAGTTACAGGTCAGATCTGTGGAGAGGTGACCACGCTCACAGTCAGAATGTCTGTTTTTGTATTTTTGAGCTTTAAAACCACCTGTAGCTGAATAAATGTAAGGTAGAGCTATTTAATGTCATACTGTGGAACATTCTAGACAGAGCAATGACATATCCATAAAAACAGGTGAGGTGACAGACCCCCAACCAAAAAGTTACATAATGCACCTTTAGAATACAATTTTGCTCTTGGGAAGGACATTAAAAGGCATCATTAAATTCTATGCTATTGCTTTGAATCACAATACTGCAAGCATATAGCCAAACGCAGCCATTTTAGCCCATTTTCTATTCACACGTTTGCAATTCTTCGCACATTCGAGATCCAAGACATGAACGAGAGAAAAAAAAGTCATCTATTCTATTGCGTTCAACCGCAACACTGCAAGCTGTCTTCTGGTCTCATATACGTACATCTGCATCGTCTTTTTAGCTTCACGCTTGAAATTCTCAGCACAAACGAGACCAAATACGTTTAAGATCATTATAACAAACTTAATAACACACTTGGACATATAGTATCTTTTCTTCCCTGCCATTCCAGCCATTGGGAATTTATGTTACATCTATTTCCTTCACAGTCGCAATTCCTGGCACATCAAGACCATTAAACTATAACGTATGTCGTTCATTGTCTGCAAGCGTCCTAACATCTTTAACCCCTCTGTACCAGCAAGGAAAATCAAACATATTTCAAATCTTAGCACATGCAAGATCATCATAAAAACTTGATAACATATATGTATTTTTTCTTCCCAGCCACTGACAATTGATGTTACAGCTATTTGCTTCACACTCGCAATTCCTCGCACATGCAACACCATTAGTCTATAACATACAGTATGCCATTCATTGTCTGCACTGCAAGCGTCCTCGCACATTTAATACCTCTGCACCACCTCAGTCATATTTGAAATCTTAGCACATGCGAGATCAAATAATGCAAGATCATCATAAAAACTTAATAAAATACTTTGACATACGCATTTTTTAATTCCCAGCCAAACAAGCTGTCTAGCCTCTTAAATAGTTCTCCATTGGCTGGCAAACTACCCATTACATCCATTTTCAATTGATGTTATAGCTATTTCCTTCACACTCTCAGTTCCTAGCATATGCAGCACCATTACACAATAACATATGCCATTCATTGTCTGCACTGCAAGCGTCCTCGCATCTTTAATACCTCTGCACCAGTTAGAAAACTCATATTTGAAATCTTAACTCGTGCAAGACCGAATAATACAAGATCATCAATAAAATTTGAGAACATACTTTGACATATGCATTTCTTCCATGCAAGCTGTCTAGCCTCTTCTATGGTTCTCCATTGGCTGGCAAGCTACCCATTACACCCATTTTTAATTGACGTTATAGCTAAATTTGCTTCACACTCGCAATTCCTCGCACATGCAACACCATTAGACTATAACATATGTCGTTCATTGCTTGTATCCTCTCTGCAATGCAAGCGTCCTAGCATTTTAAATACATCTACATTGGCTGGCGAAATCAACCATCATAGCACATTTTGCATCCATTTTCACACTTCTAACACACACAAGACCAAATAATACAAGATCATCATTAAAACTGAATCACATACTTTGCAATGTGACTCAAAAACCTCTGGACAAGCTAAAACGTTCACCCACCATCGTGCAAGGAATTCCACATCAAAATCTGTTCCAGTTCTCCTAAACCGCAACACTGCAAGATCTTGTGTCTCTGCATATCTAGCAATCGCGTCAGACCTGAGCATATGTTAGACATTAGAAGCATTCAAATCCATTAAAATTCTTACACATGCTGTAGCCTCCTCGCTCGCCTCCTCTTTCCTCTCTCCTTCTCTCCTCTCTCCTTGCAGTGTCGTTGCAGGTGTCTCGTTGCCAGACTCATCGCCGCGGGCCGTCCTCTTCGCCGACGTCGTCTCCATGGCAACGGGAGGCTGAGAGGCGTTGCCACGGTCACAGCATCGCTCCCTCTCCTCCGCCTCCTCTTCCTCTTTCTCCCGTACTCGTTCTACTGCTTCCTCTTTGGGTACTGGAGGAGTGGTAGTTGTAGTTGTAAGGGAATTTTGGTTGTTGGATTTTGTTGAGTGGTGGGTGGGAGATAGAGGGATGGCGGATTCAGGGTTTATCTCGGCGCTGCAGCTGCAGAAGAGATAGAGCAGGGGGGTAAAAAGAGGAGAGAAAGAGGTAAGAGAGGGCAAACGTAGGGTGCATGGAGTAGATCTTGCAATTCAAGTCATTTCATTCTTAAAGCTTGGCAGTCAATCGTGTGTCTGAGCAATGGTGTTTACTCAGTTTTAATAAACATAATGCGTAAACAATGATACAGCCTTAAAGGTGCACTGTGTAACTTTTCTGGCGTTTAATTGATTAATCGGTCGATGAAATCAACTAGAGATAAACGTATATATCGGTTTGGCGCTATATCAAGCCAATATTTGGACTTTTTCGCGCCAATATCTTCTTTTGGTCGCATTACTGCCTAAAAACTGCACATAAAGCTTTTTTAACACTAAAGGTGCACTACTTTTCCAGTATGAGTCCAGCACCTGGTTGCGTCCATGGAGGTTTTTTAGGAGATAGCTTTTCCTAGAATGTACCCCAGTATGGCATTAAACTTGCCTATTATGTAATTATAAGTTGTTTCTTTACAAACAATACCTTGGAAATATACATTGTACTGTAAGTGGGCCCACCTCTCCACAGATCAGACTTGTAACCTGGCATGGTGCAAGCAACAATATGTCCATGGTGACGGACTCTCCACCCGTAAAGTCATATAATGCAACGACTTAATTCATAATGAACAGAGTAGCTTCTTAATTAAGGTGCAGATATAAAAAAAAAAATGCAAATAAATAATGCAATGTTGGATTCTAAAGTTGCACTATGGGACTTTTATGGTGTTGGGTTTGCCACATTGTTATCTCCATGGAGATTTTATAATTGTTTTACACTAAGGCTTCAAACTTATTCATCTCCATGGACAAGCAAGTGACACGAGTATTTCATAAACAATTACAATGTTTGTACTTGAATACATTTAAAGGTTCTATATTACGCAAAATTGACTCTTTTGAGCTTTAAGCCACGTTATAATATTGTTACCTCCTGAGAAACATAAGCAGAATTATGTGATGTCATGAAGCCGTAGTTTTCATATTAACGGCTAACTTTTACCTTTAGTTCAACAGCGATGTGTGAAAGAAACAAAACACAACTCTGGGCATGTTTTTGATGAGGAAACAACATTATCAGAGACCCTTTAAAATAGATACATTTAGTGCAATATTGCGGAACATTTCTGACAAGGCAATAACATCTCCATGGAGACAAGCGCAAATGCATTTTAAAGTATCCATAATAATGCAGTGGATTAAGGCTGATGAGGTGTGGAGAGGTGTACTGTTGTAAAGGATTTGCCTGAGTTGTGTTTAATTTAATGCAGCATTAACTATACACTATATTTCCCATAAAGAAACATAAATGCTGCGTTATCAAATTATATAACAACATAAAACAATTGTAGTAGCTAAAGGGACGGTCCATTATGGGTTTTCTGAGCCGATATTCCTCTATTTGCCTATACCGATACTGTGCTTTTCAAATCTATAGTAGAGACCAAATTCAGGTTAACGGTGCATTGTGTAACTTCTCTGGTGGAGGGCCCGCCAAATGCTTTTCTCCACGGAGATTTTATTGCTTTGGCCGCAGTGTTTCACAGTGTGGTATAGGGCTGCCACGATTAGTCGATTAGTCACGATTAAGTCGACGAACAAAATCGTCGACAACTAATTTAGTAGTCGACGCATCGTTGTTTTTTTTTTGTTTTTTTTTTTAAACTTTGCTTTTCTCTCGAAACTGTGGCTGCAGCTTCCACTGCTGCGTCTGCCTTTCTGTCACATACCACGCACACACACACGTTCGCACATGCGCAGTAGTGGTAATTGGCGTCAGTCCTGATTTCACTGTAAATGATACCATAACAGTAGCATGGCTACCCGGAAACGAAGCTCCAAAGTGTGGGAGCAGTTTAAGAAAAGTGGTGAGAAAAGCGTGCAGTGCAACATTTGCAAAGCTGAACTTGCGTATCATGGTAGCACAACGGCTATGCATGAGCATCTGAAGAGAAAGCATGTCATTGTGGACAGGAGTGAAAGAGATGAAAACAATAATGTGAGCTGATCTGAAGGCGCGATATGTCTCCGACAACGATGCTTTTTTGTTACTGAACACACAGACGGAACTACAACACGCGCGCGAGTCTTAAGAGAATTACTTACACCTTTCAGTCTTTTCATCACAACAGTAGCAACATAAATAAAGTGCATGAGTGAAATAAAGAACTGCGCTGCACACGTACGACCTGCACACGTATAATCTCTGAAAAGTTTAACATGAACCATCTCCAACGCGATAGAAGCACAGAACAGACTCACCATAGGCAGAACATCCCTCAGAAGCTGAGCTGTTTTTTCAGTTTCAGTTTATGCAAATGAGCCATGTGGTTTTAAGTTTCGCTTCTGTAAAACGTAAACAAATGTGCGCAAAGTTGCATTAAACACATTATTATTTGAGTCCTCCTCGTAGGAAATAAAAATCCAAACTTAAATTATCCACTGTCGCGTGTACCACGTGTACCAGTCTCATCAGCCGAAAGCAAATGAATCTGCCCACGTAGCATTAAGCATTCTGTTTTCTTCAGAAACTTTTCTTTTCTTGGATTTATCATCATTGGGCTGAAAATCATACTGCTGATGTAGGTGCCGGTAAGTCCGGGCTGCCAGTGTGTGCGGGTGGCGCACATCAGCGGCTTTGACGCATGTTTTGAGCGACAAAAATATTAAAAACGTTTTATTTAAATGTTACAAGATTACCATTATCTACAATTTTAGATTTACATTTAAAAACGAACAAACTAAAATAAAAATACAATGTAATTAAATACTCATTATTATTTTCCAAAGTCACAGGGAGCCATGACAGAACGATGAAAGAGCCACATGCGGCTCTGGAGCCGCGGGTTACCGACCCCTGGTCTTACTGAAGGCATTTAATGGTCAAAATATTAATACAATATTCGAATATATTTGAATATTAATATTAATAAACAAACTAACTTCGAATATGATTTTTGGGCAAAAGTCAAAGCCCTAATTTACAGTCAGTTTACGGATCGATTAGTCGACTAATCGAAAAAATAATCGGTGATTAGTCGACTATCAAAATAATCGTTTGTGGCAGCCCTAGTGTGGTATTAATGCTTTCTAACATCATGGAAACCAAACCTGACCAAGTTACAGGTCAGATTTGTGGAGAGGCAACCCCGCTCACAGTCAGAATGCCTGTTTTTCTAGGTATTTTTTAGCTATAAAACCAGCTGTAATTTAGTAAATGTAAGGTAGAGCTGTTTAATGTCATACTGTGGAACATTCCAGGCAGAGCAATGACATCTCCATAGAAACAAGCAGGTGATGGAACCGCAACCAAAAAGGTACATAGTGCACCTTTAAGTTATGTATACATAGTGAAGTATACAGATTTATAAAAAAAAATAAAACAACCCAAAAACATAATGTACTTTGTGATATAAATTCATATTTTCTCTCAGCAGTCTGCTCAAAAAGACAAATCCTATGCACTGAGGACAAACTCGGAATTTTCGATATTGGACCAATGGGAATATCTGGGGAAATGCTCCGATATCACCGATAACAGCAATAACCAGTATATCATCCCAAGAAAGTAAATAAAGAAGAAAAAAACTTGAATGAGAGAGTGTGTCCAATTTTTGGACTGTTATTTAAACATACACTACCAATCAACAGTTTGGACATTTATTTTTGTTTACTTTCTTTGTTTTATATACATACATCAAATATATGATGCAAGATATATGGAATCATGTAGTAAAGTAAATAAATAAACTAGAAAGAAACTGAATGAGAGGGTGTGTCCAAACTTTTGACTGGTAGTGTAGATCTGGAGGTACTTTGAGAGACAAACATTATCTTAGGTTGTACTTTGAGCTTTAGCACTGCAGCTTTAAACTGTCCACTGCTGTTGTGTCCCTCCCTCGTCAGAATCACAGTCAATATTTAGTCATTAGCGTCTGGTGCTAAAGTGGAGGCTCCATTATGGACAGAGACCCGGGGCCAGTAAAACTAATCCATGAACTAACAGCTCCAGCTCAGAGACAGAGGAGAAGATAAAACATTTAACTACCCTTTCACTGTGTAAGAGAAGAGTTTTTTACAGGCTGTCAAACCCACTAAAGTCAAATTCATCCTGTTCAATGACATCACGCTGGGGGTGTTCTACATGTATCTCTATTGTAGAATATTCAGTAGTTACTGTACTATGGGGACACAATGCACACATTAGCAAAGACAGACACAACTGTTTTATGAAAATTAAAAAATTTAAACGACACATTTTCAGGACACTGACAATACCTGTTGAAATTTTTGGTGGATCTGATATCGGCTTTCAAGATATCAGTACAGCCAGTATCGTATTTTGGGCTATAAATTGATATAATAAGACCATTTACTGGCCAGTGTTGGTCCAAAAAGTCTCATAATATCAAACTTGTATTTTTACAAAGCTATAGTTACAAAACACTTTTTTTTTTTTAACCAAAGCTATTTGTGGTTAATTAATAATATTTTCAGTCTCTGCCTTATATAGGTCGATATTGGGAAATTGGGCATCGGCAGAAAGTGGATTGGTGCATCTCTAATCCAAACGATAGTAAATAATATCCAGCTAAATTAGTGAAAATTGTAACTGTCTTTCACCTTCTTGACCTTCGAATGCTGGGCCTGTGTTTAAAGGCACTGTACCTGATTTTTACTGTTAAACATTTGAAAAACAGAACTAGGTCATTTTAAACGGCTTGCAGTGGAGTGTATAAAAGCTTTTCACAATTTTCAGAGGCCAGAGTCTTGCTTGCTGTCACGCTGTCACAGTAATGTTATTGCCAACAGCAACTAACATGCTAACAGCACACTTCATTATTATTTTTGGACAATAAAACGCTTTATAATTAGATGCAGACAGTACACAGTAGACATATTTTGATCTTAAGAGCTGCTACACAATATGTCTGTACTGGGCATACAGTAGATATAAAGAAGTTGACTAAGGGAGTGTGACATCACACATAGCGCTCCAGTCAAATGAAGCTCACAAAGGTTAGCAGTTATGGGGCGAATTTGGACCAGAGTTCCATATTAGGAATTGGAATTAATTTACTGACAAATTAGCAGAATAACTGACAACAGCAGTTACAGAGAGAGAGGTGACAGTTTCTTAATACAAACTGAATTGGACATGGAGGGTGGGTAGCTATGTCCATTTATACAGTCTGTGGTACTGGGGCAAGACACACTTGGCTCAAACACATGGATACATGTAAACTTCATACTGGTTTTGACACAAATGGACCATGTGTCTCTCTCTCTGATTGATCAGTCTTGATCTTAGTTAGACAACATCAAAAATACAACTAAACCAGGATTAAATCAGGACTAAACCGGAACTAGACCAGGACTAGACAAGAACTAAACCAGGACTAAGCCGGGACTACAACACAACCAAACCAAGTCCACATCATCAAGAAAAGTTACATGCACTTTTAAAATGAAAAAGGTGATCTTCATGTGTATTTTGTAATATTTAATGCACCAGTCCATCACTCTTGAGTCCTGCTGCTCTCACCTCTTCATGCGTGACCATCTCATTTAAAGTGTGATTAATCTAAGAGCTTTTATATAACTGTCTCTGGTCCAGCTCTGTCCGGTGCTGACCACTGAAATCACTTTGTCACAGGTCCAAAAATTGCAGCCTCCATCACTCTGAGCTGCTTACATTACATTAACTCTCATTTAATAATGCGCCAAGTGCTCTTGTATAAGTCATTCAACAAGCAGAGTGCAGACAAAATGACTAGCCATCAAAATAACACCACATAAAAGTACAGCCACCTGCAACTGCTAACACTGACTTGTGTCTGTTGTATCAATCTTAGAACTACTATGATTGACTTGATATTGATTGATTGATGACTTACCACTGTCAATCAATCAATATCACTTTATTTGTCCCCGAGGGGCAATTTAAGCACATTGAGTAGTAAAATACAATAATTCAAAAGTTCAAACAAAAGTCTCAGTGCAGCTCAACAGGTAGAGTCATCAGGTCAGTCAGAGCAGTTTGAGGGGAGTAACAGCCCTCAGGACAAAAGTGTCCATCCTCTCTGTCCTGAAGCCTTGGCAACACTACAGTGTCCTCGGGGAGCCAGGTAAACTCTGGAGACACAACCGAAATCTCTCTCCCTCTCCCTCTCTCCTCTCTCTCTCACTCTCCCTCTCACTCTCCCTCTCTCTCTCTCCTCTCTCTCTCTTTCTCTCTCTCCCTCCCTCCCTTTCTCGCTCTCTCTCTCTCTCTCTCCTCTCTCTCTCTCCCTCCCTCCCTTTCTCGCTCTCTCTCTGTCTGTCTCTCTCTCCCTCTCTCTCCTCTCTCTCTCTCTCTCTCTCTCCCTCTCTCCCTCTCTCTCTCTCTCTCTCTCTCTCTCTCTCTCTCCTCTGTTGTTTCGGTCGGTGATGGGATGGGACATTCCCTCTGCCATATTTGCTGTAGAAAATTTACTGTCATATAATCAGGAAGTGTGAGTTAGAATGCTAGTTGTAGTTAGCATTACTGTGATGGCAAAACTCTGCTCTGGTCTGAGAGTTGTGAAAGGTGAATAATTAGGATGCTCTGAATGTATGAAGGTAAGTGAGGAATAACTCTGAAACCCACAGTGGAATCAGACCTCCTGGCTGTGAGAGACTTAACCTACTACTTTGCTATAACATGTATAAAGAAAAGCAGAGCACACATCATTCTAAGTGGTTTGTGGGTGAGCCTAACTGTACTATAGATTTCCACTCTTTCCACTGTCAAAGGCAATATTAGCGGTCACGCCTCATGTTGATGTATGGGGAGTAATAACCTGCTTTGTCCTATGAGGAAACACAGTGATCTGATGTACAATGAGATTAGACGGGGACTGTCATACTCACTCAAACATCACCACAACAGATCTATACAAGACCTGTCACTGTGCACAAAAAATGAAAAGATATAATGACACTTAATCATTCAGGTTGTAGTTTCTGTTTCAGGCAGAGGGGGGCGATAGTGGTATTGTATTCAGGATTTAACTACTAGTAGACACTATAGACAATCTGTCAAATCGTGGTAGGTTTTAAGTTCTAGGGCCTATATTATGCTATTTTCTGATCGGTTATAATGTTGTTTCCTCGTCAAAACATACCCGGAGTTGTGTTTTTAAAGATGCACCTGCTTGTCTCCATGGAGATGCTAATGCTTTGCCTTCATAGTGTAATTTTTTTGCAAATGGTTCTCAAATATTTTACCTGGTTACATAAGGTTAAATAAAATACATGTTCCACAGTATGGCATTTAACTTATCCATCTTCATAAGACAAACAGCTGACACCAATAGGCATTTTTACAGTAAAGCATGCAATATTCAGTGAGTTCCTCCCTCACACAGAAAACACTCTGTTCCACCTTGTGATGTCATGTGGCAATACAGGAAGTGCTCCACTGTGTTTCTAAACTCCATACACCTTCACTAGATTCAGATCATTTGGATAATTTCATCCCAGGAATTTCCAAGCTACTGAATAAAAAGTAAAAGGTAGCTGTTAACTTGAAAACGACCACTTCATGACATCACAAGGTGGAAGAGAGCATTTTGAGCTTTGGAGATGTAGACAGACGATGATGTGTTTGAGGAGAACATTCTAACATGGCTTACATCTCAAAAGAGTCACTTTTGCGTAATATACTGTAGAACCTTTGCATTTTAAAACATAAATTGCAAATCTATTCACAATTACAATTAGATATCTTTCCAAAATCACCCCATCTGAAAGCAACTAGTCAACTCCAGACTGCCTCCCTAACGTACAGCGACGTAATCAACTCACATTACATTCTATACGGCACTATACAGTTAAGTGAGGAAAACAGATTTGAATGCAATGTTCCTCCATATTATATCTGTCCCAGGAGCGCCATCTAGGCTATTAGTTCAATAAGAGTGTAGAATGTGCTCTGTCTGCACTGTGGCTCCTCCAGGCTGCAGGATCACACAGAATATGATTACGTTTAATGAATACAGTTTAAAAGCGTTACAAAGCCTGAGGAGAGGGCATGGTGGATTTTGGAGTCATGAATTTTTAATAGTGTAAATTAAAAGTGCGGCGGAAGAGAGAGAATCTGATAAACATACGCTTTTTATGTGGTTTGCATCTGCTAATGAGTGAGTACTGCTGGTGTGTCACTGGGCAAGACACTTCACCATATTGTCTAATGTAGTAGACTGTTTTTGAGGTTTTTGATGTCGATATATGCAATTTATGGTAATTTATACCTATCAAATTGAGCTGAGGCAGGGCATCTGGAGGAAAGTGGTTTGCTGCAATAGTTGTATTCACAATATATTAAAAAAGGAAAAGTAGGCAGCATTGTAAAGTAAAGAGTCAATGAGGTAAAGAGTTGGGAGAGGCATTCAGAATGATTATGTATTATTATATTTTATTTTTTGTATCAGTTATTAAAGGTCCCATGTACTTAAGCAAAATTTGGCTTAACTCTGTACAGATATATTGTGTAAGCGACTCTCAAAATAAGATGATTATAGTGTTTTAATGTTCAGTTATCAGGAAGTGCGCGCTGGCATGCTAGTTGTCAGCATTACCGTCACTGTAAAACTCCGCTCTGGTCTCTGAGAGGTGTGAAATAATTAGGATTCTCTGAATGAATAAAGTAAGTGAGGAATAACGTTGGACCACTGCAAACCGTTTCAAATTGAACTAGTTCTGTTTCTGTGTAATTTGAACATTTCTAACACTTTTGATACTTTATTCAAAATTTCTCTGTAAAGAAATGATCCAATGTAAAAAAAAAAAAAACAACAACACATTTTTCCCTAAACAATATAATAAAACCATAGTCTGCGTAAAGAAGTGGAAGAAGTGGACTAAGAAAGCGTGACGTCACCCATAGCGTTCGATTCCAGTCAAACGAAGCTCATGAGGCTAGCAGTTAAAGGGGCGAATTTGGAGCCAGGTCCATATTAGGAACAGGAATTTATTTATGGACAAAACGGCGCTATAAAAAACACCAGAGCGAGTTAATACAAACATTTTAAGACCAAAAAGATAGGGCTCACTGAAGCAGTTACAAAGAGCGGGGTGACAAGTTTTCAATGTAAATTCAATTGGAAGACGGTGGAGCCGGAAGCGCCCCTATGAACACTTCCTATTTGTAAACGGGTTAGGTATGTCCATTTATACAGTTTATGAATAAAACCTATACATGCTGTAAGCCCCTGTATTCATTTAAGGCAACTGTATGTTTCTAGTACTACACAGGAAAGGCGCATTGTGCAGGATTTAGTGTCGTTTTGCTGTATAGTTATAGATTACAAGCGTGTAGTAATATCTCTCTCCTCTCCTCCCCCTCCTCACGGTCCTCTTTTGGCCAATAAAAATATATAGGCTGTAATAGGCTGTAATATAGATGACAGTGTGAAGTATTTTCAGCTGGGCAGAAGAAACATGGCGGGGTGAGATAACAAAGACAATAGAGGAGCTGAATAGGGCAAAACAAGCTGCTGTTCAGGATAGGAGAGTCGGGATTGTAAACCGGAGTGTAAATTAATATGACTTGATTCTGAGACCGCTTTCAAGAGGGCCAAATTAGGAGCAATTTGCGAAAAATAATTGTTTTTTTTTTTTTCGGACAAGGATTGTGATTTGATTTGCAATATGTCAAAATCGGATTCTGTTCAAAGTTCATATTTTCAGTGCGTCCATGAGAATTGACAAAAAGACTGACATAATTCATACAAGAATCACAGAACAAATTAAAGGGTTAGCAGTTTTTATGCAGAATAAGACAGGATCGCAGCTTCGATTGTGCTTAATCTTGCATTTTAATTAGGAAAAAGAAATAAGGTCCGTTCACACTTGTACGATTACAACATCAGAATTCAGACTAAACTAAGACTAAATGCAGAACTAAACCTGGTCTAGATCAGGACTAAACCAGGACTAGAACAGGATCTTAGCAAATCAAGATTGGGACTCAAACAGGGCTAAATCAGGAGTAAACGGAGGATTGAAGTCTTTGATCTAAACCAAGGGTAAATCTGTGCTAAACATGGACTAGGTCTAAATATAGGTCCAATACAGGACTAAACCAGGTCTAAATCAGATCCAAAACAGGACTAAATCCGTTCTAAACCAGTCTAAACCAGTGCTAAATTGGAACCACACATCAAACCAGTACCAAAACAGGACTAAACCATCCAAGTCTAGACAGGACTAACCAAAGCTAAACCAGGTCTCAACCAGGTCTAAACCAAGACTACACCAGGTTTAACCCAACACTTAACTGGGACCAAATGTGCATAATCAGTACTAAGACAGAAGTACATCAGGTCTAAACCAGGACTAACTATTTTGATATAGACAGTTTATAATCAAAAAGTCACTCACTCACTGACCCCAAAGCTACATACCAACATATATTAAAATGATAATAATACATGCTACTGTATTCACTGTAACTCTTGCTTTTTTCATAGAGGGAAAGTCAGGGTACATTTTCATCATGTGTGTGTCTCTTGTGAACAGAACGAGCAGAAAAGTCCTGACAGCAGCACACTGTATCAGACACAACCACACCCACAGCACTTCTGAGAGGAGCACATCACATCCATCATCTGATCACTGCTACGCCCTCCCGAGCCTGGTTTTTAGCCTGGTTTAGACCTGGTTTAGTCCTGCTTTAGGCCTGGTTTAGACTTGGTTTAGTTCTGGGTTTGACCTGGTTTAGACCTGGTTTAGACCTGGTTTAGACCTGGTTTAGACCTGGTTTAGACCCGGTTTCGACCTGGTTCAGACCTAGTTTAGACCTGGTTTAGACCTGGTTTAGACCCGGTTTCGACCTGGTTCAGACCTAGTTTAGACCTGGTTTCAACCTGGTTCAGACCTAGTTTAGTCCTGATTCAGACCTGGTTTAGATCTGTGATGAGCTAAAGAAATCCGTCATTTGACTTGGGTAAGACCTGATTTAGTCCTGGTGTAGTCCTAGTTTAGACCTGTTTTAGTCCTGGATTAGTCCTTGTTTATATCTGGTTTAATCCAGGTTTAGTTCAGTGAAGCGCTAAAGACATCCATCATTTGAACTACTGTTGTGAGACCTTTCACATTGACCCACCCTTACAATAAAGTCCTGGTTTAGCTCTAGTCCTGGTTTAGACCTGATTTAGTCCTGATTTAGTCCGGGATTGGTCCTTGTTTAGATCTGGTTCAGTCCTGGTTTAGTTCTGTGAAGCACTAAAGACATCCATCATTTGAACTACTGCAGAGAGACCTGTCACACTGCCACACCCTCACAATAAAATCCTTGTTTAGTCCTGGTTCAGCTCTAGTCATGGCTTAGACCTGATTTTGTCCTGATTTAGTCTTGGTTTAGTTCTGGTTTAGAACCGATTTAGACCCGAGTTAGTGCTGATTTACTAGTAGTTCTGTGAGGAGCCATACATCATCTGATCTACTGCTGGTTTAGACCTGGTTTAGATCTGGTTTAGACAAGATTAAGTCCTGATTTAGTCCTGGTTTAGTCGTGTGAGGAGCTGAGACATCCATCATCTGATCTACTGCAGACAGTCATGTCACACTGCTCCACCCTCCTGATAAAGTCCTGGTTTAGACTTGGTTCTTTGAGGAGCGACAGGGCTCCTGTTTTTGTTCTGTCCAACTTGGGTTTATTTTTTCAGAAATGGAGATACAAATCAAACAGTATCCTGCATTCAACACTTGTTCTATGTGTAATATATGTCCCAACAGACCACATGGCAGGTCCATCAGCTCTGTTCATTGTTCAGTATTGTATTCTTTTGTATTGTTTTGTATAAGGGACCTAATATTGACATTGACACAGCTGTGGTGAGAAAAGACCAGTGTTTGTCTTAGGACTGAATAACGCTGAATGGATAGGAGAAAGAGTGGTAGAATACAAGAAAGAGAGAGAAATAGAGAAGGAGAGAGAGGGGGAGGGGTAGAGAGGGGGTATGTGTATGAGAGAGAGATAGAGAGAGAGGGAGAGAGAGGGGAACATATAGTAAAAGAAAGAGTAGGAGTGAGAGAGAGAAGAAGTGTGAGAGAAAGAGTAAGCGAGGGACAGAGGGAGGAGATAGTGAAAGGAGTATGTGAAATGGAGGGGTGTGAGGAGAGAGGGAAGGTGAGTGGAGTGGGAGGAAGAGAGGGAACACATAGTAGGGGGCAAAAAGATTGGAAAGCGAGAGAAAGAGAGAGGAAGTAGGAGAGATTGAGAGGGTGTGTGTGTTTGTGAGTGAGAGAGAGAAAAGAAAGATGGAAGAGCGAAAGAGCGAGAGAAAGTGTGGGTGATGATAGAGAGAGTGGGTTGTGAGAGAGAGAAAGGGAGGGAGAGGGGCAGAGAGGGAGAAAGAAATATTGAAGATTGAAGTACGAGAGAGAGAGAGAGAAAGAGAAGAGGAAGATGTGATAAAGATGGAGAGAAAAGAGATGAGGGTGAGAGGGAGGGAAAGCAGGGGGCGTATGACAAAGAAAGATGGAAGAGCAAGACAAAGAGAAGAGATAAGGATGGATGGAGAGAAGAAAGAGAGAGAGAAGCTCATCTGAAGATTACAATGAACTTCTTGGGCCCATGATGTCATCCTCTGTGCATATACAATAAGACCATGTGTTCTGTATTCAACACATTTGACCTTGGTATAGAAATGTGCCGACGGCCATGAAATCAGCATAAACTCAATGAAGAAGGCTCTAGCTCCGAACTCTTTTCTACCTCCTCTCACCTACCACCAATATCCCTTCGCCTCGCAACCAATCACCTGCTCGTCTCCATGGAGATGTTATTGCTTTGGCTCGAATGTTCCACAGTATGATATTAAACTTCTCTTGCATTTATTTGTTTTTTTCAAGGTGGTTTTAGTGCTCAAAAATACCCTGACAAACATGAATTCTTACTGTGGACGTGGTCACCTCTCCACAGATCAGACCTGTAACTTCTCCTGGTAGCGTCAACTCCTAATCCCAATGGAGACAGATGCATTTAAAGCATGCCAATTATGCAATTTTTTCAGCGCTTTTTTGGCAGCCTTGCGTACTCATTTTGGTACAAATGACATAAATAAATATCTGCTACTCGCTTGCATGGTCTGCAGCTATTCATCGACAGTGCTAATTCTTTGTTGTGATGATGTCATGATGCTCCCATTGGGCACCACAGTTTTCTAATACGAAAGTCAGCAAACTTGTTTCTTTTATTAAGTCATTTTAGATCAATATTACGATTTAAAATGTCCAAATTATAACATAATGATCCATGGGTGTCATAGATTATAGCTATATCGCAATATGCCATACTGAGGAACATTATAGGCAAAACAATAACATCCCCAAGGAGACAAGCAGGTGGCAGACCCTTCACTACAAAGGTTACACAGTGTATCTTTAACTAAAAGCACCTGTTTTCATAAAAGACTCACCTTTTCTTGATCAGGTCCAGCGCAGATCCAATGAGTCCATCCTTCATTTTGTAGATCTTTGCTCCATATTTAGACAGTTCTGTGCCCTCCAACAATAACGCAGGACAACAACTCGAAGGCCTCTCAATGTTTTCTCTGTTTGGAGGAAAAGGAACCGACCCAAGTGTGTCCAAACTACTCCGTCTGGGCTTAACAGTGCCCCCAGTCTCCAAGAAGCCGGTACTGTCCTGAGAGGAGGTGGCTAAACCTTGCAATGGTCCTCTTGGAGATGGTACAGTCCGAATTGGAGAAAACTGGCTGTTGTGTTTTTCAGTATTGCTATCTGAATTAGCTTGTTGGTCAGACTTGCTTTGTCCATTCAAATCCCCATTGGCTTCACTGTTAGCTGTGTTGTTAGCCACAGAACCAGCTGTGGCTTCTTTTTGTCGCATTTTCTTAAATTCCTCAAAAGTTGGAATGTGCAACCGCCCCAAAGGCGGTCTGCGATTTTCTGAAACCAAATTATTTTTATGTCCTGCGATATTGTCCGTTGTGAATGATGTTTTTACCATATTTGCACTGCAGGGAGCGCTAGTGAGAGCTAGATTTGGGCTACTATTTTGTCTCCGTAGTTTTAAACGCCTTAAAACCTCTTGCTTAATTTCTTCGTGACTTGTAATCCGAGTTGTTGTTGTTCTTCCATTGCTAGATCCATACTGTTCGAGATTTGGTGTCACTTGAGGTCGCAGTGGGAGGGCCTTAGTTGGTTCACCTGCTGCACGTGCGCTTTGAAGGCGGAGCTTATCTCGTAATCCTTTCCTCGCGTCCCATTCGTCGACGCCACCAGGAAGTAGGAAGTGAGGAAGTAGCGAGACGTCCTTCCGGGGGATACAATGCCGCGGGTAAAGGGCTAAGCTCTCAGGGTTAAGTGAATGGGGGTTGGATAGCGTACCATCCGGAGGGCCATCGTACCAGTGGCTTGTAGAGGTGTAGCGTAGGATGAATTCGCTGTCCATGCTTCGGTAGCAGTGGTGAGCTAAGTTTGGGTCGATCATCGGGCTCCAGTTGAGGTTTTCCATGCTGCGGTACGGTCTGCTGTCGGAGTGGACACAGGAGGGAGGGACCAGGCCCTGAAAGAGAGGATCACACGTCAGTAGGAATTGTTTTATAGAGATGCACCAATCCTGCTTTTTCTGTTCCAATACTGATGTCGATACTTAGCTTTTAAGTATCTGCCGTTACCCGATATCAATCAATACTAGGGCAGAGATTGAAATTGTAATTTGTTTCGTAAATGATGTATGGTAAAAAATGATCCAAATGTGTTTTGAAACTGTTATTTATTATTATTTAAAGTAGCTACAGAACAACTTACAAGGTGTTCTGAGCCAACGCTGTCCAGTAAAAAGTCTTTATAACACCAATTCATAGACCCTAATGGGATATCGACTGAACTGATATCGAATGAACCTATATCAGATCCATCAAAACATTTTATATCGGCGTCAATATCCGTCAATAATACCAGTATTATCGGTGCATCCCTAATTTTTTATGCTTTGGTAAGAACTTTACACTCAGAAGATTAATATACCCTATATTTCATTAAATTTGTCTTACCCCAGTTCAGATATATTGTAAAAGCAGCTCTTAGGGTCAAATGAAATCAAGGTGTGCTGTGTGCAAATCTAAACCTCCGCGAACCAGGAAGCAGTGCTGGTAGCAAGGTAGTTGTTAACATTACCGTGATGACAAAACTATGCTACTACAATACTACGCCTCTGGACACTTATAATGTTCATTGCGGTTGATAATTGGGATCCTAGAAACAATAAGAAAGATGTTTGGACTGCTACAAAGAGTTTTTCTGTTTTCTTTTCCACATTTTTAAGACAGTAAAAATGGCTCTTCAAAAGCATTCAGGATGATAGAGTATATTAAAAAAAAGCATTCAGGATGATAGAGTATATTAAAAAAGCAGCTATGTGTGTTGAATGCAGACCGCTGTGCACTGTCTGTGTCTGATTACGAAGCATTTTATCCACCAAAACAATCTAACACTGATGAGAGCAGATGGACTGAGCCTTGGTGGTCCACACCCGCTTCGCTTTGCTGCTTAAAAAATCTGTTCTAAAGTTCTGCATGTGCCCAAAGAACTCAAACTTTGTACCAACAAGTTTGTAAGATTGGGGTTAAATACTTCCTCCTTTTGCAGTTTTAACACGAGGTAACCCAGCTGTTATTGATCTTATTTTGCCCTGCCTCTAAATGCTACTACACCGAATGTTTCATTTCATTTGGAGAATTTGAGAGGTTTGCCAATAAAATATTATATAAAGTAGGTTGATTTCTGTAAAATCGACAATGCACTGATTCTCTGGGAGGCTTTAAAACAGCTTTGTAGTCCTTGTAGAACATATTTGCTGTAAAGATCGATAGCCCCATGCAAAATAATACCACTCAAATGACTTATTAAATTAAACTCAGCATTAGCCATTCCTTTTGTCAGACGGGAGTTTGTTTACCTGCTTTCCATTTTTCAGCGACTTCCTGTAGCCTTCCTCAGACGCTTCACGTGATGATGCAGTGACATGCCTTGTAGGCTGCTTTACTTGGTTTTGTAGGCGGCATGCGCTTCCCCTACTGTCTGACGCCATCTCCAGGACTGTACCCTGTGTGTAATAAGGTGTATGCTTTCTCGTCACAGTTTACCACCACAGGATCAGAGGGGCCAGATGGAGCATACACCTTATCACACACATGGGATGCAGTCCTGGAGAAGGCGTCAGACAGTAGTGGGCGTAACACTACTGTCTGACAAAACCAAGTAAAGCAGCCGACAAGACACGTCACTGCACCGTCACGTGACGATTCTGAGGAAGGCTATAGGAAGTAGTCAAAAAATGTAAAGCAGAAAAACTTCCTTCTTCTGTTACTCACCCTGAGCGGTCCCTGTCGGCCCGGCCCATATCTCAGCCCCAGGTTTGTGAGCAGAGTGCTGCTGTTACACCGGGCCATGAGGGGGTAGGGCGCCCCTGGTGGAGCTGAGGGGTAATGCTGTGCTCTGTGGCAGGAGAACAGAGCGTCCTGGGACAGAGGCAGAGAGGTGAGAGGGGGCTCCATCGTCAGGGGGTGCAGGGGGCGTGTCCGAACAGGAGGGGGTGTGGTCACATGACTTTACGTTTGGCATCGAAACAGGGTCACGCAGAGGTCATCAGAAACACAGGGAAGAGAGTGATATCTGCAGGAGACACAGAGAAAGAGTAACACCTGTAATAAATGCCATACAGTGGAACATACCAGGTAAAGAAATAAGTTAAGCATGGAGATTAACCAAGTCATAACACCAAGTACTACCTAAGAATATATTTGGCCGTCTGAGTACCACCAGATGACAACCAGGTCTTTGGCAGGACTAGTTCTAAACAAGGACTATTTCAAAGGTGAAGAAAAGCATCCACACTGTACATTTCGTTCTTACTTTAAGCATGTCGTTTATTTGATCATATTTTGTATCTTACAAATATTATTCATTGTTTTATGTTCCACCGTATCGCCAAAGCACATGACTAGTTTGTGAATTTTGCTCACTGACTGGCATTAAAACGCAACAGTAATACGTACTTGGACGGGACTTTAAAGAAGCCTTATTGTGCTTGTAAATCAGATGAAGTAAGTACAGAGCAGTGGGCGTATGCTGGTAGGTGAAAAAGGAGCTTGAACAGCAATACAGCATTTTGAAAATAAGATAAGATTACTCAAACATGTACAAATCACTCCAAATACAAAGTTGAGAAGGTAAATGAGAAGAGGAAACAACTATAACATGGTTAAAAGCTCTGAAAAGTCGATTTTGCAGAATAGATCTGCTTAAACCAGTAACCCTAAACCCTCACAAAGACTATATGAGCTAAGAGTTATTCATGCTCAAAAAGTCTTCTATTGTTGGTGATGACAAAGCAAAGACTAGAGATAAAATACTGGATACAAAATTGGTTTACTTCTTGCCCAGAGAAACTACAGCACAGCACTTGAAAACACTATTAAATCCTTATCTCAAAGCTGTATTTTGTAGCTTAGAAACCCTTCACCAACTCGATCACATTTCTCTCTTTATAAATGTGTTCCTGTCTACTTCTCCAACCTCTTTCTCGCTCTTTTTTCCAGCGACATCTATAAGTGCAGTCAGTGTCAGGTTATTAAAACTGCAGATAGAGAAGGAGATACCGAGACACAAATCTCCAGGAGGGTGAGAGGCGTAGAGGAACAGTTAGCAGATAGAAGTTTAATAGAGGCAGGAATTTGGAGATTTTAGATTGGAAACTGAAGGGACATTAATTATAGAGGGATTATCAGACTACGTCACATGGCGCTGTACTTCACGTCTCCTGCAGAAAGAGCCGCTGTCCTGTCTGGAATCATGTCAGTGTCTCGTAGGATTTCAGCAGATTTCAGGCTCTCCCGGGGGCGGGGCTAAGTGTATTGATGAGTGGATGTCTGACATTTTTTCTCGTCATTTACCCACCCACCTGCATTTAACGCATACGGTTTATTAAGACATATCCCACTCACTAATGTTAATTTAGCATCAGAACTTATTGTATCACAAGGCGATAAACTGTTTTAGTGCTGACAACAGCATGACATGATATGAAATGTAGCTGTGAATTTTAAAAGGATTAACACAAATAATAGACTTCTTAAAAGGTACAAAATGTCACTTTCTGGGGGTGGTGTGTCACCTGCATGATTCTATGAAAATAGAAAATTAAAACCATACTTCGCCCCTCACGCCCTACATTAAAGTGGGACTAAAATCCTAAACAGCACCCACAACCATATTTCAGAGCTGTTAAACTGGGCAGGACCTGGAGGACTAAAGGGTGGAGTGAGGGAGGAGGAGGGGCGGGGTCTGGAGTTATAATGAACACCGTGATTGGTCTAACAGGTATCCACACTTCAAACTCCGGCCCTGCAGCCAGATGTTTGAAATCAGAAACACTTGGCTGTAATCAGAACAGTTCTGCTTGATGTCACCAAGTACTTGCAGTTGCGGTAGCCACTAGAGTCAGGACGCACTTTTTGAGTTTTTGATCAGAAAGGTGCAAATTTACATAGTTTGCACTAAAAAAAAGAAACTGGAACAGCAGATGATACTATTAAAACACCATATAGAACTGTAGCAAAAAAAAAAAAAAAAAAGGTTGATTTAGTGTTTAGTTCCACTTTAAAGTTGCATTAGTCAACTTTGTTCTCATAAATGACTACATTTAGTTTTTACCCTCAGAAAAGATACTGTAAAAGCACAACTTTGTGATAAATGTCAGACCACAACACACTGTATTAATTTAATCATAAATAAATGTATCAATTGCAATTGCAAACAAAGAGACATCATATAGTGACATGTAAGACTCTATATGATTCTTATTCTAAAATCAATGAACTGTACATGGAAAATACCTCTGGCCAAACTCACGGACAACATTTTTCACCCACAGCAGCTCTTAAAAAACCTCCCAATTGGGCGTTACCTGGCAACACTGTCCTTAGGCCCCACATATTTTAAACTCATTATAATAGTATTGAATGTTTGGGGCCATACGAGTCTGTGGTTAGAAGGTTTGTCCTTGAAGGTCAGAGGTTCAATCCCAGTTCCAACTCGGGATGCACCAAACCAGCCTTTTCTGTTCCAATACCAATAGTTTGGCTTTAAGTATCTGCCAATAGCCGATATCAACAGATACTAGGGCAGATACTAAATAAATAATAATAAAAAACTATAATTTATTTCCTTTAAACACGTGGTTTATGGTAAAATAAAAAATATATATATATATAAAAAATCCAGCTGTGTTTGTAACAGTTTTGAACAACTTTGAAAAATATTACAAGGTGTCTGGGCCAACATTGTCCAGTAAATCGTCATATTACACAAATATATCGACCAAAATAGGATATCGACTGAACCTATATGAACTAAACCGACATCCGATCCATCAAAAATTTCAATATCGGCTCCGATATTCGATACCAGCATATTATCGGTGCGTCCCTAGAATGTATTGTGCAAAAAGTAAATCATGCCACTATTAATATCAGTATAGTTTATAAGATTCTGTATACTGTCCTTTCAAATAGCTGAGATGCCAAAAGAGTGATTCAGTTCACTGTGTTTGCAATAGCTTTCCTGCAACACCATTTAATCATATAGTCAGCAAATTCATCTATAGCCTCACAACACATTTAAACCGTGCATATAAATGACAATATTGCATAAAAATACAGTATTAGCCCTGCAATTTACAGTGTTTATAATAGTTTTCTACCTCCAGGCTCCTCATTTTATCATGTACTCAGCAGAGTGCAGCTACCAGTGAAGGTAAGATGCTGATTTGTAGCGTAGGTCTAATTGCTTTGACTGTCCCGGAGCATAGAAAGCCGCTCTTAGCTGAATTATCGTTAGCGCTATAGGTCCGTTAGCCTGTTCCTGGACTAGAGCATGGAGTAAGTCATCCCCACAACCACAGCACTAAATCAGGCCTCTGTCCCACAATGCAATGGGGCCGGCAATGAAAAGTGAATTCAGCTCTGAGTGATGGTCGACTATATGGAGTTATATCAAGGTTAAGAATCGTCGTTTCGATGTTATAACAGTTTGAAGTTGTGGCGATGTTAATGGATAATATTATTTATCTTGTGAAGTGGTAGATTTTAAATGCACAGTAATCTAATTCATATTATCAGATAAATAACAAGGATAGATAATACAATATTGGGACGTTTTTAAAGGCCATATATTACACAAAACAGATACTGATCAAAAACATACCTGGAGTTGTGTTTTTTTCATTGAGTAACCTTTTATTATTAGTCTATCTCCAATGCTCAAAATGCTCTGTTCCACCTTGTGATGTCACGCAGTGGTAGCTTTCAAGTTAACAGCTACCTTTTACCTTCAGCACAAAATATAATAACAATTTCTTCCTCCTGCTATCTTGGTGCCAATGTTGTCCCTGTTGAATAAACCAATAAATAAATAAAAAGCTGTTCATTGACAATCTTATTAAAATGTAATGCGTTTATCTGCACCATCCTAAAGTGTCCTGCACAAAGACACAGTGGCATTTTGCACTGATTAGACCTGTGATAAACTGCCAACCTGAGCCATATCCACCCCAAATTAGACAATTCAAACTAATTAAAGGTACTGTACTTGATTTTTACCGTCTTAAAACCTTGAAAAACAGAGTTGGTAATTATTTGCAGCATTCCAAAGTTATTCCCCACTTTCCTAACGCATTCCTGGCATTCTAATTTGGCAAGTTTATATGCACTTTTCACATGTTTTAGAGACCACTGCGAAGTTTTGCTGTCACGACTTGGGCTAATATAGTAACAGTGTTGGGAAGTAACTAAATACACATATTCTGAATACTAATTTTGAGTAACTGTATTCAGGTACAATACATTGCAGTATTTCATCACGCAATTTTGGCTTCAAACGGCGCGGTATTAGTGAGAAAAAATGAAAACGCCGCTCTTGGAATGTGTGTACTTATGATTTTCCTTCTCTAATTAGACATAAATGAATGCATAACACACAATTCAGTAGTAAATATGTCAGTTTTATTTTTCGCTGTGTCTGAAAATAGTGTGTATTGTGTATTTCGCCCACAGCTCTAAATCTCAATGGACACCGGCCTGTGCTGCCTCCGCTGAAGCCTCGTCTTTTAATGAATGGAAATCTGGCTTTGTGCCTTCTCAGCTAAACTTACCCCATTTTAATCAATCCTCTCTCCCCCCGTTGTGGCTCAGCTCCCACAGTGCACTGCTCTCTCCTCTCTTCTTCTTCAAGTACCGTCTAGACACTTCAATGATGTCGCCTGGAGCCTAAAGAGCAGAAAAAGCAAAGATATGGGTCAATAGAAGACTACACAGTGGACATTACGAGGAGACTGGTTTTGGAGCGTAGACAAATAGACAGATCAGCAGTGACTTGATACTGTAAAACAAACCGTGGCCTGTTTTCTGTCCGTTCAATTAGAGTTGAGTCAATTACATTTAATTAGTGCAGCTCAGAGAAGATTAAACACACAGAGACTAAAGAGGAAGAGTAAATAGTGTAGTATGTGAAAGAGAGATGATTAGACGAGGAAAACTACATGTACTGATACTAATACTACTATTTCTACTGCTACTACTGACTGCTACTGCTAGTACTGACTACTACTGCAACTACTGCAACTGCTACTACTAGTGCTACTACTTATAGGGTTAGTACTAGGGTTATTGCTGCTACTGTTGCTACCGCTATTGCTACTACTACTGCTACTGCTATTACTGCTACTGCTATTACTGCTGCTACTACTACTACTACTACTACTACTACTGCTACTGCTACTGCTACTAGTGCTACTACTACTACTACTACTAGTGCTACTACTACTACTACTACTAGTGCTACTACTACTACTACTACTAGTGCTACTACTACTACTGCTACTGCTACTGCTACTACTACTACTACTACTACTACTACTACTACTACCGCTACCACTAACTGCAGTGATTATTAGTATTACTATAAAGAATTGTTATGACACATATATGAGCAATACAAAGCAATATAATATACACATTTAAATTCACTTTTTTTCTTTAAAGAAGCAGACTTGGCAGCTTTTTCTATTCCTCACACCAATGTTGTACTTTAAAGGGCCACTAAACACCAAAATCACTTTTTTCTACTGATTAACTGTGTAAATGGGTCTAAAATAGAAGCGTACACCTGTCCCTGGCCTTATTTTGGCATTTTAGTGCATATTTGTTAAAAATCAGACTTTTGGGTCAAAAGCCGTGTCTCTACTGGCCTCTTTAGGATCAACTACGGCCATTACATTTGAATTTTCGGGTTGGACTAACGGCCGCCAATGAGTCAGATGCTGTTCTGAGGTTATTACGTGACAAGCACAGCCCCTGGCCCCTGGTCTACGGGCGGGACGTGAGGAGCCCCTCTCAGCCCCGCCCCCACCTGGCACCGCCGGGCACTGCGATGTCCCGCTGTGTCTGGAGAAAAGGGAAACGGCGTGATCCGCGCACAAATGTCCGCTCTGTTTCAAAGTCTGGAGTGCACCGGTTCACGCTATGTCGGATTGTTATGGCTGTCAGTCGGCTGTCAATCATCGCTCCAAGCCCGCCCCACACCCGCTTCCCCCAGCCCACCGGACACCGCCCACTCTGGAGGATTTTTCAGATTTTGTTTAGGGGCGAAGTAAAGCTTTGGGAGGGTGTTTAATGGTTCTTTAAGTATCTGCCAATACCTGATATCACGGTAAATCCAAAATCATTAAAAGTAATTACAGAAAAATACATTTAATATTATAAAATGTGCAACACACTACACAGTAAACCACCTTATTACACAAATTATATGGTCTATAATAGTCAATATTGGCGCCAAGATCCGATACCAGTATTGGTGCATCCCTAGATAAAACATGTTTAAATTTCAAAGTGAAAGGGAGGCACTTGAAATACCCCTCTCCACCTCATCCTCCCTTGTCTCTCATGCCCTCTGACCCCTCCCCCTCCTGTGGGACTGAAGGATTGTGGGATATCGTGGCTCTCTGTGTGGTGACATGTTTCTGTCAGAGAGGAGAAGCCCCGCCCCCTCCCTCTCCCTGGAGACGAGGGTTTGATTGACGGGTCCTCACTGGGGCTGGTTCTCATTCACTCAAACTCCGGCTCTGCTACACAAAGCCAATTCTGTTGTATGCTATTGTGTTTCAAAATAATATTATGTACAGAGGAATATTGTCTGGTCCCTCCGTAAATATCTGCCAACATTTAAAAAAGTCTAGAGATGTGTGATAACAAAAAATGTGTCCCATATTATAGGTTCCATAGTGGTCCATGGGCGTATACGAGTCTATGTGCTCTTACACTTGTTCTGATTCAGCTCCAGATCATTCTAAAACTATTCAGGAAGGTTCACTTCTGTCCTGTGAATGTGACTTTTTTAGTATCAATACCTGCTCAGTTTCAATACTAGTTTTTGTATCGATTAGTATTTGATTTTCCATACTTCTGACAACCCTAAATCACTGATCACAATTTTTGATTCAGTTTTCATTTGGCTGTAGACCTCTCCATTAAAGACACTGCGGGGAGTTTTGCCGTGACGGTAAAGCTAACGACTACTAGCATGCTAACGCGCACTTCCTGTTATCAGACGCTTTATAATTAGACTCGGACAGGACGCAGCGGACTTATTTCGACCTCAAGAGCTGCTTCTACAGTGTATCCGTATGGCGGCAAGACACATTTTACTCAAATACATGGGAAAAAAAATTTGGTAAAAATTCCCAAGGTGATCACTGATGAATAAAAACGATTAACTGTGATAAACCACCATGACTATAACGGTATACGACTTGTTTTTTGGCGCAGTGGGGTATTTTTAGAACATGCTTCGTTGGCAAAAGGCAAAAAATCGCCTGCAGGCATCCTGGTGGTGATCCTGGGTACTGCATGTATATATATTAACCTGTGTAACTGTGTATTTTTAGCACATATACTCAAAGTGGCAAATTTCCATCTCTCACTGAGTCCTGGGCATCGCCTCTATCCTCAAAATCAGCTCCTTTTTTACACTCAGATAAACAAACTACCTGCAGAGTGAACACAATGTCTTTTAATACTATTTTCACTTCAAGATGGAAAAAATGGAAATAAAAAACACTGAATTATAGTCTCGTTAATAAAATGTTCTTAGCAAACAACAAAATATGCAGATGTTATATGTTTAAATAGTATGGGGGAGTCAATTTAAATCCTAATTGACCATCAGTGCTTTTTCAAATAACAAAAAAGTCAATTATTAAGAAAAACAAATGTCTTCTGTTAACACAATATCATGTGTTATTAATTAAAAAAAAAAACAACTGTCTTCAAACATGTTCTGAAACGCCTGGGATTCTTGTATTAGCTTAGTAGTAATATATAGTGAGTAATAGTAATATATATTGATATCTAAATGTTTGTTTCACCAAATTAATTGCAAATCTGATCACAAATGGCAAAATCGCAAATTATTTTCTTAAACTTGTGCACACCCAGACACAGGTAGAACATGCAAACTCACAAAAAGGCCCTGTGCGGTTTTATCAGCGTCAACTCACAATGCAAATGAACCACCACTTCATCATCTATCACTGTATCCAGGAAATTTACATAACTAATCTACAGGCCTACTGTGAGCCACTTCCACATACAGAGTCTGTGTGTGCTGGTATCCATGGAGATAGATGGTTTAAAGGTGCACTATGTAACTTTTTTGTTGGAGGTCTGTCACCTGCTTGTTTCTATGGAGATGTCACTGCTCTACCTGGAATGTTCCACAGTATGACATTAAACAGCTCTACTTTACATTTATTCAATTACAAGCAGTTTTATAACTCAAAAACACCAAGAAAAACAGGCAGTTACTGTGAGCGGGGTCGCCTCTCCACAGATCTGACCTATGACTTGGTCTGGTTTGGTCTCCATGAAGATACAAAGGTTTAATGCCACACTGTGAAACATTCCAGAGAAAACAATAACATCTCCATGGAGAAAATCATTAGATGGACCCTCTACCAGAAAAGTTACACAATGCACCTTTAATGCTGATTAGTTTAATGCTATACTGTGGGACATTCCAGACAATACTGTCTTCTCCACAGCTCAAAATGCTCTGTTCCACCTTGTGATGTCATGTAGTGGTAGTCTTCAAGTTAACATCCACCTTTTACCTTTAGTTCAGTAGAAATTGACAATTCTGAAATTCCAGGGCTGAAATTATTCCAGTGAAGGTGAATGGGGTTTTAAAACAGACTGAAGCACTTCCTGTATAACAGTGTTTTCCATTGGAGAGAAGAACTCAGCCTAAATCTGCAGGATTTGTGTGTTAAACATGTGTGAATGAAACAAAACACAACTCCATGTCTGTTTGTGATGAGGAAACAACATTAGAACATCGATCGGCAAACAGCATACGGGCCCTTTAAACTAATACAATAATACCATGCGTTTCAGAACATGTTTGTAGGGGTCTAAACTGCAGGGTTGGCAGGTTCTAGCTAGACCCCATGGAGATGTGATAACCCAAATTGTCTGAAATAATTGCAGACTTAGTGATTTCGTAACAGAGTCCATTGAAACTGCAACACAGATTCAATTGTGATTTATCGTCTGTTGTCTTTATACCGGCCTCAGCATTAGTTCATTGATTGTGGTGCTTTTCCGCAGTGGGAGAAAGTGTTAGGGTTGGCCTCTTTAGCGCGGTCCTGCCTGATCAGTGACAGGAGGATTAAACAGGAAAAGGCCATAGAAGCATCAGTGACAGTAGATTAGAGACTTAACGCGCCTTTACTGTCTGCACGTTTCAGGCTTTACTGTCTGCACCAGTAAGCTCATTTGAAGGAAATCTGACTTATTTTTACCAGGATTAAAGGGACACTGCGGGCTTTTTCACTTTCTTAATGGTCTGTCTAGGCCTGTCACGATGATTACAATATCGACTTGTTCGGTATATGAATGCTAAAATATTTTGGTGCTCGACATTTATCGTGGGTACTTTTTCTTTTCAGTAGCAATACATCGTACTTCAAAATGTGTTGTCATGACAGGCTTACGTCTGTTATTTTGTATATTTGTAGGTAATATTTGGGAAATTAAAATTAAGAGCAATTCAAACTGTAATTTCAAGACAGTCTATAAATCAGTACATTTTTAAAAAGGATATGAGGCGGCTCCATAATCTTTTGGGCTGTCAGATTAATTCAAATTTAGATTGGCTGTTTAAAGGGTAAACTTTCTATTATTAGTTATTTCATTAGTATGACCTATTTGTGCACAGATACAAGGAAACTTTCCAAAGTTCTCAAGGTGATTATCAAATCAGAAAGCAGAATGAGCCTCACATCAGTCTCTCATTTGGGTTGCCAGGTTCAATGCTGAAATCCAGTGTGTTTAAACCTAAAATGGCTCTCTCTGATCTGAATGGTCACTCCCTACACCCCAGCACATGCACCAATCATGACTCAGTGCTAGTGGGGAAGGAATTCTGGAGGTTCTGAGCTTCACATGAGACATACGTAGCTTGTGAGTACACCTAAAGTGAGAAAAACTTGTATGTGTCCTCTATCTGCAGGTTAAGGCTCTGGCAACACAGGTCCAGTTGTGTTTGTAAGATACTACTGTGAGAGGGCAGGTTACATACAGTTCCTTTAACTGAAGTAGTGGTATATAAGTAGTGAATTTCCTGTAAACAAGCAGTGAACTTGTAAACCACACAAGAAATACAAGTGAAAGTGACGGCTACTGTCCACAAGAGACTCCACAGCTGCAGGTAAACTGAGACAAGGCCTTAATGAAGACGAGGCAGATGAGGGGTAGATAGAGAGAAGAGGGAGTGTGAGTGACAGAGGGATAGGGATAGAGAGAGACAGAGGTGACTGCCCCGAGCATCACATGACTCCTACAGCTCTGAACAGGAGGATTCTTGGACATGGACGATGCAAATGAGTAACATAAGAGAGAGGAACAGGATCTACCCCGGATCCAATATGGCCCCTGGATAAGAGACTATCTATGGACACGATCATGGGGCTGTTTTATACCAGATGTGAAAACTAAACACATGTGCATCGAACACTTTTGGAGTTAACACAATTAATACAAGTCATTTAAAGTTAGCCATAATAAAGAAGTTTACATTTTGTGATCATTTGAATCCTAATTTGAATAGGTTTGGCAACAATCACCTCTATTTTTGGTGGCAAAAAAAATATTGGATATTGGACATGGATCAAAAACCCCCAAAAAACTTAAAGGTGCACTGTGTAACTTTTTGGTTGGGGGTCTGTCACCCCCTTGTTTCTATGAATATGTCATTGCACTGCTTAGAATGTTCCGCAATATGACATTAAACAGTTCTACCTTACATTTATTCAATTCCAGGTGGTTTTATATCTCAAAAATACTTAGAAAAACAGACATTCTGACTGTGAGCGGGGTCGCCTCGCCACAGATCTGACCTGTAACTTGGTTTGGTTTGGTCTCCGTGAAGATAGAAAGGTTTAAAGCCATACTGTGAAACATTCCAGACAAAGCAATAACATCTCCATGGGGAAAAGCATTTGACGGACCCTTCGTCAGAAAACTTACAGACAAAATCGACTTTTCAGAGCTTTTAACCATGTTTTAGTGTTTTCCTTTCTCATTTACCCTCTCGAAGTTGAATCTGGAGTGATTGGTGCATGTTTGTCATCTTTAATCACTTATTTTCAAGATGCCATTTTGCCGATCAACTCCCATTGTCGCCACAACCGTTACACGCCCACTGTGACTTATTTACTTCGTTCTCCAATTTTATTTTCTTAATCTGAGACATGCGTAGGATTTTGATGCAAATTAAAAAGATCTAAAATCTACAGCTCGCTAGCATGATGTGCAGCTATCCATCGAAGCTTCCGGCCGACAAGTTCATGGCTCTTTGTTGTGATGACGTTTACGGTGACGTCAGCTCTGCAGAAGTCTGTGGATTTGTTTATTTTTTCTTTTATCATTATTTTAGATGAATATTGAATAAAATGTCCAAAATATGGTCTAAAATAATGATTCACAGTTGTCATATAGCAGACACAAGCACTTTTTACATTTTTTTTTAAGTTACACAGTGTTTAAAAATATGACTTATAAGACAATTTCTCTTTATAATTGGTTACCTTTCTAACTCAATAGGTAAATCTGACATACATCATTTCATTTGTATTTTATATCACTTGAGAACACGGTACTTCCTCAAATCGGCTTAAAATGCAAAAACAGTGAGGGAAACATAAATATCTGTGTGCATTTCTTCAAAGGAAACGCTGAACATTCCCAGAACAGCTCCACACGCTCCTGCTCCATCAGCCAATGACAACAGCAAGAACTAGGTTAATGAGGAGGGCTCCGGGGGGTAACTACGGCAACATATCTGCCTCTGCATCACCCATCCACTGCTATACCATACACAGAGAGAGTGAGAGGAGGAGAGAGGGAAGAGGAGAGAGCTGTGATGGAGGGGAGAAAGAGGAGAGATAGAGGGAAGAGAGGAGGCGATTACTGTTTAACTCAAATAGTTTTTTAGATTTGCAATTGAAAGTACATAGTGGTATTAGTATTAGTTGTTGTTAAAACCATAAAAAATAGTTGTAGAAGTAGTAGAAGTAGCAGTAGTAGTAAGTTGTAGTAGTAGTAGGAGGAGTAGCAGTAGTAACAGTAGAAGTAGTCATAGTAGTAGCAGTAGTAGTAGTAGCAGAAGTAGTAGTAGTAGTAGCAGTAGCAGTAAAAGTAGTAGTAGCAGCAGCAGAAGTAACAGAAGTAGTAGTAGTAGTAGTAGTAGTAGTAGTAGTAGTAGTAGTAGTAGCAGTAGTAGCAGTAGTAGCAGTAGTAGCAGTAGTAGTAGCAGTAGTAGTAGCAGTAAAAGTAGTAGTAGCAGCAGAAGTAGTAGTGGTAGTAGTGGCAGTAGTAGCAGTAGTAGTAGTAGTAGTAGTAGTAGTAGTAGTAGTAAAAGGGAAGAGATGAAAGACAGAACAGAAGAGAGGGAGGAGGGGATAGAGAGAACTGGAGGAGAGAGAGAATGAGAGGACAGAGAAAGGAGAGAGAAACGAGAGAGGGAGGAAGAGAGACAGCAATTGGTGGAAGAGAGGGGGTGAAGAGAGGGGTGAAAGAACGGTACAGAGAATGGAGAGAGCGAGGGAGTGATGGGACAAAGGCAGGGAGGAGAGTCAGAGGAGAGAGGAAGGATGGGTGGAGGAGAGGGAGGAATGGAGTGACTGTTAATCACAGCTCCTTCAGAGGGCAGAGAGTGACTCTAGTTTAATTAGGCCCAAAGTGAAGCAGACTCAGGGAACAGGGACAAATAATGGACTGGGAAAAAAACATGATATTGAAAAAGGGCTGGATGTCTCAATATTTTAACAATCCAACAGAAATGTGTAAATCGTGCCTGAAAATGTATTCGTTGAAGTTTAAAATTTGACTGTAATAGAACTCCTTAAAGAGAGGAAGATGAGTGCTTCAGTGGGTCGATTAAAGTTCAGGTCAGGTGCTCATCAGGATCGCGGTGAAAAATGTGACTTACAGATATTAAAAAGAAGAAATCCGAGGCACTCCGACTGCATTAAAAGTCCTTTCATATAAAACGAGACTAGCCTACGCTTTTCGGCCACGTGTGTTTTTTCAGTAAGGATGCCAGGTGCTTTTAAATAGAACCAGCAACCAGTCACATGACAGGTCACGTGTTATCAATTAGACACAATAACAAACGTTGTGATATGGCATGATCTAAAAAATACCTAACGAAATATAATTTACAGTCATACACTACACATATGTCCACAACATCCACAAGGCCAGTTAAAAAATACAAGTACAAATGTAAATGCAAAGACACATAGTTAAATAAGTTACCAGAGTAAAGTAAAAAGGCACGTGCTCTATATTCGATTAGGAAACATTTTTTACGCATGGTGTAGTACTTAAAACTTAAAATGACATAAGTAATATATTTTTTAATCTACAGACCAAATAAAGAGGACATTCGCTTCTGTTTTGAACCTGCATTAAAGCGGCTGAGGTCAGCAGTGGTCAGTCATATTTCATATGGAGCACACAGTCCAACATTACCAATGCTAAACCAAGGCTTGTTTTTCAAATAGAACAGAGCAACAAAACACAGCCCTATCCCGCAATGCACTGCAAAAAATGTGATTTGTTATTATTTATCTTGATTTAGTTTGCAGTTAGTTTGAAGCTATATAACAATTGTAAAGCATTAAAAACATCAAACAGAAAAACAGTCATTTTAAAGACACAGACATCTACAGTATCTGTAACTAAACATTTTAAAGACAATAGATTTATTTAAAGGGGCACTATGCAGCACTTTTCTTGGAAAGTTCCACATATGGCATTAAACCATCTCCAAACAAGCAGCTGCCTCCACCAGGCCAGGTTACTGTGGAGAGGCAACTCCACTGACAGTAAGAAGCAATAAAATAAATGCCAGATACGTTTAATGCCATACTATGAAATATTTCAGACAAAGCAATAACATCGAAGTAGGTGAACTCAAAGGGCTCTCTCTGTTACAGATGCAGTCATTGTATTAGACCGACTTTGGATTCAAATGAATCTTTTATTTATTTAGAATGATGTTCTGCACGTTTGGTCTTTGAACTTGATGCTTCTGTAGCAGGAAGCAGTCCTTTTATGGTGCACGAGTGATATGTAAATAACCTGGAGAGTGTGTCAGGGAGTACACAGCCTGAAGAGTGTGTCTGTGTGCGTGTGCGTCTTTTGAAGTGTGTAGTCTAATGTCACACCTAATCATGTTCATTTTAATAGAAGGTCCCCAGATACGAGGTAAACATGTTCACATCAAATATAGCTTAGTTGTTTATGTTATAATTTGGTGTTTTGGTTTTCAAAACGATAATCCAAGCAGAATGAGCCTCACACGAGTCTCTCATTTGGGCTGCCAGTTTCAATGCTGAAATCCAGTTGGTTTAAACCTAAAAGGACTGAGTAAATGAGAAAATCATTCAATTCATAAAAGTAATACACAACAGCGTTCACTCAGTCAATGTTGGATTTGGATTAAAAGCTTCAGCAGTCTGTTGCTAAGTCAGGTTTCGTGTACATTTCTCCTTTGTTTACATTAGTCTAAAGCTCACTAAATCCTCTCTCCATCTCACTCTTATGAATGAAGTATGGCCCAACTATTTATATATCTTATTGCAATTTTCCTGACTAAAATTGCAATTGCGTTTAGATTTATGCTTTATTAATAGGATTCTGTTCAAACTGAAATACGTCCATGAGAATTGACAAAAAGACTGAAATCTGAACTGACAAACTAATACAAGAATCAAATTTCAGAACATGTTTGTACAGATGTAAACTACAGAGTTAGCAGTTTTTATGCAGAATTAGACGAGGTATTTTGTTGTTTGTGTAGGAAGTGATGGTACTTCGAAAACCTTTGCGATTTGCTGTCATTAATCTTAACACTAATCCCGATGGAAATGCTCAAATCACAGGTCCATGTTGAAGAGACAGAGCGGTATTATCCCGTGATCAGAGAACAGGTATAGTCCAGATAAGCTGTGTGTGTTTGTGCGTATGTGTGCGCTGTGTAATCAGTGTTTTTGGTCAGACGGAGGCGGAGATAGAAGCAGAGGGCTGTGGGTCTCACTTAGCAACAGCAAAATGAACAGATAAAGATAAAGAAACACTACAGGTGAGTACAGAAAAAGGCTGTTAGGGTTTATCATGGTAAACTGTTAACGTGCACATCTGCCACCGGCTTTACAGGAGATCAACCCACACGTCCAGAATGCTGGGATTTTGCACTGAAGCACAAATACAAAGAACCGCCGTCATTTTGTCCTCTGCGGGTCAGTGGAGCTTCTGTTACACTTTCTTTCAGGTTGGTTCACAAGAAGTAATGCAGTCGCAATTATTCCTACTCTCACCTACGCTCACAAGCTTTGGGTAGTGACTCAAGTGGATCAAAATAGGGTGAGGAGCTCGGAGTAGAGGTCAAAACAGTGGGACTATGTCTCTTGGAGGGGCTGAAGTGGAATCGTGAGCTGAGGAGCTGCAGTTGTACTGGATTCACTAGGCCTGTCATCATAACACATTTTAGACTTAGACAAACTTCATTGATCCACAAGGGAAAAGTAAAAAATATAAATGGTAATAAATAGCAAAAGAGATAGCAAGAGACGTGTCAAATAAGGCATAATTATATAAATGTACATGTACAAGTCAAAATAAAATAGAAAAATAAGTAATACATTTTGAAGGGTGATATATTGCTTAAGAAAATACTGATGATAAACGATAACATTGAAACTAATTTATGCCTCATGACATATTAGCCCCCAAAAATATTCTAAATGTGTAATATGGTTAAAAACACAAACTGCAATACATATAAAGCAGAATGAAACACTTCAGTCATTAGTTTGTATCTGTAATGAGTCAAAGAAGTCATTTATTCAATCATCGTACAAAAAATACTCCACCAGTACAAAGAAAAAGTCCCCACGATAAATACTGACCCAAAAATGTATTGTTCCATCTGTCCCATAGTGAAGGATAAGTCGATATAGTAATTCTGGAGCAGACCCATTACAGTGGGTCATTACACTGGGTCATTACAGTGGGTCACGTGCTGATAAATGATGAGATTGTGTAACATAAATCTGTCTCTCCCTGACCTCATGTCTGTGACTCACCCGAACACCTGTCTCTGATGAGTCCTCTGCTTTGACACTGGCCTTTGTTTGTTTACACGTCTCCAGGGCAACGGGGTAAAGGGCTATGGCATACCCGCAGTGATGGGAAGAAGACAGTATTAGTTACAAAATAAAAGGTATTTTCTAACATACTCTGTGTCCAATCAGAGGACTGTTTTTTGAATATTTAAAACACGTTCATGTTCACATTTGTTTGATAATGTGAAAAACATAAAAGAAGTGAAAAATAATGTCTTGAATCAAACTAGAAGCCTATTTATGGAGTTTCCCTCGCTCTCTTTCTCCTCCTTCTATTTGTTTTGTTTTCTCTCTCTCTCTTTCCCTCTCGGCCCATTTTGCTCTTTCCTCTGTCTTCCTGTTTTTCTCACTCTCATCCCCTTCTCATCCCTTTCTCTCTCCCTGTTTCTCTCTTTCTTTCTCTCTTCCCATTCTCATCCCCCTCTCTCTTTATCTCTCTCCCTGTTTCTCCCCCCCTCCCCATTTCTCTCTCTCTTTCTCACCCTCTTCCCCTTTTCACCTCTCTCCCCCTCTCTCCTCCTTCCCTCTCACTCCCTTTTCTTCTCTCTCCCTCTCTCCATGTTTCTCTCTTTCCTTCTCTCTCCCTGTTTATCTCTCTCTTTTTCAACCTCTTCCTCTTCTCACCCCCTCTCCTTTCTCTCTCTCTGTGATATATTTGTTTGAACACATCACACACTTCTTTCACCTTTAATTTCTCCCTCTCCCCATGTTTTTCTCTCCCCTCTCTCTCTTTCTCTCCCTCCCCTCTCTCTTTCTCATCCTGTTCCCTTTCTCATCTCTCTCTCTCTCTCTCTCTGTTTCTCTCTTCCTCTCTTTCTCACTCTCTCCCCCTTCTCCCTTTCTCTCCCTCCCCTTGCTCTCTCTCTCTCTCTCTGTGAGTACCTTTGAGTACACATCACTTCTTTCACCTGAGTGTTTTTCTGCCTTTCTCTCCATGTTTCTCTCTCCCCTTCCTGGTCTCTCTCTCTCTTCCCCTCCTCATCTCTCTCCCACTCTCTCTCCCCGTTTGTCTCACCTCTCCCTCTCTCTCTCCCTCCCCCCTCTCTCTTTCTCACTTTGTTTCCCTTATTTCTCTTTCCCTCTATCCCTCCCTCTCTCCCCCTCTCCCTCCCATCTCTCTCTTTCTGTGAGTGCTTTTGTCTGAACACATCACATCACTTCTTTCACCTGCGTGTTTTTCTACCTCTCTCTCTCTCTCTCTGTCCTCACCTCGGAGCCTTTCCCTCTTGCACTTTCATTTTCACTCTGCAAACTGCGTAGCTTTAGAATCTAGAATACAATTTTCAGACACAGGCACAGATTTTGAACAGCTACTTCTTCCACTTTGCTTTTGATAAAATACTTTTGTCATCAATTCTACAAATCTATATACAAATGTATGCAAGAATAAAGCTGAGTACCAGTGCGAATAAGGTTCTCAAAAGTACCAAAAATCAGATACTAAAATTAGAATCGAAACTAGATACTCATTTGAGCAATTATCAATGCTAAAAGAATTGAACCTTTCCTGAATGTCTTTAGAATGATGTTGAGCTGTATCAGAACAAGTATAAGAGCACATAGACTAGTATAAGCCCATGGACCACTGAGGGATTACACACATATAAAACACATGGGAACAGAAAAGAAAGTACTATGATTTAATGCTGAAAATCACATTCTGTTTTTTAATATAATTGTGGTATCGGAATCGGTATCGCGTCTATTCCTTAGTATCGAAATCGCACTATCCCTGCTAGTGAGCCACACAATGCACCAGTGTTTCCCCAGGTGGTGTTAATACGCTGCTAAATGAATGATTCACACTTACTTGATTTAGTGACAGTTTAAATATGAGTCAGTGTGAAGTGGTAACCAGACTACGTTTCCCATGAGCCTTCAGTGTTACGGGCCATTAAATTCTTATGCGTTTGGATGATGCACAGGTTCAGGTGGAGGTTTGTGGAGCAAAGCCAGTGTTTGTGTGACTCACCTGGAAATGCTCTCACTGTTTGTGTCATGGAAATGGTAATTAGTCAATTTTCATTTCCGATAGCGATATGTCGATATCCGATATTAACCAATACCAGTGTAGGGACTTGCTTGTTACAAAACTGATCCGATTGTGTTATGTAACTGTCATGTGTTCTCCAAATCAAACATCATGAAATGTCCTGGGCCTACATCAGTCAGTAAAAAGTTGTAGTATATTTCTTTTTTTGGTGTAACTCCCCAAATCCCTGCCAGGTGAGCACCTCCCCTGATAACATGACGACGTCATGCCAACGTTGGGCCAACGTATGTGTATACGTTGGGCCAACGTTGGCAGTTGACGTTGGGCCGACGTCATTTTGCTCATTGGCAAGTGGTTGGGCCAACGTCATCAAAAGACGGTTGGCTAGACGTTGGCAGTTGACGTTGGGCCAACGTTAGCAGTTGACGTTGGGCCGACGTCATTTTGCTCATTGGCAAGTGGTTGGGCCAACGTCATCAAAAGACGGTTGGCTGGACGTTGGCAGTTGACGTTGGGCCAACGTTAGCAGTTGACGTTGGGCCGACGTCATTTTGCTCATTGGCAAGTGGTTGGGCCAACATCATCAAAAGACGGTTGGATAGACGTTGGCCCAACGTCTACCCAACTATTAATTAGGCTTTTTATATACTGTATATATTGTACTACTAAATTGCATACTTTATGGAAAGTAATCACAGGTGAACAGTGCATGTAGGTTTTGTTGCAGTATTGCAACATTTATTGATAATACTTGAATTCATGTACACACATATTATCAAAATATAATGTTCAAGGGTGGTTCTTAATTACAATGTACAAAAAATGTTACCAAAATATATTGCTGAAGGCCGATTTACAACAGAACTACATTTCAAATGCATTAAAATGCACTACAAGTTTCTGTGTACCTATATAAGTAGATGGAAATAAATGTAATGAGATCAACTTCTGAATGTAAAAATAAAATACTAACCACATGTCAAAACATACCTGAACAATCATGAGAAATCATAGCACCAAAACATAGCATATTTTCATACTTTTATCAACTAAACACACCCTAACTATGCATACACCGTGCGTGTGCCAGCACTGGATGGAATTACTAACAAAATAACAACCAAAATTACGAACCCAAATCTTAGACAATATATCTAAAGTGAATTTCAAATACAAGCCGATAAACCACGTGGGACAAAATCCAGTTGGAAAATGGATAATTAGTCAATATTCAGTGAGTAATCTAGCACTTTTCACGGGTGACGGCACATACTTGAAAACCGATGGGATGTAGTCAGGTGAAAGCGGGTTGTCACTCTTTTTACCTAGGACACAAAATAAGTAACGTTAAGTAAAGAAACCACTAAGATTACACTGAGAAAAAATATTCACTATTCAATGATACAGGCAGTTTAAAATGTTGTGATGTCACATGAATGCAACCCATTAGCTAATACGTTTTTAGGTCTGGACATTAACCACCGCAGTGAGGTTTATATCGCCAACTAGACTGGGTTGGTAGATTAGGTTGAGGACGTTTCGGCTCGTCCGACTGAAATACAATCCACCCAGTTTAGTCGGTGATATTTATTGTCCAAAACAATAACTATCAGCACCATTTAAGATAATATTAAATGTATAATGTTTACGTGAAATTACCTGATATGAAATGGTCACTGCACAAGCGAAATCCATTAGGTGACGGGTTCCAACGCTCGGTTTTCTTCAGCGCGCTTCTTGCCCGTTTTATCGCAGAAATCCATTTTTCCCTCCGAGCTGGATCTTTGGGAATGCGATAAAAGGCTTTATCTTTAACTTGTCCTCGGTGGTTTGTACATCCAGGGGCACAGCATGAGTCTACCATCGTTGTAAGCTGGAAGTTTTGTAGGCTAGTTAGTTAGTTTGTTTACAATAATTCCTGCCAAGATGGCGCCCGGTGGTGCATGCTGGGATAGCGTGACGTCATCTCCCGGAGCTCTATTGAAACGAATTGTCATTACAAACGTCGGCTCGACGGTCGCGCCAACGTCGTTAACCTGTGTCAGATATGACGGAATACCGAAAAATCGCGAACTTCAAACAACGTCGGTTCGACGTTGCGTTGCGTCGTGTAGACGTCGGCTCGACGTCTAAGATTATACGTCGGCAACGCCGACGTCGGCAAGACGGATCAATGTTTTCAGGGTCATTCTCCGTTTTGTTTTGGAGCAGATTGATAGTGTGAATTTAGATGAAGAGATTATAGTGGAGACACGGCTGATGGAGCTGTAAACATGTCTGAGGGAAGAGCTTTTGTAAATCATAAACACAACAGAGGAGTGTCTGTTCATCAAAACAATGGTGGGAAGTAGGAGTAATAGTATTTGCAGTGGTAAGAATAGAGTAGTAGTAGTCATAACAGTAGTGGCAGTGATAGTAATAGCAGTAGTAGTAGTGGCAGTGGGAGGAGTAGTAATAGTAGTTGTAGTATTAGTGGTAGTAGTAATAGTAGAAGTAGTAGTGATGGTATAGCTGTAGCAATACCAATACAACAGTGGTAGTAGTAGCAGTAGTAGTAGCAGTAGTAGTAGTAGTAGTAGTAGCAGTAGTAGTAGTAGTAGCAGCAGTAGTAGCAGTAGTAGTAGTAGTAGTAGCAGCAGTAGTAGTAGTAGTAGTAGCAGCAGTAGTAGTAATAGCAGCAGTAGTAGTAGTAGCAGCAGTAGCAGCAGTAGTAGCAGTAGCAGCAGTAGTAGCAGTAGTAGTAATAGTAGTAGTACTAGCGGCAGTGGGAGGAGTAGTAATAGTAGTTGTAGTATTAGTAGTAGCAGTAATAGCAGAAGTAGTAGTGAGGGTATAGCTGTAGCAATACCAATACAACAGTGGTAGTAGTCATAGTAATAGTAGTAGTAGTAGTAGTAGTAGCAGTTGTAATAGTAATAGCAGTAGCAGTAGCAGTGGGAGGAGTAGTAATATACTTAGCAGCAGTTGCCATAGTCGTAGTAGTAGTAATTTAGGAGTAGCTGCCGCATAATGGTATTAGTAGTAGCAGTTGTAGTAGAAGTAGTAGTAGCAGTAATAGTAGTAGTGGCAGGAGTAGTGATATAGTAGCAGTTGCCAGTAGTGAGGGTATAGTAGTAGCAATAACAATACAGCAGTAGTAGTAGTAGTAGTAGTAGTAGTAGTAGTAGTAGTAGTAGTGATGGTAGCAGTAGTGATGACACAGATAAAAAGAAAGTACTACCATTTAATGTTGAAAATCACATTCTATTGTGGTATCGTGGTATTGGAATCGGTATTGAATACTGAGTCGATTCCTTAGTATCAAAATCAAGTTTTAAATGTCAGTATCGTGACAACTGCTTCCCCAGGTGGTGTTAAGAAGATACTTAAATAATGATGAATCCTTTACTAGATTAAGTGACACTTTAAGTATGAGTCAGAGTGAAGCAGTAACCAGACTACGTTTCCCATGAGCCTTCAGTGTTACGCTCCATTAGATTCTTACGTGTTGGAATGATGCACAGGTTCAGATAGAGGTCTGTGTTTGTCTAGTAGCGATGGTAGTAGTAATAATACTGCAAATTACAATAAAAATCTAAGAAACCCCCTTTTTTAAATTTTTTAATTTTTTTTTTTTTTTTTACAAAATTACCTCATTTCTATTTGCGGGCCTCATCATGGATTTTAAGATATTAATATCCTCATCAATATTCCTATCATCAGTAACAGTAATAGTAGCAGTAGTAGTACCTGTATTAGCATTTCAAAAATACATTGGATTTAGGTCATATCACTACTACTACTACTACTACTACTACTACTACTACTACTACTACTACTACTACTACTACTACTACTACTACTACTACTACTACTACTACTACTACTACACGAGAAATAGTATTATGTAGTATCCATGCATTGACTTTGCTGTTACTCTTCCAGCCTGTGTATCAAATGCTTTATATTCTTGACAAACACATGAATAATGAATGAGGTATTTTTCGATTTGCAGCAGCAGCCAAAACAAACCCACTCACAGCAGATCTGCAGTTTCCTCTAAATCGATCCTGCCCTTTGTGACCTACATTTGAAAGTCCACACCTCTCCTCCTCTTCAGTCCATCACAGATACACGCTAGAGCCCCACTGTAGCATAGCAGAGTTTCTGTCAAAGATTCAAACTCGATTTTTAAAGGTGTACCGCGGAACTTTTCTGCTGGAGGGTTTGCTACCTACTTGTCTACATGGAGATGCTCTTGCTTTGCTTGGAATGTTCCTCATGCACTAGTATCTCCATGGAAACAAGCAGAAGGCCCCAAGTTATAGGTCAGATCTGTGGACATTTAAGGCGACCCCACTTGTCTGCATGGAGATCTTATTGCTTTGCTTGGAATGTTCCGTTCTATGGTGTTAAAACACGTCTATCTCCATGGAAACGAGCAGGCGACCCCAAGTTATAGGTCAAATCTATGGAAAGGCGACCCCACTTGGAGATGTTATTGCTTTGCTTGGAATGTTCCTCTCCGTGATGTTAAACTCATTTCCTAATATCTCCATGGAAACAGGCAGGTGACCCCAAGTTATAAGTCAGATCTGTGGAAAGGCAACTCCACTCACAGTAAGAATGCATGTTTTTTTTAAGTATTTTGAGTGCAAGATAGATGGAAGGGTGTACTAAAATATTGAAATTTCGATATATCGTGATACTAAATTTGATGATACAGTATTGTTAACATGGGCTGCTGTATCGATATATATTTTTTTGTATATTTTACTAAATTATTTCATGACAATTTTGACAATTTTGATGTTTGTTCAGAGAAAAATAAGTATTTGGTTCTTGAAAATTATTCGTTATTAAAATTAAAATTATTATTAGTATTGCAGCGTATCACGTGCAAGATATCGATAATCACATGTATTGTCATATCGTGATAATATCGTATCGTGAGCCATGTATCAAGTATCGTATCGAAATGTGAGGAATCCTGAAATTCCCAGCCCTACAGAATACATCATTTTAATGCCATACTGTGTAACATTCAAGGCTAAACAGTAACTGAGGCAAGCAGGTGTCGTATCCCCCACTATAAAGGTTACATAGTGCGTCTTTAAAACATGTCCAAGAGTATTAACATTGGAGAGAAGACTGAAACATTAACTGCTATTTCAGAACATCTAAAGCAGTGTTTTATACAGAATAAAACGCCAAAGATCATTCTACATGCATCTCTATGATGGAATGTCCATCAGTTACCATGGTGACGCAATGCACACATTAGCAAACACTGCCAGAAAAGTTTTAAGATAGTCTGGAAACTCAAGAAAAAATAGTAAATGGATTTAAAAAGCACATTTTCAGGAGCCTGCGATCAATACGTGCATTCATGGTCCTGTTTAGGAGTTTGATTTTCGACAAAAAGGCGAGAGCGACTAACTGAAAAACTGTTAGCTAATGCTAGCTTGTGACTGTAATGTTATGTGCGAGGGACTTGTTTAACAGCACAAATCATCTCAGCTGTTGTAACTCAGTCCTTTCTGGTCAGATTGTGCCTAAAATAAAGCTCAGATTAAAGTTTAACAAAGCCTCTGACAGTGCAGTGCCTACATTTAGCATCATAACGCCAGGAAATGTTGACGACAGCAGCTGCAAAGTATCATTCCACTATATCTGTACTGGGGCAAGACCAGTTTTGCTCAAATACATGGGAAAAAGCGAGGTACAGGGCTAATTTTTTTATCTTTTAGCTGTAGACCGCGTTTTAACCAGTGATTCCTGAACACGGAGACTACGGCGGCCACGGCGGTCATACGATCTGATCTGAAAGAAGGGAGGGAGGAAGGAGGGGGAGAGGGGGGAGGGTGCTCAGTCAAGGACACAAGGGGACAAGGAGGTAATAGGTTTAAGTGAATGAGGAGAGGAAAGGAGGAGCGAGGAGAGATAGAGGAGAGGAGGGGGCTATGCTCAGCAGGTGTCAATACAGTTTAGATCAGAGCGGATACAGGCGTCAACACCGGGGCTGTGGGAGGGCGCTGGTGGGTGATAGTGATTTTATAATGCTAAAAAGTAAAAACTAAAAACCCCTTTTCAGTATAACAGAAATGGGTCAAAATTCTATGTCTAGAACTCAACAAAATTCAACACAAAATAATGGCGTTTCATACTAGTTTGGGCAAAGATATAAGATTCAAAATTCTAAAACTATTCAGGAAAGGTCGATTTTGGTCCTATGTCTAATTTTTATTTTTCAGTAATGTTCAAACGAGCATAACTAGTTTCAGAATCATCTGGGTGTCCATTTCTATAGGTTATGCTCTGTCAAAATGTACACTGAAAAAGACTGAAATAAAGTGATAAAAGAAGGCTACTGAAACTGAAAATTTGGAATAAATCGCAACTAACTTTGAAAAAAAAAAAATACAATTTTACAGATTTTTTTCTTAATCAAATCTTGTTGTTGTCCTGTTTTCTCATCTGTTATAATGTTGTTTCTTCATCACAAACATTCGTGCAGTTGTGTTTCGTTTCATTCACACAAACCCTTCTCTCAGACAGAAAACACCCTGGTCCACCTTGTGATGTCATGTGGTAATACAGGAAGTGCTCCACTGTGTTGTTAAACTCAGTGGAATTTCCAATCTCTACTGAACTAAAGGTAAAAGGAGCTTTAAAACTACCACTACATGACATCACAAGGTGGAACAGAGCATTTTGACTTCAGGTATGTTGTTGATGAAGTAGCAACATTCTAACATGGCTTAAAGCTCACAAGAGTCAATTTTCTTGAAATATAGTTTGCAATTTTAAAAACTCATATTAAACTCATATTAAAAACAACATCTTTATTTATTGTTATCGCTAAGTTGTGGTGGTCAATCTCCTACATTTCCCAGCATGCAACACTTCATCCTTTTCCTGCTTTTCTACACTGTTAATCACAAAGAGATTGGCTTTTCCATCAAAACTATGTGTGAACAGGAGCACCAGTGTCAGGCCCTTTAAAGCACATTTAATATGAAGTCAATAAATCAATGCAGTGGTCAATGGGAGTTTAAAAGTCCATAATGTTGGTACAAAATAACAGGTGAGAGGAGTCCGTGCATTGTAATGAGCCAGGGTCAAGGTCTGATCATTACTGAAGGGGATGGAATGGGACTAAAAACTCTCCATATACCCTAAATATTTCATACTTTTGATACAGGTTTTGACTTAATGAACATTGATTTTAAAATGATCTACTGTATTTGTTTAAACAATCACAGTTCTCTTTCCTGTCCTCACCCTCACCTTTAAATGGAGCGCATTTCTTCTCACTCTTTTAGTTTTCAGTTTAATTCATCTTCTCTACCAACACACACCACACAACCCTCCTCACAGCATACACCACTGTCCCACACCTTCATGTTATCTTTACTGGATAAACTTTTGTTAAAACGTTGCACCTCGTGTGGTCTCCCTCTCTGTTGCTGCTCCTGAGCCAGAGTAACATATAATAATGGAATATAATGGAAATATAATGGAAAAGGAAACAGAATAATTGTTTCACAAGTCTTTAATGAGTTAGTGTCAAATTCAAGTCGAAGGCCAATACAATTTTAGCCTTGTATTTAACTCTGTAAATCCAGATGTAGAAACTGCTGAATAAGTGGTTGTGAGAGCGGCTGACAGTGCAGCTGTTTTGGAGTCCACATTTGTCAGGACATTAGAGTCGATATTTGATTAAAAGCCCATTTATTTGTGAGAGGAGGGGGTTTGTAAAAGAGACGCTGGATTTAAGAGCGCCCCATCCACACGAGCTGCAGAATACATGATCGACCCACAGAGACTTACGCCTAAGAGATTTATCATCAGGGGAGAGAGGGAGGGAGAAAGAGAGGCAGAAGGAGGTGAGAAGGAGAGAAAGGAGAAGGAGAGAGGTAGGAGATGGGAGAGAGAGAGAGTGGAGTGGTCAATATAGGAGTGAACTGACGATATAACTCAAAAGGACCACCAAAGGATGTGAGCCCATGCATCGTTTAGTTCTAACACAGGACAAAATGAGATCTAAACCAGGTCTAAACCAGGTCTAAACCAGGACTAAAACTGGACCAGTTCTAACCCAGTACTAAGATACTGGCCACTGAAGAATGAGAACACCACAGAAGAGCTGCTAACTAAACTACTGAACTGCAACTAACCAGACCTAAACCAGGACTAAGCCAGGTCTAACTCTGGACTAACCCAGGACCAAAGCCCTCTGAAAGATACTGGTACACTGCCAGACCCGAGAAGAACTGGACGAAATCAAGACTAAACTAAGAGAAAACCAGGACTAAACCAGGAACTAAACCAGATCTAACTCCGGAACCAAACCAGGACTAAATCAGAACTAAAGAAGGATTTAAACACCCTTAGCTGTCAGAATGGATCACATGTATTCCCATCATGCACTTTTACTCTATATATAATAATAACTACACTTTACTTGACTCCCATTGACCAGAATCTCCTTTATAAAAAATGCATGCAGTCGATAGCCCATTTTGCATAGTGTCTCTCAATGTCAAATATAATGGTGCATGTAACCCACACGGCGCTCACTCGCAGTGTGGTTTTCTCAGTTTAAATGAATCCGTGAAGCGTGAATACAAGAGATCGAGTTTCTTTCACCTGGATCAAAACACAAGAGCAGCTAAACGGAGAGCGGCCATCTTTGAAATGGTATTGTGAAATGACCTATTGTGCATCGTGTCTTCTATAGTGCTAATCTATGACACCTGTGGATCAATAGTCATCGAAAATAGAGATTGATATGTTTGTTTCGAATCCAGAGCAACCGATGGCCGATAAGGTACTGGTATTTCTGAGCCGATATGTAGAACAGATTTTGATTTTTCACGTTTTGTGCAGCGTCCTCTTTGTTCAAGAGTTTAAATAAAGCTTTGCGTGTATTTTTTTAGGCTGCAGATCAACAAAAACTAAATATTGACATATGCTGGATATTTAAAGTTGGTAGCTGATAGCCGATAACAGCCAAAAAGTCCAAATATCTGCACGATATTATCGGTCTATCTCTAATCTCTAGTCCGCTGACCAGTGGGAGCTGACATTGCCATAAACGTCATTACAACAAAGAGCCATGTAGTTGAAACCCCTGCACATCATGCTAACGAAAAGCGGATTTTTTTTTCCCCATTTGTACCAAAATGGCCACACAACGCTGCCGAATCCTTCGCGTATCACCGATTCTGAAAATAAAATTGGAAAACAACAAAAAGTAAGTACAGAGCAGTGGGCGTATGCCGGTGGCGGTGAAAACAGGGATTTATTGGCGAAAAATTTCAGTGGATCAGATATCGGCTTCCAAGATATCGGTTCAGTCGATATCCCATTTTGGTCAATAAACTGGTGTATAAGATGATTTACTGGCCAATTTAGATCAGTTTTTACTAGGGACGGGACACGATCTTGTGCAGTAAGATCTCGTGCGACAAAATTGCCACAAGATTGTGCGCACATGCTGAAAATGATCTTGTGAGATTTTTTTCTGCATACATTTTTTGAGACGCTGCAGTCCCAAAAAGCACTGCTACAATGACAGCAGAAATATTAAATAAAGTAAATCAAAAATGGTGAGGTCAAAATTGGGAACTGGATTTCACAATTTATTTATTCTGAAGAATGTCAAAATCTCGTTTTGTCTCGTTTTCGTAGTTCCAATTTCGTGTCTCGTTTTGTGGAAATTATCTCGTCCCACCCTTAGTTTTTACCTTACGCCGTTTGTGTTTAAAGGAAATAAATCGTATTTTTAGTCTCTGCTCTGGTATCGGTTGATATCAGGTATCAGCAGACACTTAAAGCCAAAGTATCAGAACAGAAAAAGCTGGATCAGTGTGTCCCTAAAAATAAGTGATTTAAGTTTGCTCAAACATACAAGGATCAGTCCAAATACAACTTCAAGAGGGAGAATGAGAAGGAAACAACTATAACATGGTTAAAAAGCTCTGAAAAGTCCATTTTGCAGAATAGGTCTGCTTTAAGGTGATAGTCATTATCAGTGCCACACAAAAAGGTCTCTGGTTCTATTCCCTTAAGAAATACAGACATACTTTTATATACAAAAAGTTCTACACATATTTACCTCATTCAATCCCATCTTCTTAACACAACTCCATGATAACCATTTAAAAGTATAGCCAATGACCCTGTATGGAAAAGCAGCTCTTTAACTGTCCCTATAGTCAAATGCAGGTTGTAAAATGGAGTCGGTCATTGGAGCTGTGTGTGTCCAATGCAAAGTGTCATGTTTCTCCCTCTTCAGTCCTCCCCCAGCTTCAGCCAGTGCACCGCTCCATCAATAATTCAACCAGCAACTCTGCTCAATCAATTTACTCACCTCCAAAGGCAACTGTTTTTCATTCACAAAAACACCAAAAGGCTTCCCCGAGCTAAAAATACAGACAGCGTTCACAATGGTAAGAGATACAAGATAGGGCTGCAGGATACAATGCAAAAATATAGTAGTAGTAGTAGTAGTAGTAGTAGTTATACCACAAATGGCAAGTTCACTATACTATAAACGTATTGCTGGTATGGTGTTTCTATCAAATTAATTAACAGGACTTTTAACAATTTCTTAAAGGTGCACTTTTCTGGTGGTGTTAGGGAAGCACCGATCCGATACAGGTATCTGATATCGAAAAATTTGCTGGATTGGATATAGGTTTTGAAATATCGGTTCAGCTGATAGCCATGATTAGCAAATATATTGACGTAATAAGACTATTTATTGGTTGTACTCTGCCCAAAAAGTCTCGTAATATTAGATTTTTTTATTTATTAATTTTACTTTTATTTATAAAGGGCTGTTCTGTCATTACTTGAGAGATAAACACAAACAGAACACATTATGATCAGTGTTATTTTATTTCTGTATAAAGAAAATAAATGTTTTTTTCTGTTTCTGCACTGGTATCGGTATATCGGGAATCAGCAGAAATTTAAAGTATGGAAATCGTTATCGAAACTGAAAAGGCTGGATGTGCTTGTTATTTCTTTGCCTGGAATGTTCCAAAGTATGGCATCAAACTTATCTCCATGGAGACAAGCGGCTGACGCAACGAGGCAAAGAGCCAGGTCCGTGGAGAGGCGACTAAGCTCACAGTAAGAATGCGCGTTTCTTGAGGTATTTTTTGCCCGTAAAAACTGCAAGCTAGACAAGTTTAATGTCATACTGTGGAACATTCCAGGTACTGCAACAACATCTCCAAGGAGACAAGTATAGGTGATGGACAGTCCACCAGGAAAGTTACGCAATACGGCTTTAAAATTATACCCAGTTTAGTTTTCCAAAAGCGATACATATTCCTATATCATCTGTGCAGGTTTTTTTAGCTTTCTATAAACCAAACAACAAAATTTTATGTGGGGAAAAAAAAAGAACGTAATTGTATTTTAAAAAAGATTATAAGGCACCTCAAACAACATCATTTTCCTGCAGTGAAATTCCTCAACTATTCACCATTATGTCACAACTAGATTCTATAAAATATGAACTGAAAAGTGAAGACCACATAGCTATAGCCAGGCCCGTTGACAGAAATTTTGGGGGCCCAGGGCACGAAGTCTCACATGGGCCCCCCTCTAAGATTAATTAATAGGAAGAGGGTCCAATTCTGGGCCCCTAAAACCCTGGGGCCCGGGACAGCAGACTCCTTTGGCCATATTTTTTCTCCATATCCAACATACCAAACTAAATACCTTCTACAAGCAAGAAATTTCCCTATATGTCACCTGTACACATTAGCTTCTCCTTTCAGTCTCTCTCTCCCTCCCTTCTCCTCCTCCTCTTAGTTTCTCTCCTCCTTTTTCTCTCTCTCTCGCAGTCTCTCTCTCTTTCTCTCCCTTCTCTTTCCTGCATTTAAACTTCCTCAACTATTTACCAAATAAAATATGAATTGAAAAGGGAAGAACACACATAGCTCACATATAGCACAAAAAAAAAGAAATGAAAAAAAGGAACATTTGTGAAAAAAATAAATAATAAATGTTAAATAAATTAAAAAAAATATATAAATAAAATAAAACAAATAAATTGTTTTTAAGACGGAATAGTAGTTTGCAAGGTGGATCGTGAACTATATTTTAAACAAATATAACAAACACAAGTCGATTCCTTCTAAAAGCATTCCCATGTATTTACCAATATCATAAAGCCAGCTACTACTGTATAAAGTATAGCAAAAACTAGAATTAAAAAAGAAAACAGCATGTAGCTATAGTCATAATTATCTTCTATATTCTTTTAAAAGCAATTCCCATACACCACTGTGCTTGCAATCTTTTTATAAAAACATGTGGAGGAAAAACATTGTTGAACAAATTGTATTCTAAGAAGAAATGGTACTTACCAACGATAATTATCCATGCCAAATTAAATTCCTTCAAAAACCAAGATATATCCAAGTGTTTTTTCCTATTTTTACACCCATCTCAGTGTAAAATAGAAACTGAAACTGAAAAAGGAAAACAGCACGTAGCTATAGCCAAAAATCTCCTCTATATTCCTCTAAAAGCACTTTCTGTACACCATCTGCACACGATCGCCAGCTTTCTATAAACAAAACAAGAATATTAAACGCTAAAAGAAAAATATATATATATTCTAAGAAGGAATGGCAGTTTAGTAGTAGTTTAGTAGTAGTAGTTTTAAAAATGTTACATCCACCTACTCTGTATAAAATAGAGGAGAAACTGGAACGGAAAAAGGAAGATCACTTTCTATTTTAAAAAAGTAAACAAAAAATGTACATAAGAAGGAATGGTATAATTATCCTCTCTAGCGAAATACATTTAAATTCCTTCCAAAAGCAATTTCTCTACATCACCTGCACATGTTGGCGAGCTTTCTATAAACAAAACACAAATGCAAATGCAAAAAACAGAAAAGAAAAAAAAACAAATGCATATTCTTAATTCAACTGCAAAATAACAATTACTTAATATACATTTTTTCCCCAGTGCAAGTATTTTAAACATGTTACAGCCAGCTTAGTATAAAATATAACAGAAACTGAAATAGAAAAAGCAGGACCGCACACAGCTATAGAACATTTAACTATAATTATCTTTTAGTTAAATGCCAAATTCAATTCTTTCTAAAAAACAAGATATTTCCCAGTGTTTTTCCAACATTATATCAATTTCTGTATAAAATATAAGCTGGAACACCATCCCCATTCTTTTCCGCATCATTTTCCTACATCTAACACTGAAATAATAACAAAATTCCTTTAAAAGCCCAGTCTCGTTCCCAGTCTGACCCCCACACGTTCACTCACCGTGGTTAGAGTGTGTCCAGCCCCTCTGTGAGCTGCCTCGTCTCCTCTCCTCCTCCTCTCTTCCTCTCTTCCTCTCTCCGGTGAATGAGATCGTCTGCTCCTCTCTCAGGCTTTTGTTACAGCGCGAGCCCGGGACCCTACTGAGCATGCTCCGACTCGACCGCCCTCCAGGTTACTACGGAGACCAGGAAGTGGAGGCTTTTATCCCCCTCTCCCCTCTCTCTCTCTCTCTCTCTCTCCTCTTCTGCCCTCCTCTGTCTGTTCTCGCTCTGTCTCTTTCTCTCTCTCAGACACACACTATCTCTCTCTCTTTCTCCTCCTTTCAGTCTCTCTCTCTCCCTCCTCCTCTTAGTTTTTCTCCGCCTTTTTCTCTCTCCCTCCTCCTCTGTCTTTCTCCTCCTTTTTCTTTTCTCTCTCTCCCTCCTCCTCTTAGTTTTTCTCCTCCTTTTTCTCTTGCGTCTCTCCCCCTCTTTCTCGCTCCCTCCTCCTTAGTTTTTCTCCTCCTTTTTCTCTCTCTCCTCTCTCTCCCCCTCTTTCTCTCTCTCACTTCTCCTTTCAGTCTCTCTCCGCCTCTCAGTCTCTCTCTGCCTCTCAGTCTCTCTCTGCCTCTCAGTCTCTCTCTCTCTCTCCCTCCTCCTCTTAGTTTTTTTCTTCCTTTTTCTCTCGCTGTCTCTCCCCCTCTTTCTCTCTCTCCCTTGTCCTCTTAGTTTTTCTCCTCCTTTTTCTCTCTCTCCCTCCCCCTTTTCCTCTCTCTCTCTCTACCTCCTCCTTTCAATCTTTCTCCTCCCTTTTCTCTCTCTTTCCGTCTCTTTTCCTCTTCCATTCAGCACCCCCACACCCGCCTTCTCTCTGTCTCACACCCTCCTCCTCTTTGAGTCTCTTTCTCCCTCCCCCTCCTCTCTCCATCTCTCCATCTCTCTCTCCATTGAAAAGCGAGAGAGGAGAGGCAGGTGCATGACAGTGTATTGTGAGTTTGAGTGTTTTAGCCACAAAGTAAATCGGTTTTATGTAAATGAAATACGTGTAAGTGAGTTGAATAACTATCTGAGTGTTAGAGGGAGGACGATTTGAAATGAAATGAAAAAATAAATTATTATGGTGTTAATAAAAATAAAAAATATATATAATCACCAAAAATATGAATGGAAGAATATGTGGAAAATAAAAATTCGCTCTCCCCATCTCTCTCTTGGGCCCACGATAATGAGAAAAGACGAGATTTTAACATCCTAATTCAGTTTCCTATTTTGGCCTCACAATTTTTTATTTCTTTGATTTCATATTTTGATGTCACTCAGCAATACTTGACCCTTTTTTGTCCAATCCAAATGTAACACAAAACAAAACAAAATCTCACAAGATCAGTTTGCCGGCATCGCCATGTTTGTTTTGGTTCGTTCAGCGCTGGTGTCCGCCCTAACCACAGTGCTGCCCTGTGATTGGTCAGTCTCTGTCACAAGTGAACGCCTATCTAAATGGGCCTATCTCAAGAAAAGCACTAGCCAAAAGTACTCATACGATTCTGAATTCAAGCCATTTCTTAACCAATGCCAGTTACTCCCTTTATGCAGGGGATTCCGCCATTTTCTTGTAAAACACTTATTAACTATGGAAATAAATGCACAAGTTGGTATTTGAACAGGTCTCCAGTCTGCTGCCCTCCCTGTACGTGTGTGTGTTTGTGTGTGCGCACGCGTGTACGTGTGTGTGTGTGCGTATATGTGTGTGTGTGTGTGTGCGTACACGTGGGGCTCCGACTGCTCAATAGTCACTAATTACACTGTTTAAAATGCATGTGAATGGCACTGCTAATAATCAGATCATGTCCCACTGAAGCGTGCGGAGAAACCAGTTCACATGTGAGATCCACTTTAACGACAGCCTGCGACGGAGAATGTTCTTATCTGAACGAGGAAGAGGAGTGTAAGGGCGCGCCATGGCTCACACGGTGCAACGCCATTCCATCTGCAATGTATGTGTTCAAATCAAGATTCAACATTTGAGAGAAGACTGAAATATCTGAACTGTGGGAGAGGGGGAGAGAGGAAGAGACAGAGAGGAGAATGAGAGAGAGAGAGAGAGAGAGAGAGAGGGATAGTGGAGAAAGAGAGAGTGGAGAATGAGAGAGAGAGAGAGAGAGAGAGAGAGAGTAGAAAGTGAGATCTAAGAGAGAGTGGAGAATGAGAAAGAAAGAGAGAGAGAGAGAGAGAGAGAGAGAGAGAGAGAGAGAGAGAGAGAAAGAGATAGTGGTGGAGAATGAGAGAAAGAGAGAAAGAGATAGTGGAGAAAGAGAGAGTGGAGAATGAGATAGAGAAAGACAGAAAGAAATAGTGGTGGAGAATGAGAGAGAAAAGAGATAGTGGAGAAAGAGAGTGGAGAATGAAAGAGAGAGTGGAGAATGAGAGAAACTAAGAGAGAGAGTGGGAATGAGAGAGAGAAAGAGATAGTGGAGAAAGTGATAGTGGAGAATGAGAGAGAGAAAGAGATAGTGGTGGAGAGAGAGAGAGAGAGAGAGAGAGTGGAGAAAGAGGGATTGAAGGATGAGAAAGCGAAAGAGATATTGAAGAAAGAGAGCATGGTGGAGAAAGAGAGAGAGAGAGAGAGTGGGGAATGAGAGAGAGTGGAGAGTGAGATTGTTTCTCTCACTCTCCACTCTCTCTCTCATTCTCAGAGAGGGAGTGGAGAATGAGAGCAAGAGGGAGAGAGAGAGGATGGAAGATATAGGGAGGTGATAGGGATGTGAAGGAAGAAAAAGAGGAGAAAGAGAGAGACAGAGGAGTGACAGAGAGATAGAGAGACAGAGAGAAAGACAGGGAGACAGAGAGAGCAGAGAAAGAAGAGGGAAGAGAGAGCACATTTGAGACCTGCTAAACGAATAGAAGAATCCCATGTATTTCAGAACATGGTTGGCACACATTTTTGACCTAATTTGACCTAATTATTTGCAGGTTTTATGAATTGTTAATTGTGATTTTTTATTAAATAATGTTTAAAATAATTAGAATACTATGCCAAAAATTAACAATTCCATTCAGAGCTGCAATGATTAATCAGAATAATTGTAATTAATTGACTATAAAAAATATTGTTGACTTTTCATCCTTACATAAGCCAGAAATGTCTCAAATTTGGAAAAATGGAAAAAAAATTATTAAATAGAGAAAGGGAGAAAGAGAGGGTTAGGGACAGAGAGAGAGGGAGAGAGAGCGGGAGGGAGGGAGAAAGAGAGAGAGAAAGAGATAGTTTGAAAGAGAGAGAGGGGAATGGAGGGAGAAAGAGAGAGTGGAAAAGAGATAGAGAGGGGGATGAAGGGATGGAGGGAGGGAGAAAGAGTGAGAGAGAAAGTGAAAAAGTGGCACTGAAAGGGAGAGAGAGAGAAAGAGAGCGAGAAGAGAGAAAAATAGAGACAGGAGAGAAAACAGAAAAGAAAAGGGGAGCAAGTGGAGAGAAGAACTTAAGTTTGTAGTTTTGTTACTTAAGTAAAAGTACAGATACATGTGCAAAAAAATAAAAGTAAAAGTACTGCATGACAAAATCTACTTAAGTAGTTGTGCTACACTTTATTCAACAGAAATTTTTCTTTCCTCGCCGTTTTATTTGTATATTTTTGTTTGCTGTTCACTCTGCTTGACCATGAATGTGTTAAAAATAAACCCCACAGGCTTTTCAGCAGCTCTTAAAAACAATAATAAAAAATACTTTTACTTTTCAGCCTTGTTCAAAAATGTAGTGGAGTAGAAAGTACAGATACACGCTCTCAAATGTAATGAGAAGTAAAAATAAAAGGATACCTAAAATGTATACTTGAGTACACTACTTTACTTCTACTCTTCATTGCTTGACATTTGCAAACACAAAAATTGCCAAAAGAAAAATGGTGTTTCACAGGTTTCAAAACAACTCTGAAATGGTCCAGAGTTTTCTTCACAAAAGCGAGAGAACAAAATAAGGATGACAAGAGACTCAAAATGGAGAAAAAGGGCACAGCTTGACAACAAAATGGGGGTTGCGGGTTCAATCGCCAAGCAAGACACCCAAACATTGCAGTGTGGAGTGGTTATCCTGTCTTTCAGTAAGGAGGTTGTGGGTTAGACTCCTGATCGATGCCAGCGTCATGTATTTAAAAACTCCTTGGGTTTTTATGGGTGTGAAATATGATAGAAAAACCTACAAATGTATTCATATATTTATCATCTCAACACTCAACCTGCCAGAGCTGCAGGGAGAGGGGGATTGATGAGGAGAGGGGGAGGGAAAGAGAAGGAAGAGGAGGGGAGTAGGAGGGTGGGAGGGAGAGAGAAAGGGAGAGGGAGGAATAAGGAGAGGGAGAGAGGATGGAAGATACAGCAAGGTGATAGGGGTGTAAAACAGTGAAGGAAGAAAAAGAGGAGGAGAGAGAGAGAGAGATAGAGGAGTGTGGACATTAATCTCCCTTTCACAGACAGGGTGAGAGAGAAAGAGAGAGCGAGAGGGAAAGGAAAAGAGAATGAGGTGGGTAGGAGAGCAATAGAAGGAGAAGGAGGAAAAAGGGAGAAATGACAGGAGAGAGAGGGAGACAGAAGAGAAAGAGATAGAAGGTGGAGGGAGAGTGAGAGGGGTTGAGAGAAAGAGACCGACAGAGAGAGATGGGAGGGGGGGTTGAGAGAGAGGAGGGAAGATATAGCAAGGTGATTGGGGTGTAAAAAGAGAGAAGGAAGAAAAAGAGGAGAAGGAGGAGAGGGAGAGACAGAGGAGTGTGGATATTAATCTCCCTTTTGCAGAGAGTGCCAATACTTCATGTTGTACACGGTTTGGTGCTATAATGACAGGGCTGTAGAGAGAGAGAGAGAGACAGAGAGAGAGAGAGAGAGAGAGACAGAAAGAATAGAGAGAGGGAGAGAAGAGAGACACAGAAAGATAGAGTGGAGAGAGAAGAGAGAGACAAAGAGAGGGAGAGAAGAGAGAGACAGAGAGAGAGAGAGAGACAGAGAGAGTAGAGAGAGACAGAGAGAGCAGAGGGAGAGAGAGAGAAGAGAGACGGAGAGAAGAGAGAGACAGAGAGAGCAGAGAGAGGGAGAGAAGAGAGAGACAGAGAGTGTGGAAAGAGAGACAGAGAGTGGAGAGAGAGAGAAGAGAGAGACAGAGAAGAGAGAGACAGAGAGACCAGAGAGAGGGAGAGAAGAGAGAGACAGAGAGAGTGGAGCGAGAGAAGAGAGAGACAGAGAGCGCAGAGACAGGGAGAGAAGAGAGAGACAGAGAAAGACAGACAAAGAAGGAGAGAGAAACACAGAAGAGAAAGAAACAGACAGACAGAGAGAGACAGACAGAGAGAGACAGAGAGAGAGAGAGAGAGAGAGAGAGAGAGACCCACCAATGGTAAGGGCAGATGTTAACTGCAGGCAGACCAGATACAGTAGATGTGACAGTCCAGTACAAAAGTAAAACAAAATATAAATAGCAATATGATCAATAACACTGGTGATTTTGAAAGGCCACGCCCGCTACAGTTTTTATGACTCTAACTAAAGTTGTTTAATTATACTTTTCCATGTTGTGACTTTTACTTTTTCTGGAGCTTGAATTTAGTTTTTCCTGCAATTTTGGTTTGTTTGCGATTCATCTACTCCCTAAACCCTAGTCCAATGAGTGCACTACTGTAGTAATACCTGGCATCTCTCTTCACCTCTCTATTTGTCAGTCCTCTGCCCTCTCTCTTTCTCTCCTTCTCTTTTTTTTTTTTTCCCCCTGCTGTAGTTCTGTTGTACTGACGTTTAGCCGCTCTGCCCGGTGACTCCAGCTGAATAATGCACGACTCTGGTTCAATGTTTTATAGCGACTCTCCTCCACTACTGTCACGTCACACAGAACACGCCATTTCTACAGAGAACAGAGGGAAAAGAGAGAGAGAGGTGACAGGGAGAGGAAGGGAGAGAGAGAGAGAGAGAGAGAGAGAGAGAGAGAGAGAGAGAGAGGGGGAAAGAGGGAAGGAGGAAGAGAGAAGGGGAGAGAGACAGAGGAAGGGGGTAAGAGGTGGGAAGTGGAGAGAGAGCGAGAGTGACAGATCGAGAGAGGGAGAGAGGGATGAGGAAAAGGGAGAGAAAGAGAGAAAACGGAAGAGAGAAAGAGGAAGGGAGGGAGGCAGAGAGAGGTAGAAGGTGGAGCGAGAGGGAGAGAGAAAAAGAGAGAGGGTGTGGAGGATGAGAGATGGGAGAAGACAGATGGAAGGAGGGAGAGGAAGACAGAGGAGGAAAAAGGAAGAGAGGGAAATTACAGAAAAAAGAGGGGGAGGAGAGAGGGGGTGACAGAACAGAGTAAGAGGAAAGGGATGGGAAAAGGAGGTATATATAGAGAGGGGAAGACGGGGGAGGAGGCATAAGGGGGAGAAGGAAAGAGAGAGGGGGGGAGATGGGTGAAAGAGAGGAGAGAAAAGGAAAAAGCTGGGATGACGAAGAGAGAGAGGGACAGAAAGATGGATGGGGAGAGAGAAGGAGAGAGGAAAGAGACAGAGACAGAGTACAAGCCACGCACCATTAGTTTTGGAGACGGGCTAAATTTAGAAGCACTGAGTCAGAGGAGGAGAGGAGAGACGGAGAGAGAGGAGGAAGAGAAGGAGACGAGGAGAGGAGAGACGGAGAGAGAGGAGGAAGAGAAGGAGACGAGGAGAGGAGAGAGGGAGAGCGAGGAGGAAGAGGAGAGAGAGAGAGAGAGGAGGAAGAGGAGAGAGGGAGAGAGAGGAGGAAGAGAAGGAGATAGGAAGAGTGCATTAGAAAAGCCCATTGGGTCACTATAGGGGACAAAACACTGAGGATTCCCTGGACAAGTGACAAGCCTGTACTGTACTGAAAGCATTTTACTGTCAGGACGTGCACATTAGCATGCTAGTTGTTGTTGTTGTTAGCTTTACCGTCAAACTCCGCTCTGGTAATATGGCGACAAAGAACCAGATTATAAGGACTAAATGTAGAATCCCCCCAAACAAAAACGATAAGACATATTTATTAAAGTTGTACAGTAAAGTGTAGGGTCCCTCAGTCGAAACCAAACCTGGGTTCAGCTCAAAGCCACATCCATATTAAAGAAACAGTGTGGAACATTTTAGCGTAGAACTAGTCTCTGTGGCATTACTGACTCCAACACAATGAAAAACAGCAGAGGCGACTGGGACATAAATCCATACTTGGTAACAAACAGTATATCTTGTGTCCTGCTGTTTTGTATTAGCATAATGGAAATGAGTTGTACTGCGAGCTACAGTCACAGTTTAGTTTAAAGTAGTTGATGGAGAGGCCATTGCTATAGAACGGACGCCATGGCAACCCCAAAACTCCCTTGGTAAAAATTAGACAACGCGCCAGATACTCTGCAAGAAAAACTGAGACTAAACTGGGATCGTACCCAATATTAAACCAGGACTATACCAGGACTATACCAGGACTAAACCAGGACTATACCAGGACTAGAACAGGACTAGAACAGGACTAAACCAGGACTAGAACAGGACTAAACCAGGACTAGAACAAGACTATACCAGCACTAAACCAGGACTCGAACAGGACTAAACCAGAACAAAACCAGGACTAGAAAAGGACTAAACCTAGTACTAGAACAGGACTAAACCAGAACAAAGCCAGGACTAAACTAGGACTAGACCAGGACTAAACCAGGACTAACTGGCCTAAACAGAACAAAACCAGGGCTAAATTAGGACTAAACTAGGACTAAACCAGGACTAGAACAGGACTAAACCAGGACTAGAACAGGACTAAACCAGAAGAAAACCAGGACTAAACTAGGACTAGACCAGGACTAAACCAGGACTAACTGGCCTAAACAGAACAAAACCAGGGCTAAATTAGGACTAAACTAGGATTAAACCAGGATTAGAACAGGACTAAACCAGGCCTAGACCAGAACTGAGCCAGGACTAGAACAGGAGTAAAACAGAACAAAACCAGGACTAAACTAGGACTAGACCAGGACTAGAACTGTATTAAATCAGGCCTAAACCACATCTACTGTGAATCAGGACTAGAACTAGGACACGAGCACGCATGCAGCCTGAAACCATGTACATGGGGCATTGTAAAGTACATCCTTCCTCTTGCATTTTTATAGTTGAATTACAGCTGGGAATTAGGGCAAAAAACATCATTTATTTTCTGTACTCATCTGCCACAGCCACTTTTAAATAGGAGCCATTTAACACCAAAAACTGACAAATCCTCCTTCAAAGTCTGAACTCTGCTCCAAGTCACATACTTTTACTGACAGAGGATTTAGGCGTTGGATCGTTCAAATCCAGATTGTTTTTGTATCCTTGGGCAAATCACTTCCCTGTTCTTGTGTTTGTGAATGTGTTAATGGCTGCTGGAGAGGCTGGAGATGCAGACTGGCAGCAATGTCTGTAGTAGCAGTAGTAGTAATAGTACGTTATTGTATGTTACTGGCTGAATAGATCTCTTCATTAAAAAGAACCAAGTTGATCATTGGCCATTAAAAATAAGTCAATCAATCTCTGTTAAAATGTGCTTAATCCCCCAGCCATAACCTAAATGTTAGGCAACAAAATTCACCACACTTGTGTCTATGGTCCTGACAACACCGGCGCTGACAGGACACAATGGACAGAGCACAGAGTGGCACACATAGACTGGCACACTGAACTACATTCACACCACTGTCCTCAAGAGCTCAGATTAAACAGGACAAAAGGACAATACAATACTGACCCCGCAGTGCCATGCAGGGTCCATACACTGGGCTCTGTGTGGGACAGATACAGCCATGTTCATCTGATACTAGACAACGGGGCAAAGTGGACAAGAGGTCATAGATAATACTTTCTATTTGTAGGCTATTGTTTTGGAGTGGGCACCATTGTTACAAGCTTATAGATGGTAACTTGAATTTTTTGCTATAACTTGGCATGTTAACTCAAATGCAACACGTTATGTAAAATTAACTTTTAATTGTATTTTTGCACTAGTAAATTTTAAGTTTGCAGTTATTCCTCATTAACCTCAAGCATTCAGAGCTTCCTAATTATTCATAACCACTTTTCACACCATTCATGGACCAGAACGGAGTTTAGCCGTCACTGTAAAGCTAAGGCTTAGACTTATTATTTGGACATATTATAACAACAACTAGCATGCTAACACGCAAGCTAAGATGTCTAAAAGTGTACGGCCTGAACAGTACACAATGTTTTTTATAATGGAAATATAGTATAATAATGGCAGACCTTATAGTAAAAAGATTTCATTATACTCTTCACCGCTCTGTTTCCCTCAGCATCGATCATAGTCTGTTTGTTCATACTGTGTTTTATACTGATTGGATGAACCTGGACTGAAGAATTGATGATCCATATAAAAGAGCCCACATGAATCCACTACCTTCATAGCAGTGCTTTTAAACTGATTCATTATTTAATTTACTCCCACGTCTGACCACCAAGAAAACTGGGTCTCTCTATCATGCAAGTTACATAAACTATTGACCTATATTTTACATGTAAACCATTGTTGAAAATACATTGAATGAATCTGTTATGAAAGCAATTAAAAAATTTTCTAATCGCATTGTTGGAGTGCGCATGTCCTCCCCGTGCTACTGTGGCAGAGTGGTTATCCTGTCTTCTCCCATCAGATCAATCCCGTTTTCACCATGATACATGTAAAATTTGGCAGCATCACAAATACATTTTAGTGCAAATGAAAAACAGTCCACTACTACTGGATATCAGGGGGGAACCAGGTGAACACCACAGGAAAGGCCTCATGCTGCCTCACTCTGCTCTGCTGTCTCAGTTGGGGATAAAATGGTTCATTTCCTCTGGAAAGTTTTGGAGTATTTCGTCTAGAAGGTCTCTGGCTTTGCATTTGTTGCTACAGCCTGTAGCATCTCAAACGTCCATAGCTATGGCCTCTTGTCTATAGGCCTATAGCAGGCTCAGTATGTGTTCTTTAAACTCCTGATCAGTGTGTGTGAGCCCGTCCTCCCTGTGTCATTGTGGCACACTAACGTTGTCCTTTATATGTTGATATGGTGTTATGTTCAAAATGGCTGAATCAACAAAGCATATCTTTTGCTGATCAAGTCCATATTTACACACTATCTTACACACTCACACTGTAAGCTTCCAGTTCTTGTCAGCTCTCCTCACACATATAAAATAATGTGCTACTGTGACATTTCGTGCTAATGGAAAAATGCCTTGTGTCTACTGAAGTCTGCTGTTTCATCAAAAATTAAATGCCATTTTCTCAGTAAAAATTCTGTATTAGCTTTGTGTGTTTAAGGTCAAACAGCTTTGAAAATAATTATTATTTTTAAGTCTGAGAAGAATTTAAAGCTGTGCTTTTTTGGAGGTGTTCCGCCACCTGCCTGTCTCCAAGGAGATGTTACTGCTTTGTCTGGAATGTTCCACAGTATGGCATTAAACTTATCTTGCATTTATTCAGCGACAGTTGTTTTTGTTGCCCAAAAAACATACATTCTGTAAGTGGAGCCGCCTCTCATAGATCTGATCTGTGAACACTTAAATCTATCAGAAAATGGCTTAAAAGTAGTGAAATTATCCGTCCATGCAGATAATTTTACTTGACAAGTTCTCTTAAAATAAACTACCTTTAGACTAGAATGAAGCAGTCTCAGAAGTAAGTAGATAATAAAAGCAAGATGAATAACCAGTTTTAAAATCTTGGCCAGATCAGAGAAATTTGCAGTGGGCCTTGAGGAGTCAACTGTTTTTTTTTTTCTAAGGAGAATGATATATTTAAAGCAATACTGTGGAACATTCCAGGGAAAGCAATATAATCCATGGAGATAAACAGGTGACAGACCGTAACAAAACTAATACTGTATCGTAATACTGTATCGTCAAAAGTATCACAGTAATATCGTGGGCCATCACAACTTATCAAGCAGCACCAGGGAAAAAACAGAGGGAACTACATAGACCATGATCCTTTGCTCTATTTCAGTGCAGACAACATGAAGAAATAACTGTTATATCATATTTAAATCTTAATCTGTTGGATTACGACAGAATGAAAGTCTTGTCAAGGCATTTTAAAAGGAAATATATCATATTCCGAAATTTGTTAGCCTCAACAAAATATTGCAATAAAAATCGAACCGTAAGATGCAGATCGTGAAAATATACAGAGACTTGGATATCATAAGAAATGTATTTTCAAGTTTGTCAAGTCAAACTTTTCTACAGCACATTTAAAACAACTGCAGTAGACCAAAGTGCTAAACGGGCCATAGTAAAACACTTTACTATAATCAGTCTACAAGTTACCGTTTTCGTTTTGCCCGTTAAAGCAAATTAGTGGTTAAAAAGTTTGCCTCAATTTCACACATGAGCGCAGGTTGTGTTTGAGGAGCAATTTCTTGTGCTTAATTGTCCAAATCTATTCTCAAAATTGTAATAGCCTTTTTTTTTTAATTTCGAGCCCTAAAATGCACTCTTATAATGTTATCCTGGTAGAACAATCGTCTATTTTGGGTGCTTTGTATTCCAAAATAAAACAGGTTTAGGCCTCTCTCTTTTCAAAATGGGTTTAGTTAAATGGATAGGACTGAGCTGGCTAAAGGGATCATTCTCTAACTATAGTAAAGCTAACTATTGTGCTATGATAGGCTTTGGCAGGGACTGTGCAGTGTAATCAAATAGATGGGAGCCGTGACCATGTAAGCGTATTTGTATGCAAGGTTCTCTGCTCATATGGTGAGTGACTTGATTAAATTAAACATTATGTAATACAGAAAGAGCGATTGGGACTAGCTGGTTATTGGTTGTTTAGTCCTGGTTTGGTCCTGGTTTAGATCTGGTTTGGTCCTGGTTTAGTCCTGGTTTGGTCCTGGTTTAGATCTGGTTTGGTCCTGGTTTGGTCCTGGTTTGGTTCTGGTTTGGTTCTGATTTGGTTCTGGTTTGGTCCTGGATTGGTCCTAGTTTGATCCTGGTTTAGTCCTGAATTAGTCCTGGTTTGGTCCTGGTTTGGTCCTGGTTTGGTCCTGGTTTAGTCCTGGTTTGATCCTGGTTTGGTCCTGGTTTACTCCTGGTTTGGTTCTGGTTTGGTTCTGGTTTGGTTCTGGTTTAGTTCTGGTTTAGTCGTGGTTTGGTCCTGGTTTGATCCTGGTTTAGCCTTAGTTTAGCTCTGTTTTAGTCCTGGTTTAGTCCGGTTATAGTATGTCCCCAGTTTAGTCCTGTTTATTGCTTTAACTCTGCATTAGGCCTGGTTTGGTCCTAGTGGTTTAGTTCTGGTTTAGTGTTGGGCTGGCCTGGCTTAGTCCTGTTTTAAAGGTGGTTTTGTCTGGATTTAGCCCTGGTTTAGTCCTTCCTTTGCTCTTTTGTTAAAGAGTTTGATTAAATGAAGCATTATGGATCACAGGGCTATTGGAGTTAGCTGTGGCTATTGTGAGATTTACCTTTTTCTGTTGCATTGTGGTTTAAAGAGCCCATATTACACTATTTTCTGATCTATGTTATGTTGTTTCTTGTGTTTTGTTTCATTCACACATGTTTAACACACAAACCCTGCACATTTATGTGGTAATACAGCAAGTGCTTTTCTGTGTTTTTAAACTCCATACAACTTCATTACAATCATTTATATACTGCTTCATGACATCACAAGGTGGAACAGAGTATTTTGAGCTTTGGAGATGGACAGACTAATAATAAAGATTTACTCAAACATGTGTGACTGAAGCAAAACACAACACCAGGTCTGTTTTTGATGAGGGAACAACATTTTAACATGGCTTGAGTTAATTTTGCGTAAAGAAGACCTTTAAACAAAAGTGACAGTGATATATTACTGGCCATGGGGAAGTTGGTGCGCTGTTTCTGAATTCATTTCTTGTTAAAATAATGGCTGATGTTTTGGCCCTGGTTTAGTTCTGGTTTAGTCCTGATTTAGTACTTGTTTGTGTATTTTTTTAGTTCTGCTTTAGTCCTCCCTGGTTTAGCCCTGGTTTAGTCCTGTCTTAGCCCTGGTTTTGTTCTGGTTTAGTTCGTGTTTAGTCCGGATTTAGCCCTGGTTTAGTGCTTGTTTGGCGCTGGTTTAGTACTGTGTATTTCTTTAGTTCTGCTTTAGCCCAGCTTTAGTCCTGGTTTAGCCCTGGTTTAGTGGTTTAAACAAAAGAGATTAAAACAGAAAACCGAATGTGGATTGTAATCAGACATATTACTGACCATGGGGGAGTTGACACATTGTGATTACAGTGACGCACATGAGCTCAGGTCTGAATTCATTTGTTAAATTTATGGTTGATGAGATCTGATTCAGTTGTCAGATATGAGTTGATGGATGGATGGCAGGGGGAAGTTATTACCGATGGAGCTGTCAGCAAACGATCACTGTAGAAAATTCATATTGCCGTTGATAAAATGTTAATGAATAAAAATACAATATAAAAATCATAGGTTTGAGTGTCCATCTCTTTCATATACTGTCTCTTTTAGGGTTAGCACAGACTGTTAGCCTAGAACAGGGGTCGGCAACCCAGACACATGCGGCCCTCCAGAGCCGCATGTGGCTCTTTCATCGTTCTGTCATGGCTCCCTGTGACTTTGGAAAATAATAATGAGTATTTAATTACATTGTATTTTTATTTTAGTTTGTTCGTTTTTAAATGTAAATCTAAAATTGTAGATAATGGTAATCTTGTAACATTTAAATAAAACGTTTATAATATTTTTGTCGCTCAAAACATGCGTCAAAGCCGCCGATGTGCGCCACCCGCACACACTGGAGCCCGGACTTACCGGCACCTACATCAGCAGTATGATTTTCGGCCCAATGATGATAAATCCAAGAAAAGTTTCTGAAGAAAACAGAACGCTTAATGCTCCGTGGGCAGATTCATTTGCTTTCACGGCTGATGAGACTGGTACACGTGGTACACGTGACAGTGGATAATTTAAGTTTGGATTTTTATTTCCTACGAGGAGGACTCAAATAATAATGTGTTTGATGCAGCTTTGCGCACATTTGTTTACGTTATACAGAAGCGAAACTTAAAACCACATGGCTAATTTGCATAAACTAGAAGCGCTGAAAAAACAGCTGCTCCTTGTGCCCCTGATGCGGTCAGCTTCTGTCGGACTAAAGGGCAGGACTCAGTGGAATATGCGTGTTCTTTCTGTGACTGAGGGATGTTCTGCCTATGGTGAGTCTGTTCTGTGCTTCTATCGCGTTGGAGATGGTTCATGTTAAACTTTTCAGAGATTATACGTGTGCAGGTCGTACGTGTGCAGCGCAGTTCTTTATTTCACTCATGCACTTTATTTATGTTGCTACTGTTGTGATGAAAAGACTGAAAGGTGTAAATAATTCTCTTAAGACTCGTGTTATGAGCTGTAGTGGAGGATGGTGCTTGTTGTAGTCTGTTTTCTGGGAGTTGTAGTTTTGCCTGTAGTTCCTCTGGTTAGCGCTGGTTTAGATGTCAAAAGGGTTTTGTGGCTCCGGGTGTTTTCTTTTCTGTGGGAGACGGTCCAAATGGCTCTTTGAGTATTTAAGGTTGCCGACCCCTGGCCTAGAATGTTCCACAGTATGGCATTAAACTCATTTATCTCCATGAATACAAGCACAACCACGCCAAATTACAGGTCAGCTCTTCGGAGTGTTGACATAGTAAGAATGTGTTTCAATGCAGTCCTTATCAATAAAATAATGTGTACTTGAATACATGCGAAATAGATCACCTTAATGCCATACTGTGGAACATTCCAAACAAAGTAATAACATTTCCATGGAGACAAGCACTTAGTGGACGCCTCACCAGAAAAGTTACATGACGCACTGTGTAAATTTTCTGCTGAAAGGTCCGTGTTATTACTTATTACTCATTTACTCATTAACATGGGTTTCTATTGACTTCAAAACTTGCATTCTTACTGTGAGTGGGTTCGCCTTTCCGCAGATTCAACATGCAACTTGGCCCTATGACGTCACCTGCTGTTTTTGTAGAGATAAATAAGTGCAATGCCATACTGTGGAACATTCCAAGCACTGTCTCCATGGCGAGGACCGCTGTTGAAAAACTCTGCTTAGGGATACAACATGAAACAGTGGCACAGCGGGATACAAACAGTGGAATTGGACGGTGGGAACGGCCTGGACAGTGGGAACAGTCCGGGGCAGGACGCGTGAGTGAAGACAATAATTTTCAAATAATTCTAGTAGGAGATTTTAACACAGTTTTAGATATAAAAAAAGATCGAGCAGGAACACGTGCTTTAAATAATCATCCACAGGCTGTAAATGAGATAGAAGAGATAAAATCTGCACTAGATTTAATAGATATATGGAGAATCAAAAACCCAGATTCTAGGCGATATACTTGGCGCAGGGGACAACAAGCAAGTCGTATAGACTATTGTCTTATCTCCTTTTCCTTGTTTCCTAAAACAATTAATTGCTATATTGGGGACAAATTAAAATCAGATCATTCTATGGTAGTACTTCATATTAGAACAGCAGAGCATCTCAGAGGTAAAGGATTCTGGAAGTTTAACCAATCCTTACTGAAAGATGAAACCTTCATTAACAAAACAAAAAAATGTATAAATGATTTTTTTTAAATAAATGAAAGCACAGCCAATCCGCATATAGTCTGGGAAGCATTTAAGCTTTCAGAGGACACTGCATTAAAATCTCCTCTTGGAAAAAGAGACAAACAAGAACCAAAGAAATGAATCTAATACAGGAATTGAAAGACTTAACCGAAAAACCTGATAGTGAGCAAAACTCTCCACCTGAACTAGAAATGGTAATTAAACAAAAACAGAATGAATTAGAATGTTTATACCATTAACGAACAGCAGGACTCATTACTAGATTGCGGGCTTCTTGGATGGAACGTGGGGAAAAGTGTACAGCACATTTTTTAAGATTACATCAAAGAAATTCAACCCAAAAAAATATAATTAGTCTTTCTACTCCAAATGGCTTTCTAACAAATCCACATGAAATTTTGATTGAGGAGGTGAAATATTTTAAGTCCTTATTCTCTCATGAAGGTGATCATGAACAACCATATAACACTAGTACATTTTTTCCTTGCCCCAAAGAATACGAACTAACACCAGAGCAAAGACAGAGTTGTGAGGGAAACATAACAGAAGAAGATATGATGGAGGCCATCAAGTCTTTCCCCCCTGGACAAGCCAGTGGGCTTGATGGAATCCCAGCTGAAGTATATTTGACTTTTTTTGATGAAATTAAAAAATATCTTTTAGCATCTTTTAATTACTCTTTTACAAATGGTAAACTTTCTGAATCACAAAAACTAGGAGTCATCTCACTGTTGCTGAAACAAAATTCTGATGGTCAATATAAAGACCCCACAGTTATAGAAAACTGGAGACCTTTAACATTACTTTGCTGTGACACCCGCATACTATACACCCGCAAAATGTATAGCCCAACGAATTAAAAATATTATTGGAACTTTAATTAAACATGAGCAAGTGGGATTTATAAAAGGCAGGTTTATTGGTGAAAACATTAGGCACGTTATAGACATAATTGAAGATAATAAAAAACAGGGGAATGCCGGAATGTTATTTATATCAGATTTTGAAAAGGCTTTCGATAAAATTAACTGGAGTTTTATTAATAGTGCATTAATGTTTTTTAATTTTGGACAGACTATCTTAAGGTGGGTTAAAATCTTTTATAATGAACCCACCAGCAAAATTTTGAATAATGGCTATTTATCAGAAAATTTTACATTGTCTAGAGGGGTCCGTCAGGGATGTCCTTTATCTCCCTATATATTTATTTTATGTATGGAAATATTGGCCATTAGAATTAGAAACAATACAAATATAAAAGGTCTATACCAAAATAATAAAGAGATAAAGTTGACAATGTATGCAGACAATGTTACTTCTTTTTTTTTTACAGCCTAAGGCAAAAACATTGCATGAATTATTAAAAGAATTGGATTCATTTTCAAAGATCAGGATTAAAATCAAATTTTGAAAAATGTATAATTATGAGAATAGGAAATATTTCAAACACAAATTTTAATATTAAATGTCCAACACCAGTGAGATGGACCAGTAACAATGTGAAAATTTTAGGAATACATATTACTGAAAACATAGAAGATACAGTGCGGGTTAATTATGAAAAAAGTTGAAAGTCTATTACAGCCATGGAGAGGTACTTATTTAACATTACATGGTAAAATAACATTAATTAACTCTCTAGCAATACCCCAATTTGTTTATCTGTTGATGTGTCTCCCTTCTCCAGAAAAATAATTTTTTAAATATTTTGAGCAGAAAATTTTTTAATTTATTTGGAACAACAAACCAGACAAGATTAAAAGGCAATACATGTACAACTCACTTGGAAATGGGGGTTGAATTTGAAAAATATTGAAATCATGAATGAATCCCTGAAAGCCTCCTGGATTTATAAAATATATCATAATCCTAAATGGATATCAAGTCAAATGTTGTTTGAAACCTACCCATTTTTCCAAAATAAATTATTCCCATTTTTTCAATTGAATCCTAAACATATTAATCATTTATTCATGAATGAATTGGAAAATATGTCATCATTTTTTAAGGATGCACTAAGAGCATGGTTAAATTTTCAATACCACCCTCCAGATGGCGTTCATGAGATTCAAAATCAACTCTTATGGATGAATTCTAATGTTTTGATTGAAGGAAAGCCTATTCTATGGAACATATGTGTAAAAAATGGCATTGTATTTATTAATGACCTTATTGATACAACAGGTGATTTCCTGTCATTTTCACAGTTCTGTGCAATTTATGGACAATGTATCGACTCTTTTCATTATAACCAATTATTATCAGCTATTCCTACCAACTGGAAACGGACTATAAAAAGCAAATTATGTAAATTATTAGTATGTGTACCACAGTCATAATGTTTAAGATGGTTATCTTCCGGCAAAATAAATAACAGTGTATACAATTTTAATTTGTATAGGTCTGGTACTGCCTTTTATCCTCACAGAGTCTGTACACATTGGGAAGATGAATTTAATACTCCAATTACATGGAAAAAACTTTTTTAGAAATATGTACAACACCACAATAGATTCTTATTCAAGAATCTTTCAATTAAAAATATTTTACAAAATTATAGTTACAAAAAGATACCTTAAACTATGCAGTATTAACGAAGACTCGTTATGTCGATTCTGTGAGGAAGAAGAGGAGGATATAATGCATGTATTTTACCATTGTCCGTATGTGTCACAGTTTTGGCTTTCAATTCAAAAATGGTTGAAGGAATTCAGAATCACTCTAGAGATTAACCCCATAAATATAATTGTTGGTGTGCTAAATAAATTTTCATCAAAACTAGTGAACACCATTATTTTAGTGGGGAAAATCTTGATTTTCAAAGCTGTTAATAAGGTGGACCTATGATTGGAACACTTTAAAAATAAATTAAATCTACAATTCATAACTGAAAAAATTATAGCTACTACTAATAATAGGTTGTTCTTACACTCCAAAAAATGGAAACCATTAAAATGGGACTGAAAATGTGGTTCTGAATTCTGAAACATTATAACTTATTGTATATTTAGACGCATGTTTGTCCACATCAAGAAGTTGTGGGGCTGTGGCTTTGAGCTTTTGGTGTGGGACCTGTGGTTGAGACGGGGGCTTCAGGTGCTTGTCTTGTCTTGTCAGTTTTTTTTGTTCAGTTGTGTCCTGGCTATTTCTGTGTGTCTTGTCTGTTGTATGTGTCCTGTCCGTTTTTGTCTGTCCTGTCTGTGTCTTGTCTGCTTTGTTTTGTTTCAGTCTGCTTCATCTGTTCCGTCTGTGTGTTTTTTGTCTGTTTTGTCTTTTTATGGAGTTCTTGTTTGTCCTGTTTTTTGTTATATATATATGTGTGTGTGTGTGTGTGTGTGTGTGTGTGTGTGTGTGTGTGTGTGTGTGTGTGTGTGTGTGTGTATATGTATGTATGTAATGTATATATATGTATGTAATGTATATATATGTGTGTATGTAATGTATGTGTGTGTATATATATATATATATATATATTTTTTAATATTATTGTTTGTTTGTTTTTGTGTTTACTGTTATGTTGATGTTCTGTTGTCATGCTGCACCCTCGCGTGATTTGAATGTTTCCCCTACTTGAACTTTCTCTTATTTGCCATGTTAAAAATGTAAACTATTCTAGGAAGGAGTGTTCTTGACTACTGCTGCAATGGAACTTCACTGGACTGACCACATTTCAAACAAGTTTTAATGAGATGATCATGTTTTAGTTTGTGATGGTTGATAAAGATATTGAACAAACACAACTGTCTAAATGTCATGGTTGGAAGTTCATTTAAACAAGACATATTTTGCACATTTTAAATAACAAAACTGGTCCAAAACGAGCTAAGTCTTGTACAACTTCTCAGCATGCTAACAGTTTCTTCTCACAAGTTGTTATAAGCTTGAACAATGCACTTTGAACTTTGACATAGCACCTTAAAGGGCTCATATTACGCTATTTTCTGATCTTTGTAACGTTTCCTTGTCAAAAACAGACCTGGAGTTGTGTTTTGTTTCATTCACACACGTTTAACACACACATCCTTCATATTTAGGCTGAGTTCTTCTCTCAAACTGAAAGCACTCTGTTCCACCTGAAAAATACTTCTTAAAAATGCACTAGTTCATTTAAAACAGTTGGTCCAAAGTTATGCATTCAGAGCATCCTAATTATTCACTGTGATGAGTTTATAAGCACGTTTCACAACTCTCACCAGACCAGAGCTGCAGAGCTGGGTTTTGCCGTCACGGTAAGGCCAACAACAACATGCTAACACGCACCTTCTGGTTATAGGACAATAAAGCACTTTATAGTTAGTAGGCATGTAACAGTAATCGCAATCATATCATGGACCATCACAATATATCGAATTACAAGGTTCTTCGCTTAAATTAATAGTTATGATGCAGCAAATGCAAATGCAAAAAAAAAAAAAAAAAGAAAAAAAAACACAGAGGGAACTACATAAACCATGATCCTTTGCTCCGTTTCAGCACATCAGAAATAACTGTTACAAGTGCTTTTAAATCTTAGTTCTTTGGGTTAAGTCTTGTCGAGACATTTTAAGAGGAATATGTAGCGTATTCACACTTTTGTTAGCCTCCACAAAATATCGTAATAAATATTGTACCATGAGATGCATATCGTGAAAAGATCGTACCGAGAGATATCGTTACATCCCTAATAATTCGATGCAGACAGCACACAGCACTTATTTTAACATGAAGGGCTGATTATACACTATATGTGCACTGGGGCAAGACACATTTAGGTCAAATATAGAGGAAAAATCTAGAACAGGGCCTAAAGAAAAATTAAAAAAAAAAATGTAGAATGGAGTAAGTACAGAGCAGTGGGTGTGTATGAAGGGAAGGGGAAACGAGAATTTTTGAAGCAATGGCATAAATAGGGGAAAATGTACAATGATTTAACAGTTGCATTAAATGTCCTATATAGCAAAACTGACAGTTACCTCATCACAAACAGACCTGGAGTTGTGTTCTGTTTCATTCACACATGTTTGATTAATCCTTTATTATTAGTCTGACTACATCCTCAAAGCTCAAAATGCTCTGTTCCACCTTGTGATGTCATGAAGTGGTAGTTTTTCAAGTTGACAGGTACTTTTTAAATTTAGTTCAGAAGATAAATATGCAGAAATATGCGGTATGTGTGAATGAAACAAAACACAACTCCAGGTATGTTTATGATGAGGAAACAACACAGATGAAACAACACATCTTTTTTTGAAGTCGACTGAAGCTCATCTCATGACTTGCCTAAAACAACAAAAACAAAACCATTGAATTTTTGAACTTCTGTTCACCTGTTTGCTCAGGTGTGAAGTCCCGCTCACTTTAGCTCCACCCACCTGGAGAGCAGCCAACGCTAATCTTCATCCAGGAAATAAAACGTTACTAATCATCAGTCTTTTCTTCAGTAGAATGCTTTCCGTTTAACAACACGCATACTTCGGATCGACTCAGGTTTGATAATAATTTTAACACAATTTTCATTTTCATAGACAAGATTAGTTACGGTTTAGCTCAAGTTTGGAGTTGAGAAAGCTAGAGTTAGTTAACAATTTTGGTAACACGTATTTGTTAAATTTGAAACTCTTGAAACATATATACGTTAATATAAATTCAAATGATGATTTTGTACTAGTTTAATGGAAAACGCACTTTCAACTTGTGATGTCATGTGGCAATGCAGGAAGTGCTCCACTGTGTTTTTAAACTCCATACACATCCATTAGAATCATTTGAATGATTTCAGACCTGGAATTGCTAATCTCTACTGAACTAAAGGTAAAAGGTAGCCGTTAACTTGAAAACTACCGCTTCATGACGTCACAAGGTGGAACAGAGCATTTTGAGCTTTGGAGATGTAAAGAAAGTAAAGGATTAGTCAACCATGTGTGAAAGAAACAAAACACAACTCCAGGTCTGTTTTGATGAGGTAAAAACTTTATAACATGGCTAAAAACTCACAAAAATCAAATCTGAGTACCATGGGACGTTTAATATTACTCAACTATGTAGTACTAGATTAAAGTTGCACTGCGTAACTCTGCTGTAGGTTCACTATCTGGTAGGCCCCATGGTGATGTTATTGCTTTACCTTGAATGTTCCACAATATGGCATTAAACTTATTTCCATAGAGACAATCAGGTCACAAGTCCAGTCCAAAGTTTAACAGAATGCATGTTTTTCGAGGTATTTTTGAGCCATTTATGATATACAAGGTTAATGCCATGGAACATTCAAGTCAACAAAATAACATCCCCGTAGAGACAAGCAGTGACGGAAATGTTACATAGTAGACCTTTACGTGTTTTTAGACTTAAACGTTTGCTAAATAAACACACATAGTATTTTGTTGTGCTAGTCTTCTGGTCTTTCTGGTGGTAAAGATTTTTTTATTCTTGTGTAATTTAGTCTCAGAGCTGAGGATGGACCCCGATGAAGATGAAGACAGCCCCAGGCCACAGAGGTGAGTGCTGTCAAGATCTTTTACCCTGTTGGACTTTTAAATGAACTGTGCCAGTTAACAGCACACAGAATGTTTTCACTTGGTTAAACATTGAATGGGGATTTGGTTAACCATGAACAGCCTTAGTTCAAACAGGGTTTGGTTCTCACATACCTCATGCAGTCCAAACATACTAATTATTTACTGCCATGAATTTATAATCACTTTTCACAACACAGACAGTTGGGAGTTTTTCTGTGACAATAATGCTAACAACATTCGCACAACAAGTTTCCTGATTCCTGAACTATTTCTGACTAGATGCAGACAGCATGCAGCGGACATATTTCTTCTTGTGCACAAGATTCTTTGTCCTGACTAGAGATAGACCGATATATCATTTGGCCCACATTTGGACTTTTTAAGGTTATTGACAGTCAGCTTTAAATCTCCAGCACAGGTTCATATTTAATTTTGGTTGATCTACTGCCTAAATTATGCACACAAAGAATTATTTTAACACTTTAATATGAAGAGATAACAGCACAAGATGTGACTACACAGCTCTCTTAAAGGTTTATTGTAAAAAAAAAAAAATAAAAATCTGCCCAAAAATTATCAGCTGAGCTTATTGGCCATCAGATGCTCTGGATTCTGAAGAAGTCTGTATCGGCATCGACCATGAAACAACCCATATCGGTCGATCTCTAGTCCCAACGATAAATCACGTAGTATATATGGAAAAACAGTGAGAAAAGTCACTTATGGCATGTTCATTGTTCACTGACATCAATGACTGTTCATTTTGTATGGGGCAGAGCCCCACCTTCTATATCTCTTTGCATTATACTGACAGATACTGGGAGATTTTGCATTTACAGCCACAAAATTCATTGCCAGTTTTTTCTTCTTGAAATGGCAGTGAATAATAATTCTAATACAGGATATTCTTTGATTAGTTAATGAGTGTCTTGTTTTGCAGGACTTCTTTTAAATCCATGGACGATGGACTTAATCCTAACTTGCAAAAACAAGGGACACGCAGTCCACAGTAGGTTCACATCAGTACTATTCAAATGATAAATGGGACTAAACCAGTTCTGAACTAGGACTGAACCAGGACTAAACTGGGTCTAAACTAGAATTGTTTCAGGCCTAAACTAAGTCTTACCAAGAACTAAACCAGGTCTGATCCAGGTCTGAACCAGGACTAAACCAGGTGTGAATCAGGTCTAATCCAAGTCTGAACGAGGGCTAAAGTAGGTCTGAACCAGGACTGAATCAGGTCTAAACCAGGACTAAACCAGGTCTAAACTGAAATTGTTCCAGGCCTAAACTAAGTCTTACCAAGAACTAAACCAGGTCTGATCCAGGTCTGAACCAGGATTAAACCAGGACTAAACCAGGTCTGAACCAGGACCGAACCAGGTCTAAGCCAGGACTAAACCAGGTCTAAACCAGGTCTAAACCAGGTCTAAACTAGGACTGAACCAGGCCTAAACTAGGTTATACCCAGAACTAAATCAGATCTGATCCAGCTCTAAACCAGGACTAAACCAGGTCTGAACCAGGTCTGAACCAGCTCTAAACTAAGCCAAGTCTTCTTTGTATCTTCAGACGGCCTGCTAGGAGTAAAGACTTTATGGGAAAAGAGCACCGTCTGCCGTAAGATAAATAAAAACTTCACTTTAAAGTTATAGTATTTGACTAATGTAATAATGGCTTTATTTTTACACATTGTATGAATCTTTTTAGGAGACAGAGAAGCTCCAGTGAAGATCTGGACGGCTCTTCTAAGGTTTTAGTCTAATATGAGAACTTCATATCTTTACTGTCATAAAAATGTGATCATGTTTTTCAGCAGTTGTCTGGACTGAACTTGGACAGTGAACATGAAAATGAAGGAGCAGAAAACAAAGACCAGAGGTTATATTATGTTCTCTATTATGCACTGTGTAGCTTTTCTGGAGGGGGTCCGCCACCTGATTTTCTCCATGGAAATGTTATTCCTTTGCCTGGAATGTTGCACAGCATGGCATTAAACCTTTCAGTCATCATGGAGACCAAACCAGATCAAGTTACAGGCCAGATCTGTGAAGAGGCAACACACTCACAGTCAGAATGCCTGTTTTTCTAAGTGTTTTTGAGCTATAAAACCACCTGTAATTGAATAAATGTAAGGTAGAGATGTTTAATGTCATACTGTGGAACATTCCAAGCCGAGCAATGACATCTCCATAGAAACAAGCAGGTGATGGACCCCAAACCAAAAAGTTACATAATCCACCTTTAAGGCAAAAACAGGAGAAAATTTAATTTGTCAACTGGACATAGTTTATTTGGTTGAATACGTTTCGCAGCTCATCCAAGCTGCTTCCTCAGTTCTGGTGCAGCTTGGATGAGCTGCGAAACGTATTCAACCAAATAAACTATGTCCAGTTGACAAATTAAATTTTCTCCTTTTTTTGCCATGGATTCTACCTGGACGACTGAGGGATTTTACATACATAAATCCACCTTTAACTTTAAAATCATGAATGTGAGCGAAGCCAAAAAATACCCCATTATGTTCTATCACAATTTCAGTTTGATCAAGTTCTTGTACAATACTATAATACAATAAAGAGGAAACTAAAATATATAAAGTATTGGTGATAACTGTGTGAACTCACAAATATTGCAAAAAATATGTGAAGAACCCAACACGAGCACTAAACATAAACGCACAGAATCACAGTATGGCCAGAGCATATTGTCATAGAGATCACAGTTTGATTTTTACTGTCAAATCTCCCAGAACAATTTATATTTGAAAAAAGCTAAACACTGCTCCTCTTCTCCTCAGATGTTCATTTAAAAGTCATGACTCTATGAACACACCTGTAGTGTATTTTAAGGAGCATCCCCTCAGTCAACAGTAAGTACAGAGATTATATTTTAACCATTAAAGCAAAATAAAAAAAAAATAATAAATGTATGAAATATAAATATATGAAATGTCTTTAACAGAGAGGAGCAAAAGACCTCCAGTGACGACCTGGGCAGCGTTTTTAAGGTTCAATTTTATTTTTACTCATTAAGTTGATTTTGCGTTATTGTGTTGTTTCCTCGTCACAAACACACCTGGAGTTGTGTTTTGTTTCATTCACACATGTTTAACACACAAACCCTGCAGATTTAGGGTGAGTTCTTCAGTCAAACTGAAAACGCACTCTGCAACCTTGTGATGTCATTAAGTGGGAAGTGCTCCACTGTGTTTTTAAATTCCATACGCCTTCACTAGAATCATTTGCATAATTTCACCCCTGGAACTTCCAATCTCTACTGAACTAAAGGTAAAAGGAGCTGTAAATTCGGAAACTACCGCTTCATGACATCAGACTAATAATAAAGTGTTACTCAAACATGCGTGAATGAAGCAAAACACAATTCCTGATATATTTTTGATGAGGTAACAGCATTATACCATTAAAGCTCACAAGACTCCATTCCTTTGACATTGTTGTCTGTTGCAGGAGGTGGAGGAGAGAATCTTGTGTTATTTAAAGAAGGAGTTGAGCAGAATGCACGGGGTCCTGACCTCCGATTACCCAGAATGCTTAGAGCTGCAGAGGGCGGCCGGGGAGCAGAGGGTCAAAATGGAAGCCGTTCTCTCACTCACTCTCTGCTTCCTCCAAGACATGAACCGTGACGATGTGGCAGAGCGTCTACAGACCTGTACCACAATTTCAACTCAATCACGAGCTTCCATATTATACTTAACATTGAGGATTAGGGTTGTCAAAAGTATCGAAAATCAGATACTAATCCATATTAATCGATACTACAATAACTGTAGTTTGGTATAATTCCAATATCATTTATTGAGATAAGCACCTGGCTTTAGTATTTTCCCTTTCATCTTTGCCAACTGTGCTCCACGCCAACTGCTCAGGAGCCGCTTATAGCATAAAAGTGAGTGTTGTTTTACATTTACCACAGCCACACTTTGACAAATATGGACATGCTATTTTTAAACCGCTGAGACTCTAAATTTGTTTGTCAATTACAATAAGTCATAATGGAGATAATGGTTTTGCTGCTGTGGGGGAGATGGGGCCACTGAAATAACAATGAAGTTTAAGAGCCAAAAGCAGCAGGCAGATTACCTGATGGTTAAAATACAGTGTTCTTGCTTGAATTAACACTTCAGCTAAAAGACATGCAACACCCCTATGAACAGTTTACAATCAAGGACCATCATGGAATTCCGCCCTCCTGTGGCTCACCACCTGCAGAGGGGTTCATAGGGGTCTGGGTCTGCAGAGTAGGACTACAGATGGAAATTAGCTATGAGCTACAATCTGGTACAAACATATCTGCCACTGTGCTTAATGTAATTGTACACTGTCCTAATAAACCAATAAACTTAAACTTAAGACTGAAAAGTATAATATGGAACCAAAGCAAAATGCCCCATGTTTTTAAAGCTCTTACATGTAACTTTTCTATTCTTTCAGGGAAACGTTTTGCAGACTGTCAGAGGAAACTGAAGTGTAAATTAAAGCAGAGGTTCCAGTCTGTGTTTGAGGGCGGGGCTAAAGCAGGAAGTCCCGCCCTCCTCGATCAGATCTACACCGAGCTCTACATCAGCGAGGGAGGGGCCGCCGGCGTCAACCAGGAACATGAGGTCAGACTATGGCAAAATATTGTGTTAGGATTTTAGTGGGAAAAAAATGAGATAAAAATGACATCAATGCAGGGTTACCACAAACGAGTAGCTTAGAGTGTGGAGCGTGAGCTTGTTCATTATTAACTGATCACAATTTCAAACCTGTTTCATCCCATAGGTTAGACAAATCGAAACAGCCTCCAGAAAACAGGACGGACCAGAGACCACCATCACCTGTGAAGACATCTTTAAAGGCCCCGCCCAAAGACCACAGGATCCAATCAGAGCAGAGCTGAAAGAGGCCAGACCAATCCGCACAGTTCTCACAAAGGGTGTGGCTGGCATTGGTAAAACAGTGTTGACTCAGAAGTTCAGTCTGGACTGGGCTGAGGACAGGTCTAACCAGGACATAGAGCTACTGTTTCCTTTCACCTTCAGAGCTCTGAACGTGCTCAGAGAGCAGAGCTTCAGTCTGGGGGAGCTTTTACAGCACTTCTTTGGAGAACACAGCCAAAAACACTGCAGCTTCCAACAGCTCCAGGTGAGGAATGGGCAGCTCTTCAGTTTAGGGACCACATGTTAGTCACTAGGCAAATGGGAATTGGTAAATCTCATCAGAGGGGCCTTACTTCCCTCTGTCCGCCTCTGGATAACAACAAGAACCACAGCAGCCAATCAGATTATGGGTCAGTGCATCTCCATGGTGACAGAGATCGGTAATTATGATGTCAAATTGTGGCATTACTTGGGAGTGTTCATTTTGGAAACTACTGGTATGTCAGTGGTTACTCAGCAATTACCATTTATAAAAAATTAAAGGACACAGTGTTCCCCCATCATACGCACCTAGAGTTGTATTTTGTTTTGTTTATTCATGTCGTTTGATTAATCCTGTTTAAGTCCCTTTGAGATCTACAAAAACATGAATTTCCCAGGTTTTGTATTGTCATTGACCTTTATAATACATTTTAAATTAGTTGTGACAATTTTGAACCCTAAATGTAGGACCCAGATTCTGAATTATTTGAATAATAACTACAGAGCAATGCGAGGAGATAGGGGGTAGGTGAAAACTACAATTTTTTGACTACTCAAGCTTTGAATTCAGGACAGTACATGGTTACTCAAACATCTGTGAATCATCGAAACACAACTCTGAGGAATTTACATAATATGTCTTCTTTAAATTTCTACTTCTCCAACAGAATAAACTCATGGTGTTCATCTTGGACGGTCTGGACGAGTGCAGACTGCCGTTAGACTTTTCCAGAACCCCGGAGCTGAGCGACCCTACCGTACCCGCACCAGTGGAGGTGCTACTGGTAAATCTGATTAGAGGGACCCTACTCCCCTCTGCCCGCCTCTGGATAACCACAAGACCTGCCGCAGCCAATCAGATCCCAGCTCAGTGTATCTCCATGGTGACAGAGGTCGGTAATAATGCCTTTTTTTTTTTACATAACTTTAGTGTTTCTTTTTGGTTAACTATTATGTCATGTTTGATAAAAACTAAACTACATTTTAATCCTGATACTGTATATAATTGTTATATGTTATGAAATGATGCCAATGATGTGGATGCAAGCAATTACAATAAATAGTACAAAAAGTATTTCATAAACAGAAATTCAAGCAGGAGCGACTCAAAGCGTCAAAAACAAAAGTGAAACTTATAAAACATGTTAATATGTTGTTTTCAGCGAATATAGCATTTTGAAAACAATAAAAAGCAGCATGGCGATCTAAATATGTTATGTATTAGCGGTAGAAATAGAATGTCCCCCTCTAATGAAATATAATTATATAATAATTATATAATTGCCTCTTCTTCCTATTACTTAAATTCTTGTATTGAATGCCTCTGTGGTTATGTATTTGGTATGTGCATGTATTTTGACTTTGTGGCTCTGAAAATATGGTTAGTTCATCAATAAAATGAAAATATAATGATGGTGATCTGCAGGTGCGTGGGTTCACAGACTCACAGAAGGAGCAGTACTTCTTAAAGCGTTTCAGAGACAAGGCGAGTGCTGTGATCGCTCATATTCAAACCTGCCGCAGCCTCTACATCATGTGTCATATGCCCATGTTCTGCTGGATCGCTGCTACAGGTATAGTAGTTTTAGTTTTAGCAGTTTAGCATGTGGTTTGGAAATAGTTCAGACTTTGGAGGAAAAAATTTGATATTTTTTTATGTTAGATGTCAATTATTAAATGTTGGTATTGTTTATTTTATGTAATTACTATAGAAAATGATTTATATTAATGGTGTAACCTCCATGGTGGAGGATCCGTCAAATGCTTTTCTCCATAGAGACATTATTGCTTTGTCTGGAATGTTTCACAGTATGGCATTAAACCTTTCTATCTTCATGGAGACCAAAACAGACCAAGTTACAGGTCAGATCTGTGGAGAGGCGACTCCGCTCACAGTCAGAATGTCTGTTTTTCAAGCTATTTTTGCACTATAAAATCACCTGTAACTTAATAAATGTAAGGTAGATCTGTTTAATGTCATACTGTGGAACATTCCAGGCAAAGCAATGACATCTCTATAGAAACAAGAAGGTGACGGACCCTCTATCTGAAAAGTTACACAATGCACCTTTAATGTTATTATTTTGAAAACGTGGTCACGATCACATATAATATTGATCTAATTATGATATATGGATTGCAAATTAAAAAAATATGTATTTGTCTTAAAAACATAAAAACAAAAACTATTTATCTAAATCTTAAATTGTTTGTGTGGTCCAAAGTTATTCCTCAATTACCTCATGAATTCTGAGCATCCTAATTCTTCAATGTGATGAGTTTATAAGCTTTTTTCAAAACATTCAGGCACCACTGCAGAGTTTTGCTGCGGTAAAGTAACAACAGCTAACATGCTAAGAGACACTTCGTGATTATCGGACAATGAAACGCTTTATAATTAACAATGGAAACAATACACAGCGGTCACAAGACAAATTTTGCTTAGTACTAACTCAGTATACGTTTTAGTAAGTTCATGTAAAGTAAATGAAATGAAGTACTTTCTGTGTGCTTGTGCTTGTTACCACAGTCCTGGAGCATGTCCTTAGGTCCAGTCCCAGAGGAGAGCTGCCTCACACCCTGACTCAGCTGTACGTGCACTACCTGGTGGTTCAGGCTAAAGTGACTCGAGTGAAGTACGAGGGCGGCAGTGAGGGGGACTGCGCCTGGACCCCCGAGAGGAGGAGGGTGGTGGAGGGGCTGGGGAGGCTGGCCTTTGAGCAGCTGCAGAAGGGAAACCTGGTCTTCTATGAGTCCGACCTGAATGACAGTGACATCAACCCCACAGCAGCCTCAGTGTACTCAGGAGTGTTCACACAGGTCTTCAGAGAGGAGCCTGGAATCTACCAGGTAAGGCAAAAAAGCACAATTTTCTTAAAGCCAGCTCACAAAGTTTGATTTTAACATAATTTTTGTTAGGGCTGAGTATTGTGAAATTAATTTTTCATTGTTATGCAAAAAATATATTGTCAATATCGCCCATTCAATAACACACTTAAAATCCCCTCTTTCACCAGGACACTGTCTACTGCTTCATCCATCTGAGTGTGCAGGAGTTTATGGCTGCTCTGTACGTTCACCAGACTTTCCTCAGCTCTGGCTTCAACCTGCTCTGCCCCAAAGGCAAAAGAGACTCACTCCGAAAACCTAAGCCCAAACTGAAGCACCTCCACCACGCCGCTATCGATCAGGCCTTAGACAGCCCCAACGGACACCTGGACCTGTTCCTGCGCTTCCTTCTCGGACTCTCTCTGCCCACCAATCACAACCTTCTGCATGGACTACTTCCTGGTCAGAGGTCGGTAGTATGTAGCTTTTTTTTGTCCCGAGTACCAACCTAGCTTTGCCTCACACTTTGTAACACTAACTTGTGTACTACTAGTAGTAGTATTAGTAGTAGTAGAAGTATGTGTCTATGAAATACAAAATATTCAAGATGTAAATAATTGCATTACAAACATATCAAAATTCTATTCAATTTAAAAAACCCGAAATCTCATACTCCCGGTTGGGAAGACTGGCATAAATTAGGTATTTTAAATTAGATTAGATTAGATTAGATTAGATTAGATTAGATTAGATTAGACTTAATGTCTCCAAAAGGAGAAATTATTTTTGGACATCAAGGGCATCACAACAACACCACAATGCACACAAGCTTACAACCTCAAATCACCCAAAGCGACATGTTACAGGGAATAAATATTGCACATTTCATACAATAAACAACTTAAAACCAAAAACACAGGAAAAATTGCATTTAATAGATACACTTTTGGAAGAATACTTAATGGGGTTTTTTTCGTTTGTTTTTTTTTTTTTCCAGTATAGATACTTGCTCAAATAAGTATACAATATTTGTTTTAAAAACGATTAGTATGGGATTTTTGATACTTTTGAGAACCATATGCTCTATCTACAGTATGTCTGTTCCTTGTAGTTCCACCTCCCATCTGCAGAACACAGCAGAGTACATTAAGAGTAAAATCCATGAGAGTGACTGCACAGAGAGGAGTCTGAACCTGTTCCACTGTTTGAACGAACTGAACGAGCGATCTCTGCTGGAGGAGGTGCATCGGTCCCTGAGCTCTGGAGCCCTGAGCAGAGGCAGAGGGCTGTCTGCTGCTCAGTGGAACGCTCTGGTCTTCATTTTACTCACATCTGAACAACAGTTGGAGGTTTTTGATCTGAAGAAGTACTCCGCAACAGAGGAGGCTCTGTTGAGGCTGCTGCCGGTGGTCCAAGCGTCACGGAAAGCTGTGTGAGTAGTGGTTTGTAGTATTTTACATAAAACTATTTGGAGCCTTCTGCCATGTTATGTTGTTCCCTCATCAAAAACATGCCTGAAGAGGTTTTATATGTCCATGCATGTTTGAGTGATCTTGCGATCTCTCCTGGGGGTTATTTGAACCTATTTGACCCCATTTAATACAATCGCAGTTCCCATTTTCAGATCATGAACTTTTCATTAGTTTAAAATCCTTCAGTTGCCTTAAAAAAAGAATTTTAATCTTTGGCTTTGGCCCGCTCTGCTTCATTCTAGCTACTCTCTCTCTGATTGGTCAGAGAGGTCACATGGTATGCAAGTTTTTGCTGGAGAAGAGCACTACTAGGCAAAAGCCATGTGGTCTTATATGCGTTGTGGTGCTCTAGACTGTGTGTCAGCGTGTTAAGGCAGGGTTCCTCATTTAATCCTTACTGGTCATGCTGAGTGACAGGTGGATTCAACCAATCACAGTGAAGCATCAACTCTCAGATTTGGTTATATCTTAAGGGAAACTTCAGAAAAATCTAACTTAAAATAATACTGACAAAGCATCCACCCCGTACCATACTTTACTGTGCAATAAGAATCGTCTAGCTGACCTCTCCTCTCTCCTCAGTCTGAGCAGCAGCAGCCTATCAGAGCACAGCTGTGGGTCCCTCTCCTTCATCCTCTCCTCCTCCTCTTCCTCCCTCACTCACCTGGACCTCAGTAACAACCCTCTGAAGAATGCTGGAGTACAGAGACTGTGTGACGGTCTCAAGAGCGCCCACTGCAGGCTGGAGCAGCTCAGGTCGGACATACTCAACCATTTTAAAGGTTGTATAGAGGATTTTCTAAGGAAGGAGAAATCCAGTGACTGTTTGTCCTTTTTCAAATGTTGTGCATGTGTGAAACCACCCCCCTTCCCCACAGCTCCCTAAGCAGAAACGCCTCCTTCTTACTCTAGAAATCATGTTTGTTTACAGCCGGTGTGCGTTCAGAATCGCTGTTGCTGCTTTAACTATACTGTATGTTTTCAAATGATAAGCAGAAGTTTCCTGTCCAGAAGTAATTTAGCGACCAACGCGTCAGTCTTTAGACCTTTCATCTGCTTCAGAGCACGCCATCGCTGGAAGTTAACTCAGAGAATCACCTTAGTTTAGCTTCGCTCCTTTTTCCCTTCTCTTCTTCTTTCAGCGACCTCAAAAACTGACTTTCTTTTGCGGCGAACTGGCTGTGGATTCTTGTTTACCATTGCAACAATGTGCTCACTGCAAGGAAGCTACAGTTGGAAAAAGCCACTAAGAACCACTGCGTTGGTTGAGTAAACAGTGTCTTGCGTATGTGGAATGCCTGAGAGGCGAACGTAAACCACATAATCCCAGCGCGCCGGCGAGTTAGTTACGCTAGAAACGATTGACAACCAATAGATATTGGCTAATGTTTAGGTGGCCCCACCACGTCCACAGTTGATGAATTTTCATTATTTTATTTTATCCTCCATACATCCTTTAAGTTCAGACATTAGACAGTATTCTGAATATATGTGTTCTACTGTAAATGCTAACCAGCTCTGTACACTGTATGCTGTAGATTTAGACTTCATTATACTATGTTCTGTGTACTAGAATTAAAAAAAAAAAAAAAAAAAAAAAAAAAGGTTGCAGAAAAACAAACTAAATTCAACTTTAGTTAAGTTTATTGGTTAGCTCATGATATATATAAAAAAAAGTAAATATGAAAATCTTCCAAAAGCTCCACATGTTTAGTCATATATGTCTAAGTTGTGTTCACAACTGTTTGCATTGTGGCTATGAAATTAGCAGATCAATATAAAAATTAATGGAAGTCTGCCCATTTGGGATTCAATAGAACAGACCTACCTCAATATTAAAATGTATGATTATGTTTTCAGACTGTGTGGTTGTCTGATCTCTGGAGAGGGCTGTGTGCTCTTGGCCTCTGCTCTCATGTCAAACCCGTCACACCTGAGAGAGCTGGACCTGCGCTACAACCACCCAGGACCACAGGGGGGCAGGTTTCTGCTGGCTCTGCAGACAGATTCTGACTACAGACTCGAGACACTACGGTAAACACTGGTAGTATAAATACAAGACTACAAGTATAAGTACACAGGTAAAGGTACTGCATGTGTGAAAGATACCATTAACAGCTTTTCTTTCAGATTGGAGCCAGGAGGACCGCACTGCCTCAATCCAGGACCCAGGAGATGTGAGTGTCTGCGGATAAACAATCTAATTTATTTTAAGCCCCAATGGCTACCTTTCTTTGGATAAAAAAAATCTACAAAAATAAAAGCATAAAAACATGGAAAAAGTGAGAGCTTCAGGGGGTAGTATCTTATTTTAAAGTCCAGAACAGGTGGTCCTCAAGGCAGTCAAAAAAATCTGAGGTGGCCTATTGGAATTATTATAAAAGTCCTTTAATAATTACATGGGACAAGCCAACGCATTTCAACACAGGTCTGTGGGCTGTAAAAGCAAAACAAAACCGACTCTTTTAAGTTAATTCATTGTATTTTCACTTTCGATTTTCTACGTTTTTGTAATTGAATACAGAAATATTTTAATAACGATTGCATAGCCCTAGACTAAACCATAATGTATGTTTTCTCTTTCCTCAGATTTCTGCTCCCTCTCCTTGGACCCAAACACCGCCCACCCAAACGTTCACCTCTCAAACCTCAACACCAAAGCCACACTGGTGAACCTGGAGCTGCCTTACCCAGACCTCCAGGGCCGATTTGACCGCTGGTACCAGGTCCTGTGCGCCACCCCCCTGCCCGAGCGCTCTTACTGGGAGGTAGAGTGGAGCGGAGTGGTCTACATATCCGTGGCGTATGAAAATATCACACGCAAAGGAGAAACTGATGAATGCTTATTTGGATTTAACAATTCGTCCTGGAGTTTGTCTTGTTCCGAAGCGGGTTTTTCAGTTTGGTACGACAGAATCCCCACCCATCTCCTGAACGTTTCCCCTTCGCGTTTTGGGCGGATAGGGGTGTTTGTGGACTGGCCGGCTGGTAGTCTGTCATTCTTTAAAGTGTCATCAGATCAGCTCACTCACCTCTACACCTGTAACACAGTATTCACAGAGCCGCTGGTCCCTGGGTTTACACTAAATTCAGTCGACTCCTCTGTGATCCTGTGTGATCTGATAAATTCATGAGTTCCGATGTTAAATGGAGTTATGACAAAGTGATACTTTGCAGCGGAGGGTTCTGCATGTATGTCTGTGGAGGAATGTTCAGCAGTTACCATGCTGCTCATATTTGCAAACGCAGCCTAAGTCAAAAATACAAAATGGATTTAAACAGCACATTTTCAGGAGCCTGTGATCAATACGAGCGTTCATGGACCTATGTAGTAGTTTGATTTCCAACAAAACAAAAAAAAATAGCTCACCTGTTGTAGTTCCATCCAAGTCAGTTTTTATATTCAGATTGTGTTGAAACAAAGTTGAGTCTAACTAAAGTCGAACTAAAATAAATTATGCTTCTTCCTATTCCTTTGAACACTGAATGTTTTTAATTTTTAAAATTTTCTTCTCTTTAGTTTGTTTCTTTCTTTGTTAAATGTACATGTTCCGAGTATGGAGACTATAAGTTTTGCCTTCATACCTTTAAAAAAAAAAAGTAAGTAAATAATGAATGGATACTGATGAAAAGCATGATATGAATGAAAAGGATGTTTCTATGATTACAGTTAAAACCATTCTTCAGAACTTTACCCATGGAGACAGATCAGTTTAATGCCGTACTGTGTAATATTTGAGCCTAAGTAACAGCATTTCCTTGGAAACAAAAGAGTTGGGTTACAAGCCAGCTCACAGTCAGGACAAATGTTGTTTTTCAGTCTAATAAAGACATCCAAAATGAAAAAAATATGCTTTTATTTTCTTTTGTGTAAAAAGTTCCATGTAGGGCTTTAATTTAGGAAGAAAATATCCAGGTATGTGTCGTTGTCAGGGCCTAAATTTACAAGCCCACACTCGGAAATTACAACCTCCAAGGATTGGACTGGAAAACACAATAAACACTAACCTTCTCCCAACACTTCTCCTTCCTTTTCTACATCTCTCTCTCTCTGTCTTCCTCTCTTATACACGTCTTCTCTCTCTTTCATATCCCCCCTTCTATCTCTCTATTCTACATTTATCTGTCTCTCTCTCCTTCCCTCTGCTACGTCTGTCTATCTCAATCCCTCCCCATCTCTGTCTCTCTCCATTTCCTCCCTCTCCCCTCTATATCCTCTCTGTCTCTCCCCCCTCCTCTCTCTCCTCCTCAGCTACGTCTTTCTATCTCTATCCCTCCCCTCTCCTTATCCTTCTCTCCTTCTCTCCTCCCCCTCTCCCTCTCTCCTCCTGAGCTCTGCAGTAGTAGTGGAGCGTGCAGCTGTGACCAGTGTTAACAGGACACAGGGGATGAGCCAGTGTTTATCCACAAGAACAAAAGAGCCTCCCGTGACACAAACCACCTCACTGTTTTACATAAACGTGTAGCTATGCCTCTTCGCTCACATTATATAATTCAACTTTTAAGCGCTGAATTATATAATTGCTTCTCATTCGTCTGTTATCACCTACCCCACATACACGCCCTCCGCTCTACTTATTTTGATCTCACCGTTTTGTTTTTCCGGTGATGGAAGAAGTACTGGATTAAATGACCTGTTCTAAAATGTAATTAAAGGATAAAAAGTCAGTATTTCATGCACATTTCGAGGTCTTAGAAAGCTTTAAATGTTTTGATTTTGGTACAGATTTGTGCTGAATTTTGTTCAATAGAAGCAAATAATTGGATTTTTTTTTTCTAGCTGCTTTAATTTGTATATTTTTGTTTGCCCCGGGCTTTTCAATAGGTCTCCAACTATAATAAAAAAAAGCACTAAAAAGAAAAAGTATCCACATCTCTTAAAATGTACTTACATAAAGTACAGGTACCTAAACTTTTTATTTTAAGTGCAGTAATTTACTACTTTTACTTTGTTACATTCCATCATTTTTTTTTTTTTTTTTTTTTTATTATGGCGATACACATAAGAAAGTGATGTGTTGCCATTTTAGTACAAGCACAAAAAATAAAAAATGTCAGCTGTTCTCTATTGTAACTGTGGCTATCCTGGAAGTTCCAACAGATGTTTGCTGGAACGATATATTTTGGAGCTCAGTATTTCTCATGGGTACTTGTTCTCTGCAGTAGTGGGGAGATTTTAGTCGCCATTCATATGTAATTCAGTCAGATTTGAGCTCTAGAAAATAGAATAAATAACTGCTATGGCTTTATCGGTTCATTTTCCTATTTAGTGATAGCAGCTCAGGCCTTAATAGTGATGATTATCTTGCTTTGTGTCACTGGCATATGGTATTTTCTAGGGCTGAACGATCTATCATTTTAGACCGAAAATTGCGATCTCAGACAACACGATTTTGGGATCGTTAAAGCCACATGAAAGTTCACCACACACATTTGCATGACGAGTGCACGGCAAGAAAGTCCAGTGAGACATCTAGCGAAAGTGAAAGTCGGGCCAAACAGACTACAATTACAGCTTCTTTTGCCAGTGTAACACCATATCAAGCTGGGATCTAAAAGAAGAGGCCCAGACGTGCATCACAACTGACAATGCAACAAACATGATCAAAGCAATGGAACTTAACCAATGGACCAGACTTCAATGTTTTGGACACAGCCTGCATCTTGCAATTGGTAAGTGTAAGAATGTGTTTGTTTATTAATCCATTCATACGGAGTTAATATGATGATGTGTGCGTATTGTTTCAGTAGGCTATTAGCAAAGTCCTTCTATTTAGAAAGTCTCTGCCGATTGTAGTACTCTGCCCTCACTGTCCCATAAAGTCAGTCAACAATCAGAAGTAGTTTGCCTTAAGTAGGTCTTTACTTTTTGTTTCGTGAAACTGAAACAAAGTAAAGACCTAAAAAAAAAAAAAAAGCTATCAAACTGATGAACTTTGTCCAGTTGACAAATTGAATTTCTCCTTTTGCCATGGATTCTACCTGGACGACTGAGGGATTCTACACATATCAAACTGTTAGGCTAGTTTAACATTACAAACGCCGTAGATCGCCTATCGCGAATAGCATCGCTATATTTAAGTTAAGTTACATTTATACATTTGTTATAAAATACAACAAAAATACAAAGATTTACAATATACAAAGGTGTAACTCGTCGACGTGGGTCATCTGTATTTTAAGACGGGTGGTGAGAAGAGTGAACTATATAGGGAGAAAACTTTACCCTTTTACTGTAGAACTTTGTGATCTCCAAGGCAACGGCTTAGCTACGGCAAGCCTAGAGGGACGCAACACAATTGTCGCAAGGGCAGAACAGTTCAGTATAGTTTTTCTCTTAATGTTTTTCTTTGAAGCCCTTACAAATACAAGATGATAACAGATTGTCATCAATAGTAGATTATGAATACTGACTGTGTTATGAGATTGGTTTATATCCTTATGATTTTCTGTAAAATGGCTTTCTTGGATATACTTTTTCCTCTTGATAGAAAATCTGCCTTGGAAAGTCAACCATAACGGTTGACTTTATCCTTACATTTTCAGCCTGTAATTCTCATTTAATGTTTATGTTATTTTTTTTGTCCAGAAAATGCTGTTAAAGATGACCCAAGAGTGAAACGGGCCACAGGACTTTGTAAACAGATGGTTGGTGTCTTCTCTCACAGCTGGAAAAAAAAAGACGGCACTAAAACAGGCACAGCAAGACTTCAACTTACCAGAGCACTCACTGATAACAGAATGTCCGACAAGATGGGGCTCAAGCCAAAAATGATTGGGAGAGTGTTGGAGCAGAGCAAGGCATTGTCTCAAGTTCTGTCTGAAGACAAGAAGACACGTCACCTAGTCCCCACTTGGCAAGACACAGATGTCCTTGAGTCAATAAACAATGCCCTTGGTCCTCTTCAGGAGTTCACAGACGCCCTGTCAGGTGAAGCCTATGTAAGTGTGTCATACTTGAAGCCAGTTCTCCATCTCTTGAGAACATCAACTCTGACTGAAAGTGACCAGGACATGGATCTTACCAAGGAGATCAAATCAAGAGCTCTCCACTACATTGAGGATAAATACAATGACCCAGTCACACAGGGGCTCCTGGACATTACTTCTTTCCTTGATCCCAGATTCAAGACCGACTACATAAGTGCAGAGAATGTCCCATGCATCAAAGAAAGAGTGATGATGGAAATGGAACAGGTGGCACAAAAGGTAAGGTTGTCCTGTTTCTGTGTTGTTTAGTAATACAAAATGCCACATCAATACAAGTGACATTTTTACTACACTGATTAGCATTTTTTAATTCTTTACACACAATGCCCAGTTTGTCTTAATTACACCCAGCAAAACGTTGACAGCTCTCATCTCTGTGTTTTGCAGGACAAGAGGGCTTGTGTCAGTGCCACAGATCCCATGCCTCAGAGTGCGGCAGAAGAACAACCATCCACCACAGGAAAGCGAAAGCGGTCATTGGGCAGCTTTTTCAAGGGCAAGGCTGTCCCTGCTCCCTCTTCCACTATGCAGTTGGAGGATACCATTAAAGCAGAACTGGACAACTACCTCTTAACTCCTACTATTGATGGCGAGGAAGATCCACTGGCCTGGTGGAGAGTGCACAATGTCAACTTTCCATGGCTGAGCAAATTGGCTCGTAAATACCTTTGCATACCAGCTACAATCAGAGATATTGTTTAGTGCCAGTGGCAATATTGTCACATGTCAGTGTTCAAGTCTAAAACCATCAAAGGTTGACATGCTGTTTTTTTTGGCTAAAAATCTGTAAAGTGATGTAGAGATGTCAGGGAAACAAGTATTATTGTTGATTTTGTTTATAAGTCGTTGTTTTAAAAAGGCATTCACTGTTTTTGTTATAATTTATTTATAATGCTGTATTTTTTTACAGAATAGATGTGCAATATTTTGGTGCTGCTCAGCCATCAGTGATTGACCCAACTATGTTAATGTCTGACATCTTTTGTAGTTGGGAAAAGGTAGGGTCATTTTATTTTAGTAAGAGTTTTTTATTTATTTATTTTATTACCATTACTTTTCAGTTGCACTTACTTTGAAAAAGAAGTACAGCGTTCTTAATACAGGGTTGAATTCCTTTAACTGCTGCTGATGTTGATGTTCATAAGCTAGCTCCCTTGAGCCATAAAAGATTGACCTTGCACTACTTTAAGTTCAAAGACTTTTTTTGCTCTACTTAAGTTAAGCCATAGATTTATAGTTCTTCAGTTGTAATAACCGTGGTTGCTCAAGCACTAAATGTAGCCTATGTATAGCATGTTTCTTTTTAATAAATATGACTACATCTGAAATAAATTCTTGACTTTAGTTTTCATTCTTGCATTACAGTTATGGAATTTAGTGTTTGAATGGTATGATGTAAGTTTCTGTGATGTTTGCGAATGTTCGTGTGCACTGAAACTTGATTTGAGGAAAAAATCGTGGATGAAATCGAAATCGCAATATCTGCCAGAAAAATCGCAATTCAATTTTTTCTTAAAATCGTTCAGTCCTAGTATTTTCAGTATTGTTTATTGGAATATGTGTAGCAAATGACTATATTGTGCTTCAAATTTTGTTCTCATGTCAGGCCTATCACAGTTCTCAAACCAGCTGGCTTGTTTACTTTAAAGGTCGTATGGAGGCTTTGTTTTTTTTGTTTCAAATTGTCAATGATAGCATTAGAGTGATGCAGCAGCCTTGTAATTATGATGACCCAAAAAAAAAAAATGAAAATCCATCAACTGTGGACGTGGTGGGGCCAGATAAACATTAGCCAATAGATAACGAGGCTACCTCAGTTAGGTTGTCAGTCAAACTCCCTATGTTTCTAGCGTAACTTCCCGGCGCACTGGGATTAAGAGGTTTACGTACGCCTTTCACATTCCACAGATGCAAGACGCTGTTTACTCAACCAACACAGCGGTTCTTAGCGGCTTATTCCAACTGTAGCTTCCTCACAGTTAGTACAAAGCTTGTTACAATGGCAGACAAGAATCCACTACCAGTTAGACGCAAAAGGAAGTCAGTTTTTGAGGTCGCTGAAAGACGAAGACAAGGGGATAAGGAGCGAAGCCAAACTAAGGTGATTCTCGGAGTTTCCTTCCAGCGATGGCGTGCTCTGAAGCAGATGAAGGGTCTAAAGACTGACGCGTTGGTCGCTAAATAACTTCTGGACAGGAAACTTCTGCTTATCTTTTGAAAACGTACAGTATAGTTACAACAGCAACAGCGATTTTGAACGTGCACCGGCTGTAAACAAATGATTTCTAGCGTAAGCAGGAGGCGTTTCTACTTAGGGAGCTGTGTGTGTGCATGTGCAACATTTGGAAAAGGACAAACAGTCGTTAGATTTCTTGTTCCTTGGAAAATCCTCTATACAACCTTTAAGTGTTTTTAGATCAATATTGCGATTTAGCTATTGTACAAAAATAAAAACACCACCATTAAAAATGTGCTTCTTGCTACATTGAAATGACACTATGAAGAGTCAAGGCCAACGGCAAAGATCCAACACTGCATTTTTGAACAGCCACTGGACCCACTAGTTTTAGATTAATACAGCAGCTTACAAATCCAAAATCTACCAAATTCTTGAAAATAGACTTTGATTTCTAAGTTTGTCAAATTGATCCACACTATCCTTGAAAAGTTTCTCTGGTTTTCCTCTGCCTCTACCAAGCCCCTGTGTGGTGTAGAGTGCTGCTGTATAAATGCATGGAAAAGCTCGTCATTGTGCTGCTGCCTGGAGACCTGCAGACGCCTGATGCAGCTCAGTCCCACTGAGCGTCATGTAAACACTGTCTGCTCCAGAGACTACACACAACAGGACAACACCAACACACCAGTGAGAAGAGGACGAAAACTACCACTGATACTCCTAAGAACCAGACAGAGCTATTATGTAGGTAGTAGTAGTAGCAGCAGCATGTAAGCTTATACTACATTACTACTACGCTTAAGAACTAGATAGGGGTATTCTATAGTAGTAGTAGTAGTAGTAGTAGTAGTAGTAGTAGTACCTTACATGCTGCTGCTACCACTGCAACAATTATATATGACTACTATTCCTACAGTAGTACTCCTAGTACTCCTCCTGTTACTGCTAGTACTAGTACTACTACTCCTAAGAACTAGATAGAGCTATTTTGTAGTAGTAGTAGTAGTAGTAGTAGTAGTAGTAGTAGTAGTAGTAATAATAATAGTAGTAGTATGTTACCTTCAGTGTGCTGCTACTACTGCAACAATTATATATGACTACTACTACTACTACTACTACTACTACTACTACTACTACGACTACGACTACTACTACTACTACCTAGAGCTGGGCGATATGGCCTAAAAATAAAATCTCAGATTTTTTTACAAAAAATCCGATTTCCGATTTTAATCGATTTTTCTCTGCCCTACTCAAAAACAAATAACAGATGACAAATAAATGGCTCAAAACAAGTTTTAACTTTATTCTTTTTTTTAAATTTAGGGTTAAAGTGCAATCTGACAAGCAAAAAACATACTTGTAAGTGAAATGGCAGACCAGGCCATTGTAAACACTTTTAGAAAGTTTTGATCATATTGCTGCCGCTGTCTGTTGTCATGCAGATGAGTCGGTCTTCTGCAAGTTTCCACGAAGTGAAAGCATCTTTCAATCCTTGCGCGATTAATCCCCCCTTGTGATCCTCGGGAAAATACACTGTTTGCAGACAAACGCTTCGCATCGCCCAGCTACTATTAACAAAATGTACCGTTAAACTCAAGTAGGGCTGCATCGTTCGGCTGGACCACAGGTCAGTCGTAGTAGAAAAATACGACACCTCCTCCGCTCCGCTAACTTACCCGTGTAGAGCGCTGCAGCGCATTAGTTCCGCTTTCGACGCTCGCGTGTAAAAAATAATACTAATAATAAAAAAATTGATTTTCATAAAAACACATCGTTCTGAACTGTAAATTCGAATTAATCGATTTAATCGATATATCGCGCACCTCTACTACTACCACCAGTAATTTTTCGGATATGCATTGCAATTTATGTTTAATAATTGGAGTCTGCTCAAGGTTTAGTAAGTAATATGTAAGTTTACATGCTGCTGCTGCTGCTACTGCCACAATTATATACTACTCGTACTCCTACCCCTACTACTACTACAACTAATTTTTCCGACAAGCACTGCAATTTATGTTTAACAATAGGAGTCTGCTCAAGGTTTAAACTTTACACATTTCCAGAAGAACTGACAAAAAAGACTGAACTGACAAACTAATAAAAGAATCATTTTCAGAGCTTCCTTGTGCGGATCTAAACTCCAGGGGTAACTTGAGAATTACACTGGATATTTGGCTGTTTGTGGAGGATAAAATGGTACTTAGAAAAGGCAGCCATTTTTGATTGCGTCCATTCAAATTGCGATTCATCTTTTAGTCCTGAATTATTCTTCATAAACTACTTGTTCATTACGCATTCAGTTTTAGTTCACCGTGATTTATTATGGCCATTAATAGTGTTATCTATATGCACATCTCCAAAACAACAGTTCAAATATAATAGGCCTGTCACCAGAATTACTGTATCGGCTTATAGTTCAATACATGAAAGCTGGAACTATATTTTGGGGGTCAGTATTTATTGTGTGTACTTTTTCTTTGCACTACTGGAACATTATTTGTGATTTTTTATTTTTTTTCTTTGGCTATATGATAAGATTAAAGCTGTAAAAGGTTGAATTGATAACTTTTTCATTCATTACAGATGCAAAGTAAGAACTAAATAGTAAAATTCTGCTATTTATCTATTGCAGCTCATGATTTTTAAGAATACTGTACATTTAGAATAATTTTTTGTGGTTTAAAGGTGCTTGGAGATGTCATTGTTCTGCCAGGAATGTTCCAAAGTGTGACATTAAACAGCTACATCTTACATTTCTTCAATTATAGTGGTTTTATTGCTCAAAAATACCTAAAAAACAGACATTCTGACAAAGCAATAACAACTCCATGAAGAAAAGCATTTGACAGGCCCTCCACTAGAAAAGTTACACAATGCACCTTTAAATCTGCTCTTGGGTGGCATGAAGTAGTTGCAGTATTATCGTTCATCGTCTGTATTTACGTCAGCAACGCGTTTTAAATGAACTGATAGCACCTCTACAATTTGTATTTTCTCCTCACGCAGATAAATGAGTATAAAACAGCAGCAGAATGAGGAAGCGTGACGGAGCATAAATAATAGAAACACCTTTTTATATCAACACTTAACCTTGAATCGACAAGAGCTGCCCGGAATCACAAACAGACATTTATGATTGAGGATTTTAAATGGCGCTTATTTTTAAAGCGCTATAATAAACCAAATTGGGTGGCAGTGGCTTAGTGTTTAGACCATTTGCCTACTAACCAAAAGTTTACACTGTGTGCAGAATTATTAGGCAAATAAGTATTTTGACCACATCATCCTTTTTATGCATGTTGTCGTACTCCAAGCTGTATAGGCTTGAAAGCCTACTACCAATTAAGTATATCAGCTGATGTGCATCTGGGTAATGAGAAGGGGTGTGGTCTAATGACATCAACACCCTATATCAGGTGTGCATAATTATTAGGCAACTTCCTTTCCTTTGGCAAAATGGGTCAGAAGAGAGATTTGACGGACTCTGAAAAGTCTAAAATTGTGAGATGTCTTGCAGAGGGATGCAGCAGCCTTGAAATTGCCAAGCTTTTGAAGCGGGATCACAGAACAATCTAGCGTTTCATGGCAAATAGCCAACAGGGTCGCAAGAAGCGCGTTGAAAAAAGAAGGCGCAAAGTAACTTCCCAAGAATTGAGGAAAATCAAGCGTGAAGCTGCCAAGATGCCATTTGCCACCAGTTCTGCCATATTTCAGAGCTCCAATGTTACTGGAGTGTCAAAAAGCACAAGGTGTGCAATACTCAGGGACATGGCCAAGGTAAGGAAGGCTGAAAAACGACCACCACTGAACAAGAGACACAAGATAAAACGTCAAGACTGGGCCAAGAAATATCTCAAGACTGATTTTTCTAAGGTTTTATGGTCTGATGAAATGAGAGTGAGTCTTGATGGGCCAGATGGATGGGCCCGTGGCTGGATCAGTAAAGGGCAGAAAGCTCCACTCCGACTCAGATGCCAGCAAGGTGGAGGAGGGGTACTGGTATGGGCTGGTATCATCAAAGATGAGCTTGTGGGACCTTATCGGGTTGAGGATGGAGTCAAACTCAACTCCCAGTCCTACTGCCAGTTCCTGGAAGACACCTTCTTCAAGCAGTGGTACAAGAAGAAGTCGCCATCTTTCAAGAAAAACATGATTTTCATGCAGGACAATGCTCCATCACATGCCTCCAAATACTCCACAGCGTGGCTGGCCAGTAAAGGTCTAAAAGATGAAAAAATAATGACATGGCCCCCTTGTTCACCTGATCTGAACCCCATAGAGAACCTGTGGTCCCTCATGAAACATAAGATCTACAAGGAGGGAAAACAGTACACCTCTCTGAACAGTGTCTGGGAGGCTGTGGTTGCTGCTGCACGCAATGCTGATGGTGAACAGATCAAGAAGCTGACAGAATCCATGGATGGAAGGCTTTTGAGTGTCCTTGTAAAGAAAGGTGGCTATATTGGTCACTGATTTGTTTTTGTTTTGTTTTTGAATGTCAGAAATGTTTATTTGTAAATTTTGAGTTGTTATATTGGTTTGCCTGGCAAAAATAAATAAGTGAGATGGGTATATATTTGGTTTTTATTAATTTGCCTAATAATTCTGCACAGGAATAGTTACCTGCACACACAGATATCCTCCTAAGATAGCCAAAACTAAAAAAGCCCCACTCCAACTTCCAAAAATATTCAGCTTCAATATTTGTGAGTCTTTTGGGTTGATTGAGAATATAGTAGTTGTTCAATAATAAAATTAATCCTCAAAAATACAACTTGCCTAATAATTCTGCACACACTGTAGTGGTTCAATCCCCATTTCTAACTGTGCGTACTGTCATTGTGTCTTTGGGCAAGTTCATCCAAATCTTTAAAATCACTCGTAACTTTTCATCTCTTGGTCTCTCTGATGTTATTGCTTTGCCCGAAATGTTCCGCAGTGCGTATGCCAATAATTAAATGCCAAAAGTAAAAGTACAATACTTAAGTACAAATTTTACGGTGGCTACTTTTTACTTCATCCTTTTACTTTACTTTTCTTTATTTTTACTTTACTTAACTTTAACTTTACTTCACTACATTTGAGAACACGTATCTGTATTTCCAACTGTGCGTACTGTCATTGTGTCATTGGGCAAGACACTTCATCTTTCAAAAAACTAGTACCTTTTCGTCTCTTGGTCTCTCTGATGTTATTCTTTTGCCTGAAATGTTCCGCAGTGCGTATGCCAAATTATTAGGGGTGGAATGAGGTACAATTTCCTTGAGACACACATGGGACCTACGAGAACGAGACAAGACGATATTTTGGCGTTATTTGTTATAAATACATTGTGCAATACAGTTCCCAATTGTAGCCTCACCATTTTTGATTTAGTGTATTTAATATTTCTGCTGTCATTGTAGCAGTGCTTTTTGGGACTACAGCTTCTCCAAAAATACTAAAAGCTGCAGTATGAAACTTTTCTGGAGGTGAGTCCGTCAAATGCTTTTCTGTCATTGCTGTGCCTGGAATGTTCCGTAGTAAAATGTAAGCACCACAGGCTTTCCACACGCATATGAAAATGGCTAAATCAAATAGAAATAGACCAATATATCGGGCCGATATTTGCACTTTTCAGCGTATTGGCTATCAGCCTTAAATCTCCAGCACAGACCGATATTAAGTTTTGGCCAACCTGCTGCATAAAGATTTTTTATTTTTATTTATTTATTTAATTTTTAACTTTTTTTTAAGTAAAGGTGCACTATGTAATTTTTTGGTTGGGGGTCCATCACCTGCTTGTTTCTATGGAGATGTGATTAGCCTGACTGGAATGTTCCACAGGATGACTTTAAACAGCTCTACCTTACTTTTTTTTTTTAATTACAGGTGGTTTTATAGCTCAAAAATACCTAGAAAAACAGGCATTCTGACTGTGAGCGGGGTCGCCTCTCCACAGATCTGACCTGTAACTTGGTCTGGTTTAGTTTCCATGAAGATAGAAAGGCTTAATGCCATACTGTGAAACATTCCAGACAAAGGAATAACATCTGCATGGAGAAAAGCATTTACGCAATGCACTTTTAACTGCATTTTTTATCCAATCCCAACATAAAAACATCTTGTCCCATCGCTACAAATGATATATCTTCATGGAGACAAGCAGGTGCCACCACCATGCCAAGTTACAGGTCAGATCAGCGGAGAGGCAAGCCTGTTCACAGTAACAATGCATGTTTAAGATATTTATTTATTTGTTTTGCTAAAAGAAATAACACCTGTAACTGAATAAAAGCGAGAACGAACATTCCAGTTAAAGCGATAATGTCTTCAAGGAAACAAGCAGATGACAAACCCTGGAAAAGTTACACAGTGCATCTTTATTAAGTTAAAAACTGCACATATACGGTCCAAACACACACTTACCTACAACATTAATGGTTACATGAAAATTCAAAATGTCCGCACTTACGAAACCCACTTATGCCCAACTGTTCTACTTTTCATCAACTATTCATGCAGTCCAGCCTAGAGCCATTATAGAGGATTTTCCATTTCAGAAAAACAACACGTGCTTTCTCCCACTGCAAACATTTCATCCATTTTATAAAATTCATTAACATTATCTGATTGTATTCTGGAGGTGAGCCAGACTTCCCATCAGCCCCTGGATAATTCAGTCGTCTGGTGGTGCACGGCCTGTATTTCCAAAAATGTGTCTTTTTAAAGGATTAAAAAAACATAATGAGGGAGCCTCCAGAGGGCATTTATGAAAAATGGTTTTAGCATTTTGTTTAGGGAATACAGAATGTCATTTGAGAAGATAATAAAGATATGTTAATGTTTGGATTTGCCTTGAGATAGACAGGAAATAGTCTAGACAGGGCAATTGTCCTCACACTGATCAATTTCAACATATTTCATCCATAGACTGTAAATGGACATAGCTAACACACTAGCATCCGCGTTCCAACTAGGAAGTGAGCATGGGCGCGCTTCCGGCTCCATCAACCCTGATTCCAGTTGACTTTACACTGAAAAACTGTCGTCTCTCTCTGTGACTACTGCTGTGAGCTTCGTCATTTTGGTCTTAAAATGTTCGTATTAACCCGCTCTCCATGCTGCTGGTGTTTTTATTTCTCCATTTTGTCCGTAAATAAATTGGAATTGAACTCAGCTCCAAATTCGCTCCTAAACTGATAGCCTCATTGAGCTTCATTTGACTGGAGCACATGCTTTTACTGACACAGGATTTTCTCCATTAAAAAGAGCCAAACTGATCATTAACGATGAGAAAATCCTGGGTTGACAGAGCAACTTGTGAACCTGCTTCCTACACTGCTTACATGTCTGGGTTTGTCTATTTGGGTAAGAGAAACTTATCCAGGAGTTCAACCAGCTTCATAATAGACTGACTAAACCAGAGCTAAACTAAGACTCAATAAAAAATATGGGTAATTGCAAATCATCATAGTAATCATTAGAAACTGACCTGAAATCATTATAGTATTTAAAGACTGGTATTTGTGAATAAAATAATGCTGCATGTTTCTTTAAACCCTGAGACGTTATAATGTGCAGAGAATGTTTTGAATAACACCAGATAAAGGAACCAAGGTCTACTCCCACCTTCTGAATGCAGACCATGTGATGTGGCCCTGTACTGGGAACATGGAGTCCAATCAGTCCTGGTTTAGACCTGGTTTAGACCTGGTTTAGACCTGGTTTAGTCCTGGTTTAGTCCTGGTTTAGCCCTGGTTTAGTCCTGGTTTAGTCCTGGTTTAGCCCTGGTTTAGCCCTGGTTTAGCCCTGGTTTAGACCTGGTTTAGACCTAGTTTAGTCCTGATTTAGACCTGGTTTAGACCTGGTTTAGACCTGGTTTAGACCTGGTTTAGACCTGGTTGAGTCCTGGTTTAGACCTGCTTTAGACCTGCTTTAGTCCTGGTTTAGACCTGGTTTAGACCTGGTTTAGACCTGGTTTAGTCCTGGCTTAGTGCTGGTTTATACCTAGTTTAGTCCTGATTTAGACCTGGTTTAGACCTGGTTTAGACCTGGTTTAGACCTGGTTTAGACCTGGTTTAGACCTGGTTTAGGCCTGGTTTAGGCCTGGTTTAGACCTGGTTTAAACCTGGTTTAGTCCTGATTCTGTCCTTCTGATTAATGGGAAAAACTGTACCAGGATATCAACTGAATCGATATTTGGAAGCCGATATCAGATCCAAACCGATATTCAATAGCAGTATCAGACTGGTGTGTTCTCATTTGCTTTAATTACTGAATAACAGTGCAAATGGTATAAAGCGGTTGACTGAGACCAGCATGCAAAGTAGCTCTACTATTCCGCCACATCGCAGTATAGTCTTGGTTTAGTTCTTATATCTTGTACGACGCAGACAGCCCTTTATGTTGGACACCGTTTTCACACTATTAATGGTATAGTGTGTGTGATATAGATTCAAGTCACTGCCGAGTTCAGGCTCCTCCATCTGTTCACGACACCAGCTGCATTTTACAGTACAATCTCATTATATTACTGCGTTTCAGATGACTAGAGCATCCTATAGCCCTGGAATATTTTATGGAGATGCGGAAAATCACCTGTCAATGTTTATAGTATAGTAAATAGTACAATTTATAGTGTTTCTCAATCTATGGTACAAGAGCTGCTTCTCCTCTGCATAAAGAATATTTTATTTGATTACTCTGACCAAAATGTTCCACGGTATGACATTAAACAGCTCTGCCTTACATGTATACATTCAATTACAGGTGGTTTTATAGCTCAAAAATACCTAGAAAAACAGGCATTATGACTGTGAGCGGGTCACATCTCCACAGAGCTGACCTGTAACTTGGTCTGGTTTGGTCTCCATGAAGATAGAAAGGTTTAATGCCATACTGGGAAATATTCCAGACAAAGCAATAACATCTGCATGGAGAAAAGCATTTGACGGGTGAGTTTTTAGTCAATTTAAATTACAAAAATGGAGGAAAATAATCCAAATATTTCAAACAATATCGAAAGAGTTTATTGGCAAATCTGCATCAAAATTTCCACGAGACAAGATGAGATACGAGATTTGGTCCATAAAAACAAGACAAGACGAGATTTTAACATAATTCCAATTGTTTACATTTCAGTTTCCAATTTTGGCCTCACAGTTTTGTTACTTATTTCATTTCATAGTTTTGTTTCCAATCTAGTACTGCTTTTTGCAACTGTAAGAGATGCAACTCAACAACATGTAACACTTTTTACATGGGAAAAAAATCTCACGAGATTATTTTTCTCTTGTGTGCACGATCTTGTGAAAGAAAGAAAATTGGATACAAGCAGAACCTAGCGTTATTTTAAATGCATTATTCCTTCATACACTAACTGGTCATGCCCAAAACAACTACTTCATGATGACACTTGACACTTTCAATCGTTTTTTTCCACTTGCCATCATCTTATCTTCACTTATAAGCATAGTTACAAAGCCTAGTTCAATGCATAGCTACTGCAGCCTTGTCTCATGTCTTCTACCAAACATTTCATCACGTTTTTTACGCAAGAGACTCAATATTTACCATTTTATTGCATAGTTGAGATAGCTGCTATTATAGCGGGAGACAGGTGCACACGAGCCCAGCCACTGAGACCAGTCTTTTTTTTTTTTTTTTTTGGAAATTACAAACCACGTGAAGGTCAATGGAGAGCCCAAGGTAAGCACCGTTTCTCCACATTCTTAAAATATTTACGCAAGAAAATAAACGCAAAACATAAGCAGCAGCATCGTAGAAAATACAGGAAAGCGTGGTCACGTATTGGTACTGGCACTTACTATGAGTTGAAGAAGAGATCCGTGTCGCGTAACTGGACCCCGGACTAAACCAGGACCAGACCAGGGCCAGATGGCACGGACCGGCTAGAACCAGTCCGGGTCTATGGTGGAATCTGCAGTGAAGTCCCGTCTCCGGTTCTTCGGGGTCAAAGAGAAATGCTTTGCCCGGGATTCGAGCGCAGGATCCGGATACGCGACCTCGCTCTTTGCGCCTTTCTCCTTGGGAACCGAGATGCGTTCGGGGTGCCTCGGAAATTACCGTATCAAATTACAATCTCACGAAGATTTGTCAAAAGAAGTTTATAAAGTAATCGTTTTTGTATGCAACGGCCTTTAAACAAAAATTAAAGGGAGACATTAATTTAAGTCAATATAAGTTACAGAAAAAAATAATTTCGCAATCATTTTGTAACACATTTCTAATTAGGATATTGAAATGTATCGACTGTAAATTGTATATTTTTTGTTTATATGTTTGAAATAAAAGTTATCAAAACAAAATATTTAAAATGAGCGTGACTTCAGTTCTAGACATAAATGTGATCTTGGCAACTGTGGCACCATAAATACAGGCCTATATGCAAGAAAAGGGGGATTTTAAAGCATAATAATGTTATAATGAGCTTTAATTTACTCCCATCTATTTTATTTTCCCCCCCAAGTACATCTGAAGGCATGCTGTATTTTGCATTACAATGTAGTTTACATCACGCACTTGAACACAGCACTGACCCTGTACATCACTCACACTGTTCCTGATTGGCCCAAATGAAAAATGCACAGATTCCACCTGCTCCTGTGGACCAGAGGGTCAGACGGTTCACTCCTGTCAGCTACAAGCGCTGGATTACCAGTTTATTTATAGACAAGGGTAGACATTAAACTGCATATTATTAGTGCTGCGTTCATAAATTCATCTGGAAGAGAGGTACATCACTTTGGTTCACTTGAAGTTGTTAAAGTCTGAGCCAGTGTATGTTTTAATGTGGATGGTCTCACAAATTATATAATAGATAATACACTTAAAGAGGCAATCCAAAATAAATATATATACACCATGAATCAGAATCAAACATTTGCAGTTTGACAGCTAAAGGGCCCATATTGTGTTATTTTCTGATCTATGTTATAATGTCGTTTCCTCATCGAAAACATATCTGGAGTTGTCTTTTGGTTCATTCGCTCATGTTTAACACACAAACGCTGCATATTTAGGCTGAGTTCTTCCACCTTGTGATGTCATATGGTAATACAGGAAGTACTCCACTGTGTTTTTAAACTCCATACACCTCCACTAGGAACTTCACTTGGATAATTTCAGCCCTGATATTGCCAGTCTCTACTGAGCAAAAGGTAAAAAGTAGCTGTGAACTTTGGAGATGTGGACAAACTAATAATAATAAAGAGTTACTCAAACATGTGTGAATGAAACAAAACACAAGTTCAGGTTTGTTTTTGAGGAGGAAACAACATTTTAACACCTTTAACACCTTTAAATATGCATGCCACTTGCTTGTCTCCATGTTTTTGTTTGTGTAGAATGCTCCACAGTATGGCATTAAACTTGTCTATAACAGTTTTTATTGCAAGAAAGCTTTTTTTTTATTCTCCATGACCTGTAACTTGGCCTTATGGAAATATACTGAATACCTCCTGCATTCATCTTAAAATGGAATCATCATTTCATCAGTGTCTGCAGACAAAGGGCTGGTATTTCAAGGACAAATAACACAGCAAAATGTTATGTGAATTCTGACCTTTAAAATGACTGATAAAAAGGCAACTAATGCATGTCATTTCATCATTATCAAAACATTTAACCTAGTTTTTTAGAGATGCAAGGACAAAAACAATTGCGCTTGAAGAAACCGTGGCAGAGCGTTTGCTATAAACTTGAATTTGGCAGTTTGAGTCCCACTCTAATCACAGTGTACTGCTGTGGTGTCATTAAGCAGGACACTACATCATTCAAATGCAGTGTTTAAAGGGCTCATATTACGCTATTTTCTGATCTCTGTTCTAATGTTGTTTCCTCATCACAAACAGACCTGGAGTTGTGTTTTGTTTCATTCACACATGTTTACCACTCAAATCCTGCAGATTTAGGCTGAGTTCTTCTCTCAAACAGAAAACACTCTTGTGATGTCATGTGGTAATACAGGAAGTGCTCCCCTGTGTTTTTAAACTCCATATACTTTCACACAATATATTACCCAAAAATATTTCTCATTTTGTCTGCTGTGGTGTCAAGCAAGACACTACATCCAGGTGAATTGGGCCAAATTACCTTGAGCAGTTTTGGCTGCAAGTTTTTTAAAAATCTACCTTGATAAGACAGTATTTAATATTTATTGTGTGGTTTTGTGGATCTTAGCATGAATAAAGGACTGATAGCTCATTCTAATGTGTTAAACATGAATATTTCAGTTATTCACTGTACTGAGCACCAGTCTATGGCCCTCGATCGGCCCTCTGCTTCATCTGTGTTTAAATATGTGGCCCTTGATGAAAAAAGTTTGGACACCCCTGCACTACATCATTCAAATGTAATAAATTATAAATATCTATTAGAAGAAGCTTGTGGGAGAATATTAATGCATTAAATTGTATCCTATCTCAAGAAATAGTTTAACGGCACTGTAGGTAATTTTCCCCATGCATTTAAGCAACATTTGCCATCACAGACATATTGTAAAAGCAACTCTTGAGGTCAAAATATACATAACGCATTAAAGCATTTTATTGTGCGATAATCAGGAAGCGGGCGTTTGCATGCTTGTCGTTATTAGCTTTACCGTGATGGCTCTGGTCTCTGAAAGTTGTGAAAAACTGTTTAAAATGAATCAGTTCTGTTTTTCATGTTTTTAACGCAGTAAAAATTAGGGGCATCACCTCTAAGACCAAGTATATGACATTATATTGGCTTGGGAGTAGCGCAAATGATACAAACAAACAGAGTGGTGAATGCTGTCATGTGTTTGGCTCTCTCTTCCGTTTCCTGTGTCTTATAAAAGGTAAAAACCTACTGAAAATGATCTGGACTGAAACATATCATTTGACTTCTTTTCGTTTGACTGTGGTCCTGTACAACGCACTAGACCTTAGATGACACTATCTCATTGTATTCATTGTGTTGTATTGTGTTGTATTGTGTTGTTGAGGGGTTGCTCGGAAACAGTACCCCCTCTATCCCCCTCTGCCCTCTTTTTTTCCCCTTTTTCTTTTACTGTTACATCTCTCACCCTCTACGGTCTCTCTTCTTCTTCTTCTTTTTATCTCCTCTCTTTCTCCCTCCAGCTGCCCTCTCTTACTCGTGTCTCCTTTTCTCTGTAGTTTCTCTCTTTTTCTCTTTCTCTCTGTCTCTCGCTCTGTCTCCCCCTCTCTCGTTCCTTTCCCTCACCTTCTGTCTCTTTAGCCTCCTTCTCCCTTTTTGTCTTTCCTCTCGCTCTCTCTCTCTCTCTCTCTCTCTCTCTCTCTCTCTCTCTCTGATGCCATTCTTCTCACCTGCTTTCTCCCTATCCTCTCTCCCTCTCTGTCTTTCCTATTTCTCCCCCCCTTCCTTCTATTCTTCTGTCTCAATCTATCCACCTTTGTCTCTCACCCCTCCCTTGCTATCCTTTTTTCAGTCCCCTCTTCTTTCTCTCTACTCCTCTCTTCTTTCCCTCTTCTCTCTCACCTCATCTTCTCTCCCTTCTTCTCTCTTTCTTTCTTTCTTTCTTTCTTTCACTCCCTCCTTCTCCCCTGCCTTCCTCTCTCTGTCTGTCGCTCTATGGCACCCTCTTTCTCTCCATCCTTCCTTCTCTCTCTCTCCTCTCTCTTTCCCCCTCTTCTCTCTTACCCCCACTCTATCTCTCTCTTGCCCTCCTTCTTTTGACCCCTCTTCTCTCTATCCTCTCTCTCCCCTTGTTTTCTTTCACTCCTTTTTTTGTCCTTCCCCTCTCTTTTTCTCTGTATCCCCATCTGTTCATCCCTCCCCTTCTCTCAGCCCCTTTTCTACCTCCTTTTTCTCTCTCCTCTATCTCTCCCCCCATCTATGGCACAATAACATTCTTTTCTCTTAACTCTCTCTTTCTTTCTCTCTCCTTCTCTTTCATCTCTCTCTCTTTCTTTCTTTCTGTTATATCTGATCCTGTATTCTCTCTTGTTTACCTGTCTCCATGGTAACAGCCCCCTGCCTGTGTCACAGTCATTGGATCCTCTTGAAAACCAAACCTCTTGTCTGTCGGGAATCCCCCTCTCCCTCCCCCTCCTCTCTCTCACCCTCTTTTTCTCTCTCCCCTCTTTCTGCCTCTTTCTCTCTCTCTCTAGCCTCCCTATTCTCCCTCATCTTTCTTTCCTCCTCTTTCCCCCTTTCCTCCATCTTTCCATCGCTATCTCCCCTCTCTCCCAGTTTCTCTTTATTTCTCTCCCACTCTTCATCTCTCACACACCTCTCTCCCTCCTTCTATCTCCCTCTCCCCCTCTTTCTCTTCCTCATTCACTCTCTCTCTCTTTGTCTTCCTCATTCTCCCCTCCCTCCCTTTTCTCTATACCCTTTACCCCTTTTCTCTATCCCCTTTCTTTCCTCCTCTCTCCTGCCCTCTCTTTCTATCTCTCTCCCCTGTTCATCTCTCTCATCTTTCGCTCACCCCTTCCTCTCTCTCCCCTTCTCTCTCTCTTCTCTCACCTCCTTTGCTGTCTCTCTTGGTCGCTCTCCCTCTACCTCCCTCTCTCCTTCGTTCTCTCTGCATGTCTTACCCCTTTTCTCTCAACCCTTCCTCTCTTATTCTTCCTCACTCCTCTTCTCTCCCTCCTCTCTCACCTCCTTCACTGTTACCTCGCCGTCTCTTTCTTTCTCTCTGCATCTCTTACCCCCTCCCTCACTCTCTTTGTCTCTCTCTCTCTCTACTCCCTCTTTCTCTTCCTTCTCCTCTCTCTCTCCCCCTCTCCTCTCTTAGACTTCCACTCCTTCTCACATGACAAACTGACTGTGTAAAGATCATTAGCAGTAGTTGTTGTTTTTTTGTGTATTATCACTTTTAAATGTCAGTTTCATCATTCAGAATCCAGACACAAGCTCGAGTCTCCCATAACCCCGCGGGAATAGAAACATGTCATTACAATATATCAAATACAGAGTTTAAAGGACCCATATTACTCTATTTTCTATGTTTTATCTATGTTATAATATTGTTCTCTCGTCACAAACATTCCTGGAGTTGTGTTTTGTTTCAACACACAAACCCTGCATATTTAGGCTCAAACACATGTGGATGAAATGAAACACAATTCCAGGGATGTTTTTTGTCAAGATAACAGCGTTCTAAAATGGCTAAAATCTCTGTCTCTGTTGGTGTGGTTGAATAAACAGTTTGACATAATTTTTGTCACTGATAAAAATGATCAGATTTCATCTTGAAATAAAAGTGAAATTAAATTGAAAGGAATTTTTTTTTTTTATTGTGTCTTGAAAATAATTTGGGTAAATGTGAAGTCTAACTGTTTAGCCACAAGCACTTTATTGCAATTTTGTTACTTCTAATCTCTTCTATCTGAAAAAATAAAGGGAAGAAAGTATCACACATATCATTTCTGCAGAATCAGTGAGCGAAGCAGTAAACTCTGTTCATCTGAGGTGAGATAAATGATATGTGACCAATGAGCCCCTTCGTTTCACATGGGTCACTGAAATAAAATAAACTTGCACTGCAAAGGCAACAGAAGGTGCGTACCAGACTGATATAAATCTGTATAAAAAAACAAACAAACAAAAAAAAAACAGAGATATCATTCCGGTTTTGCCAGGGAAGCAGGTTACCACTTAATGAATGAAACGTCCTATAATGAATGTGAAAGCCTAATTGTTGTCATGAACATAGTAGTTGCAGTAGCTGTGATAATAGTATAATAGTAGTAATAGTACAGCAGTAGTAGCAGTTGTAGTAGCACCAGCTGTAATTATTGCAGTAGCAGCAGTAACCAGTAGTAGTAGTAGTAGTCGTGCTATCAGTAGCCATAGCAGCAGCCAGTGGTAGAGTAGTAGTAGCAGTAGTAGTAGTAGTAGTACTATCAGTAGTCATAGCAGCAGCCAGTGGTAGTAGTAGTAGTAGTAGTAGTAGTAGTACTATCAGTAGTCATAGCAGCAGCCAGTAGAAGTCGTATTAGTATTACAAGTAGTCATAGTAGCAGCCAGTAGAAGTAGTATTAGTATTATCAGTAGTCATAGCAGCAGCCAGTAGCTGTTGCAGTAGTAGTAGTAGTAGTAGTAGTAGTAGTAGTAGTAGTAGTAGTAGTAGTAGTAGTAGTAGTAGTGATAACAATAGTAGCAGTATAGTAGTAGTATTAGTAGCAGTACTAGCAGTAACAGTAGTATAGTAGTAGTAGAAGTTTTCTAGTAGCCTAGTAGATAGGTCTAATAGTTGCCAGGCGTGTAGCAGTAGTAGCAGTTGTAATGGTATAGTAGTTGCATAGCAGTAGTACTAAGTGCTAGTAGTAAAAGTTGCAGTAGTAGCAGTAGAAGTAGTAGCAGTAGCAAAGTGGTATAATTAGCAGTACTTTGGTGCAGTGTACACGGGTGACAGACTGTACTTGACGGTGGCCTGCTCACACTCCATGATCCTTTAATGTTCACAGACAGTGGAGTATATGGCCTCACGCCGTTCAGTTCTCCAATTTAGAGAAAGAAACCGGATTATTCCACCTCCGCCATCAGCCTCATAGACTGTACCAGAGCCACGGTCCGGCCAGTTTAAGCTTTAATGAGTGCTCTTACTGCATTATACTGTCCACACTTGTTCTAGCCCTCAGATAGTAATAAGGTTTAGTGTTCTATATGGGCTGTGAACTGCTAATGCAATCATAAAGGGGTCTATATGGAACATAGACAGGGAAGTGACTGCCTATGTGCAAAAGAGCATTAATCCTATATACTGGACCAACTGTGATTGTTTCAAATCAACTAAAAAAAGTTGACTATATAGACCTTTTTAAAATGCTTTAAAAAAAACATTAATTCGGCTATTGTGATTTGGAAGTAGAGCCCAGTCACTTACCTGTGTTTTTTATTTGGGTGTGAACTGTGCTTGAGTCATATTAACATAATCATTCTGGCCCTTGGGTGCTTTCGCGCCACAGCATTCAGGCTCTCACTATTGTTTTCTTTATTTTGATTTAGGTTTAAATGGAGCTAAAATTGGAGATAAATGATATCTAAATCCCCCATATCTGTTCAGAGATGGATTGTCTAACCTGTTTAACAAAATTGTCTCTTTAACTCCCTTCTCAACCATTTCTTTTCTTTGGCTAAGATCTGTACCTCATCGGTGCTTGATCATCTTCAGACGAGTGGTGAGTGACTTTGAGATGGAGATGTACGGCAGACTCCCCAGTCTGCCGTACATCTCCATCCCGAGCTGGTCTTGCGGTGGTACTGGTACATAATTCCATAATGTGGAAGTGAAACATACCAGACAAAGCAATTAGATAACAGTCACTAAGCTGAACTATTATCTACCAGTTAATAGCCTACTATTTTGCATGGAAGTCCAATCAATCACCTCAACTCAATTCTAAATATACTAAATAAAGGGGCTATATTTAAAAAAAAAAAAAAAAAAAAAAAAAAGGCATTTGTGCATATATGCACAAATGCGTATATATTAAAAATGTGTGTGTGTATATATTAAAAAATAATAATAATAATAATAAGCCCTCACAAGTTTCGAGCAAACCTACTATACGCCTAAAATAGATGCAATATCTGATTCTATTATGAATTAATTTTTTACCATTTAATTTTATGACTAATTTTCACCGTGTGGATGTTGCCTTGTCGTCGATACACTTTGATTGACAGATAGCAGACCAATCAGATTAAGCCGCTGCTCCCATTGGCCAATGAGAACACGGCGAGGGCGGGACTAAGCGGCTGACCATAGGGGCTTATTACCGGAGAAAAAAGAACAGCAACATTTTTCGGGCTAATGCAACTTTCACAATGAACGGGACCGCGTATTCGAACTTTGACAACCAAGAACATGTGCTCAAACTAGGGGAGACCTTCGAGAAACACCCCAAAAGTGCCTACCACACAGTGCGATGTGAGTTTTCAATCACTGAATGATAGTAGCAGCTAGTTAGCATTAAGAGCTAACACAAACTCGCCAGCTGTCGCGCTTTAAACAACCTCAGCTTTGTATTTAGCGGATTTTAATCTAGTTTTCCCTTCCTAATGGGGGTCATCTATATATGTGCTTTTAATGATCTACTTTGTATTTTATTTTAAAGTTGTTTTTGGACTCGGCTGTCAAATGACTAATGCTAGCATGTGTTAGCATTGTCTTTGCAAAGATGCTACTGTCATCTAGTGGTCTGAAGTGGACATTACAGGCTTTGAGTTGGCCTCTAGTTTTACTTTACTTAATTTTACTCACTCACTCACTCACTCACTCACTCACTTACTTACTTACTTACTTACTTACTCACTTACTTTACTTAGTTACTTTACTTAGTTACTTTATTTTACTTACTTACTTGCTTTAGTTACGATGTGTGTAGAATCCCTCAGTCGTCCAGGTAGAATCCATAGCAAAAGGAGAAATTTAATTTGTCAACTGGACAGAGTTTATTTGGTCGAATACGTTTCGCAGCTCATCCAAGCTGTTTTAGGTTAACTCTATCTTCAAACCTAAATCAAAACAAACAGAGAAAACAATGGGACTAGCCAGGTCAGGTCCAGAGGTGTGAAAACACCCATCATGGCCCTGAATGGTTCTGCTAACTACACCCCCACTCCATATTGAATAGACACACCTAACTAACAGAAACTGTATACAAATATGTGTTGTCTCAGAGTAATTTTCATTGTAATTAAGCTCCTCCCTTTAAGCAGATATAAAGCAGTGTCCACCAGCGTCTGACCAGAACTGAAGAAGCAGCTTGGATGAGCTGCGAAACGTATTCGACCAAATAAACTCTGTCCAGTTAACAAATTAAATTTCTCCTTTTGCTTTGCTTTAGTTACTTTATTTTACTTACTTACTTACCTACTTACTTTACTTCAAAATAAATATTATCTACTTGTTGTTCATGTTAAACATGACATACTTTGGTTTTATCATATTTGAACAGTTTAAATAGTGGTTCTAATGTAGTTCTAACTGTAGGCTAATCTTTGTGTTTACTTTATCAGATGACTTCAAACCGGCCTCTATCGACACAACATGTGAAGGGGAGCTTGAAGTCGGCAAAGGAGAACAAGTCACGATAACATTACCGAATTTAGAGGTATGTGATCTAAAGAAACAACAACTTGTAGGAATTTATTATGTCGTAGGAGAGATTTTTGATTGAAGCTTGCTATAAAAGCTCTATTGAAATGTGGTACTCATTTGAACAATTACTGATACTTGATAGTCAATTTCCACAGTTTTGGCACATTTTACAACAAATAAATAGGTTCAGCTAAAATTCTGTAATATCATAAAAGGTATATGTATACGCACATCACTGGTGCAAGGCTACTACAGTGAACATAGGAATGTAATTTTACGTATAAATGTAAAACTTATACATACCCAACTGCAGGGAAGATTATGAAAACCAAAAGGACAATTACATGCTCCAGCAAAAATGTCATTTACCTTTTAAAATGCCCCTGTCGTTGTGTAGGAAAAACATCTAGAGCACTAATGACTCGAATATCCCAACATAGGAGCAACATTAGGAATGGAGACCTAAGAAACCCTGAAGCTGCCCATTTTAAAGAAGTGCAGCACCCATCTCCTCCCTCAAATATATTGGGACAGACCAGGTGAAGCTCCCAAAAAGAGGAGGGGATATTAACAGGCAGCTCCTACAAAGAGAAAGTTTTTAGAGTTATTCCTTAAAAACACTGGCCCCTAGTGGCCTGAATCAAGAATATGAAATTAAGCACTTCCTATAATGTCATATTTATTTCGGATGTAATTTACTTGCCTGATGATAACATATGATTGATGGACTTGGGTAATGGCTTATGTTATATGATGTACAGTGTATATTGTATTGTGTGGACATCTCCTGTGGCTTACTTTTAGATTGGCCAATCAGTGGGCAGAAGGTATATATGAGAGAGAGAACCATGACCTGACGAAGATCCACTGATCCAAACGTTGTCATTCATTAAATACAGTTTGGGAGCAAGAGTGCAGGCTTTGTCTCACTTTCTCCGCTAAAATTCTGGCCTCATTATTTTTGCTTCATTTAGAAGTTATTGTTGAGGAAAACAGCCGTTTCCTCTTATGTTTGTTAGTTTCTGCTTAGATAAAGAATACACTTGAAACAGAAATAAAGTCCAGATAATTTACTTACTACTTTACTATATTAGAAACAAGGAGTCTGTGTTGACATTCCCATGCAGATACTCAGTGTTTACAATGAGTTTTGTATGCAAATTATCTGAAGCACGTTATTATCTGGGTAACAAGTCATGACATCATTCTTATCTGTAGTTCTTGTCCTATTTAGCTAGTTTGCTATTAGGTAGATTGGAATATCATACATTTGTTTTGTATGGATGGATCTATGAGTCTCACAGCTGTGATCATCACCCTTATCTTCACATGATCTCGGTACAATAATCAGCTATAGCAGTGGTTATACAAAATGGCTACGCCTAGTTATTTAGTTATTTATTTAGTATATATTTTTTTTGTTTTTTGCCAATTTATTTTAATGAATTTTCATTTTTACCAGGGTTTTAATACCCTAAATGAACAAGATCTCGTTCCTTGCTTCTTTTTAAATCGGAGAAATTCAATTCTGTCAACTGGACAAAAGTTTTTGATCAAATACTTTGTGCAGCTCATCCAAGCTGCTTCTTCAGTTCTGGTCAGATGCTGCTGGACACTGCCTTATATCTGCCTGAAGGGAGGAGCGAACGTCACTGAAACTACTCTGAAACTAACACACCTTCCTATTTACAGTTTCTGTTTGTTAGTGCAGTTCAATAGGCCTTGCTAAGTGGGAACTGTGCCTGAGTCATATTAGCAGAATCCTTCAGGCCCCTGATGGTTGCCTTCACACTTTTGTCCAGTTGACAGAATTTGATTTCTCCTTTGCTATGAATCCTACCTGGACAACTGGGGATTACACAAACAATTTGAGTACTTTTGAAATTATTATAATAATGCATATTAACCATTTCTTCCTTAGGGCTCCAGTGCTCCGGTCACAGTGTTTAAAGGGTCCAAGCGTCCGTACATGAAGGAGTGTATCCTCATTGTGAACCATGACACTGGAGAGTACAGACTCGAGAAACTCAGCAGCAACATCGCCGTCAAGAAAACAAGGTTGGCTAATGAACAGACATGCGTCACTAAAAAATTGCTTAGTTATTTTTTATTCACACGTGTCGGTGATGATTTCTACCCTGTACCTGATTTTTACTGTCTTTAAAGATGTGAAAAACTTAACTAATTCATTTTAAACAGTTTGCATTGGTCCAACATTATTTCTCATTTACTTTATGAATTCAGAGCATCTTAATTCAACAAAATATAGTTTCTAAGTACTTTTCACAGCTCTGAGGCCAGAGTGGAGTTTGCTGTCACGATAAAGCTAACAACATCTAGCATGCTATTGTGTGCTTCCTGATTATCAGACAATGCTCTATTGTTAGTTGCAGACAGTACACAGTGGACATATTTTGATCTCAAGAGCTGTTTATATAGTGTCACAAGACACATTTTGCTCAGTTACATGAAGTAAAAAAAATCACATACAATGCCTTAAAATCCTCCAGCCTGTATTCTAAAGCCTGTGTGGTGGTGTATGCAGAGCGGAGGGCAGTAGTAAGATCCAGTCTCGTCTGGAGCAGCAGACCAGTCGTCTCACGCAGATGAGGAACAACAAACCCTCCAGCGCCTCCAAGAGCCCTCCCAAAGGAAAGACCTCCCCCACCTCCCCCATGGATGACATTGAGAGAGGTAACTACTGTACAGCTACTGTAACAAAGCCAAAGTTAGGGCAGTGCAATTAGTTACATTTTAATCAAGTTGAGATCATTTTAATTTTCAATTATTGGCTTTGAAATCAATAGGTTCGCTGCTTAAGAACACATTTTTAATTTTGAAAACAAATGCTAAATCCTCCTCTCTCCCTGTCTCCATTCTCCCTCTCCTTCTCTCCCCTTTCTCTCTCTCCCTCTCTCATGTGCAGAACTGATGGCTGAGGCTCAGGGCATGGACCAGCTGAGCAGCAGTGACAGCTCCTCAAACGGCTCCTCTTCGTCCAGCAGTGACGACTCAAGCAGCAGTGATGAAGACGAAGAGCATAAAAACCCCTCCTCTTCCTCCTCTCTGGCACAGGGCGCACAAGGCACAGCGGGTACACTGGGCACACAGGGCGGGTACCACAGCATGCCCCTCCTCAACCAACCCAGCAGGTCACAGGAGAGCAGCGGACCCAGCATCAATACACTCAGTAAGTACAGTATAATGAACATTTTGGCAATTTTTCTGACAATCATTGCGCTGAGATTTGCAGTTTGTTTTAATAATGAGATTTAGGGTGGTCAAAAGTATAGTAAGAATCAAAACTAGAAACTATTTTCTCATTTGAGCAAGTATCAATACTAAAAAAGTGACATTCCCAGGTCAAAAATAAACCTTTCCTAAATAGCTTTAGAATGATCTTGAGCTGTAATAGAACAAGTATAATGCCACATAGATTATATTAGATATGGAACCTCCCTGGACGACTCAGGGATTACACAGATACAGTCTAAGACCACATGGGAATATAAAAGAAAGTACTATGATTCAGTGTTGAATATTATATTCTGTTGACACACTCTAAATAAGAGTGTTTTATTTGTTGTCATTAAATCCCAATTTGATTACAAATAGTCTTGCAACCCTAAAGTACAGTACACTACAAATATAAACAGGGCATTTGTTCTCTGCATTTGAACCATTATCTTGAGTGGTAATTGACCAATCCTTAATAGATTGAAAACTGACCCTTCACCTGAAAAGTACAAGTTAAATATGTTTTGCCCCAGTACACATATAGAGTGTATGCAGTCACGTGACAGGAAGTTGTCAATCCGCCATATTGACGGTCTAATCATGACTGACCGCCAGTGCTCTAGTGACAACAAAAAGCCGTCTTTTACTCATACTGACTTCACTAATCACCTAGATAGTAATCAAAGAAAAGATATGAGGACAAGCTTGCTAATCTGAACATATCGGACCCCTACAGTGTGCCCCAGGTCCTTTTTACAGCCCTAACAGCGGTAGATTCTGTCCCAGACCTTCAGTGGTCAGATATTTACAACTATAAATTTCCCATCACACTTCACCGGGGAGTATAAATTTATAGTTTTCATATGGCTAATTATTAACCATTAAATTAATAATAAATAAATATATAATAATACAAACATACACTAGAAAAGCACTCAGAGAGCGCAGACCTCCGCCAAGCCCCATTTAACGCAATGCTAACGAAATTTTCAAAGTGATCCAGAATCCAGGATTTCTTCTGGATCATCACCAAAATTTAATCATCTGTTGGATTTACCATTAGGAACATTTCCTGAAAATTTCATCAAGATCCGTCCATAACTTTTTGAGTTATCTTGCTAACTAACAAACAAACAAGCTAACTAACTAACAAACAAACAGACAGACGCAGGCGAAAACATAATCTCCTTGGCGGAGGTAATGATATGTTAAAACTTTGTGAATAAAGACCAATAAAGTGATAGCTATGTGCAAAAACATACAAAAACACTGCAACATCTGATAGTTACACTGTATTAATAGTAATTAAGTCTTCTTGCTTACAAATGTGAAACCACTCAAAGTGATTGACCTACTAGTAAAATTGTAAAGATCAAATCAAACCACACCTGATATGAAGTGTCTGCTACAAAGCCTGGAGTGTTTGGTTGGTTCCCAGGGCTTGTCAGCAGTTTTATGATGGGCTCGTCTAATTGCAGCAATCCACCTACTTCTGCGGTCAGGATCAGACTCAGCAGGAATCCTGTACAGCTGAATGTTTTTATCGTTGTCCCTTGTCTGAGAACACTGATAGGCACAACATTTCTCGGGCATTTTGTGACTTTATGACGCGTAATTTAGAATTGGACAGTGTGTTTACTATGGCGGCCTACGGAGATCTGGACCGCCGGAAGTGGATCAGGGGAAACCTGTGACGTCAACTGCATACACTCTATATTGTAAAAATGGGCCTTAGGGTCAAAATGAGACCTCTGTGTACTGTCTGTCAGTTCTATCCTATGTGAACCAGAAAGTGTGCTATTAGCATGCTAGTTGTCGACATTACGTCACTTTAGCCTCTGAAAGTTGTGAGAAGCGCTCATAAACTCATCATGGTGAATATTTAGGATGATTCGAATGCATAAGGTCAGTGAGGAATAACTTTGGACCCCTACAAAACATTTAAAATGAACTAGTCCTGTTTTTCACGTTTTTAAGACTTTAAAGTAGTCTTGTTGTCTTTTTGTTGCAGAAAGCGACCTGCAGCTCAGTGAATCCGGCAGCGAGAGCGACTAAAGCCCTGGCCTTAAACTGGTCCTCCGTAGCCTCTTCAGTCACTGCTTCAACCTTTATTTATTTGTCAGGTAAAGTAGCATTCACAAACAAGGAAATCATAGTTGTATTCAGTTGAAGTTGTAACATTTCATCTGTTGCAAAGAGGAACAGGAAAAAATGCATCATTATTGTCTTATTTGATATTTTTGCTTTTTCTTAGTTTGAGCGTTTATTTTTTTAGGTATAGATTTGTGCCTTTACTTCGAAGTCAGGGATTAATAACTCAAAATGGCTATGTCCACATGTTGGCAAATATTTATTAAAATGCAAACTGCTTCTTAAGTATTTTTCTTTTTAAAGTTGCACTGTGTAACTTTTCTGGTGGCTTGTCTCCATGGCGATCATGACGTTATGCCTTGTATTTAAAACTCGTCTATCTTGCATTTACTCAGTATCAGGTGTTTTTATTGCTAAAAAAAACCATGCATTCTTACTGGGAGTGGGTTGCCTCTCCACAGATCTGACCTGCAACTTGTGGGTGGCATCGCCTGCTTGTCTCCATGGCTATAGATGGACGTTTAATGCTATATTGTGGAACATTCCTGGCAAAGCAGTATCATTTCCATGCACACAAGCAGGTGGGCAATACCAGAAAAGTTACACAGTACACCCTCACTTTGAGAAAACCAGAGCAATTTTCTTTAAGTGAAAAGTGGTTTGTAAGTTCAATACATATCCTACAGCGCCCCCTAGGTTTAGATATTAATTTATAGTTTTACATTTGGTTACTTTACTAATGCTTGCATCCATACACAACATTAAGGTACAAATTATACAAATATGCTAATTGGTGATACATGAAATATAATTGTGTATATGGTAATTTTACTGTTTTAAAAAATGCCTACCCACATGTGGACCTAGACTGTAGTTTGTAAGTTTACAATACGCCACAGTTAATGGTCTTGAAAATGTAATATTCAAGTAATGCTGTATCATTAGAAATATAGCAGTCATTCTTCAAACTAAAGTTATATTGTTAAAGGTCCTATATTACACAAAATTGACTCTTGTGAGTTTTAAGACATGTTAAAATGTTACTTCCTCAAAAACAAACCTGGAGTTGTGTTTTGTTCCATTCACACGTTTGATTAATCCTTTTTATTGTTTGTCTACATTTCCAAAGCTCAAAATGCTCTGTTCCACCTTGTGACCTACCCTGGAAGGAGTGTTCAGTTTTGTTAAGTAAAAGATTCACATGGAAAAATCTACTTCAGTCAAAGTATTAAAGTACCTGTTTAAAAAAATTTAAAAAGTAAAAATTTAAAAAGTATTTCTCGCAGATTTTGCGATATAATAAAGCTTCAAGTTTTTGATCAAATTTGCACCGAGTTTTGTTCAACAGAAACAATTGAATCGATCTTTTTATTCCAGCTGTTTTTATATGTTTATTTGTTGCTCATCCTTTTCTGCAAGTCTCAAAACGCTAATAAAAATGCTTTTACTTTTCAGTCCTGTTCAAAAATGTAGTGGAGTAGAAAGTACAGATACCTGTTCTCAAATGTAGTAAAGTAAAATCTAAAAGTACAGATACCTAAAAGGAGGTGTTGCACGCTATTGGGAAAAATGCCCACAGCTTGATCGGAATGAGCTTTTGGTATAATAAAGTACATCTGAAAACTACATAGGAACCAAATTTAAAATGCCCGATTTGCATACAGGAAGTGAACTTTGGCCCAATTTGTACAAGAACTATTTCATGGCTACAATGCTTGAAAAAGCTAACTTTTTTACATGTTTCCGGATTTCAAAATAAACAAATCTTATTTCTGTGATTTCAGGATGACCTTCGGCTCATTTTGGTACCAAATGCATATCCACAGACCCAATATTATCAAAGTTATGAAAGATTTATTCAAGAACTTAATGATTTTTTGCAACTTTTCTGTAAAAAAGTCAATTTGTTTTCATTGATTTCAGTAGGTTCCCATGCTTGCCCACCTAAAATTTTTTCCACAAAGTTGCGTGATATAGTGTTGTATAAACCATAAAAATTTCATAAAAATTTGAGACCGGTAACAGTGATCCGGAGATCCATACATCGCAAGAAGTGCCATTCATCAAAATTAGAAAATCTTGTATTTGTCCAATACTGGAGATTAGGTTCAGTTTTTGTCACAAAAATAGTTAAATGCTCTTTAATGTAAAATATATTGACCTAAATCATACTCTAATGCCTTATTAATTGTGCGGATGTATTCTGGATCATATTCTGGATCATGTCCAAAAATATTAATAAATTGAGTCATAATATAATTTGTGATTGTATATATGTTCACCGATCATCTTAAAGTGATAAAATACATGCATTTATGGCCTCACTTTTTTCATCTACTACATTGGGTATTACCAACACTTTCCTCATGATAAACCTTTACAGTCATATTCTCGGCAATATGCCACATCTATTGAAGCAAAATAAACAATAGTCAACTGTCCCCTTTGAAGAAAAATATTTAGAGAAACTATGTTAATACTTACATACATATTATAGATAGTGTTTTCAGTTTAGTGAATTTAGGACATGATAACATTTCTGAGTGGAATCCACAATGATCCTGAAGGCCTTTGATGAAAAAAGTGAGGCCATAAATGCATGTATTTTATCACTTTAAGATGATCGGTGAACATGTATACAATCACAAATTATATTATGACTCAATTTATTAATATTTTTGGACATGATCCAGAATATGATCCAGAATACATCCGCACAATTAATAAGGCATTAGAGTATGATTTAGGTCAATATATTTTACATTAAAGAGCATTTAACTATTTTTGTGACAAAAACTGAACCTAATCTCCAGTATTGGACAAATACAAGATTTTCTAATTTTGATGAATGGCACTTCTTGCGATGTATGGATCTCCGGATCACTGTTACCGGTCTCAAATTTTTATGAAATTTTTATGGTTTATACAACACTATATCACGCAACTTTGTGGAAAAAATTTTAGGTGGGCAAGCATGGGAACCTACTGAAATCAATGAAAACAAATTTACTTTTTTACAAAAAAGTTGCAAAAAATCATTAAGTTCTTGAATAAATCTTTCATAACTTTGATAATATTGGGTCTGTGGATATGCATTTGGTACCAAAATGAGCCGAAGGTCATCCTGAAATCACAGAAATAAGATTTGTTTATTTTGAAATCCGGAAACATGTAAAAAAGTTAGCTTTTTCAAGCATTGTAGCCATGAAATAGTTCTTGTACAAATTGGGCCAAAGTTCACTTCCTGTATGCAAATCGGGCATTTTAAATTTGGTTCCTATGTAGTTTTCAGATGTACTTTATTATACCAAAAGCTCATTCCGATCATGCTGTGGGCATTTTTCCCAATAGCGTGCAACACCTCCTTTATACTTAAGTACAGTACTACAATACAGTTACTACTTTTACTTTGTTACACTCTACCACTGCCTTTAGTTCAGTAGAAATGGGCAATTCGAGGGCTAAAATCATCCAAATGATTCTAGTGAAGGTGCACAGAAACACAGTGGAGCACTTCCTGTATTACCACATGACATCATAAGGTGGAACAGGGTGTTTTCCGTTCAAGAGAAGAACTCACCCTAAAATGCAGGGTTTGTGTGTTCAACATGTGTGAATGAAACGAAACACAACTCCAGGTATGTTTGTGATAAGGAAACAGCATTATAACCTATATTAAAACATAGCGTAATATGGGCCCCTTGAAAAACTACTTTACAAATGTGCCATATTGACTAAAGGGTTGTGTTCATAGTATTTCACTAACGATCTAAAAAAAATCTGATTGAATTTGATGTTTAAAGGTGTACTGTGTAACTTTTCTGCTTGAGGTTCTGCCATCGTCTATGGAGATGTTGTAGCTTCACCTGAAATGTTCCACTGTATGAGGTTAAACTTGTACATCTCCATGGAGACAAGCAAGTGACAGCACCAGGTCAAGTTAAATGTCAGATCTGTGGAGAGGGGACACAAACTGCAGTAAATGTATAAGCAGAATAAACAGTAGTTATTTTGTGTCTGTAATGGGCCAAAGAGGTTAGTTATCCAACCCTCAACAGCTCAGATCTAAAGAAAAATAACAAAAAGTTCCCCACTAGTACAACTTAAAAGTATCCACGATAAAAATGGACCCCCAAAAATGATAGTTCCATCTAACATGTATTTAACAATAATCCGATAGGCTTAGGTGAAATGCCATAGTGTGGAACTTCCATGGAAACAAGCAGGTAGCGACTCTCAGACAGATAAATGGTGCAACTTTAAGTTTCAGATTCTTCCTGCTCCAATCCACATAAAGCAAAAATCCTAAAGCCAAGATCCACTTGTGTCCATTTGAGTCCAAAGGGTGCCCAGTGTTCCTTTTAAAGGAACTGTATGTACCTTGTGTTCCGTCAATAAGGTACGATCACTACTGAACCTGTACTACCAGAACCTTGACCTGTTTTTTTTTTTTTTTCCATTCTCAGTATATGGATATATGGACTATGTTTCATGTGAAAGCTCAGAACCTTCAGAATTCCCTCCCTGAGCTGCAGAGGCTGCACTAGCACTCACTCATGATTGGTGCAAGTGCTGGAGTTTAGGTAGTGACCGTTCAGATCAGAGAGCCATTTTAGGTTTAAACACACTGGATTTCAGCATTGAACCTGGCAACCCAAATGAGAGACTCATCTGTAATACTAAAATCATCATTCATTGCTATTCTACTAAACAGATGCACTAGGTCCACACCACTTACATGTCTAAATTCCGTATAGAAATACATTTGTTTTGAAAATATAGTTTAAACTTGAGCTGGAGGTCGGGTCAGAATTTATGGTGGAATTTGCCTTTAACTCATTGCAGGTACAGTATTTTGACCTGGTTTTTGGTTAATATATCTGTAATTACTGGGCTTATCCACACAAAACAAAAACAGAAACTTAACTTTTTCCCCATCTTTTTAGCCTTGAAAACCTGTGGCATTATTCAAATCCACGTACGATTTTAAATAACCTGATTTTTGACAGACAGAACTAGTATATTTTGCATGATGGTAAAGTTAACAACAACTAGCATACGAACACACACTTCTGATTATCGGACAATAAAACGCATAATTAGATGCAGACAGTGGACACATTTTGGATCTCAAGATCTGTTTATGCAATATACCCCTGCTTTTCTGCTCAAATCACTAGGAAAACATCAGTGTGAGCCCAAATGCCTAACAATAAATGATAAGGTACAGTATATATGGATATTCTGTTTTGTTATTTCTAAAACCACCCATAGGGACACATAGGCTCCTGCCCTCCATCTGAAAGTTAAGACGTCAAATTTGAGAATGCCATGCACACAACCCAAACCATTTGAGAACCACTGCCTTAGTTAAAGGTCCTATACTACACAAAAGTGACTCTTGTGAGCTTTAACATGTGTTATAATGATACTTTTCTTCATCAGAAACATAGAGTTGTGTTTTGTTTCATTCACACGTTTGAGTAATCCTGGATTATTAGTCTGTCAAAATTAGACAAACTTTATCCACAATGCTCTTTTCCACCTTGTGATGTCATGTAGTGGTAGTTTTCAAGTTAACAGCTACCTTTTACCTTTTCAGTAGAGATTGGCAATTTCAGAGCTGAAATCATCCAAATGAGTCTAGTGAAGGTGTTTGGAGTTTAAAAACACAGTGGAGCATTTCCATCACAAGATGGAACAGAGTGTTTTCAGTCTGAGAGAAAAACTCATCTTAAGTATGCAGAATTTGTGTGTTAAACACATGTGAATGAAACAAAACACAACTCTGGATATGCTTTTGATGAGGAAACAACATTATAACATAGATCAGAAAATAGGGTAATATAGGCCCTTTAAATATTTGACCAGCTAATGCTTTGTAGCTTTAAACCTGCAAAACTTGAATTAATTTAAATCCTCTGTGTATCTATGCAGACATTTCTTAATATATTACTTGCATGTATTTTGAATCTCCAGGCAAACAGTGCAGGTTGTATGCTTGGATCTCACTGTGAGTCTTAAGTGTGCCTATTGAAAGCCGCCTTATAATATTCTTTGTTATTCTATGTCATTGTGCTTTGACGTGTTGCATTGATGCTGCAACACATCACTGTGAATGTGAGAGGATCAAATGTAAAATATCTGAATTTAATTTGTAGGAAATAAAGATTTTACTTTTAAGGAGTTATGAGCCTTTCATTTTGACTTGATTTGACAACCTGGGCATATTACAGGTCCTATATTATGCAATATTGACTTGTGAGCTTTTAGTCATGAGTTCTTGTTTATTCCCCAGAAACCTGGGGAGTAAACAAGAATACCTAGATTTGTGTTTTGTTTCATTCACACATGTTTTATTATTAGGATATCTAAATGTCCATCCATTTTCCATTTTCTCCCTCTTAATCCGGCTGGGTCGCGGGGGCAGCACGCTGCCCATTACTCTGTGCACCAGACCCAGACCCCTATGAACCCCTCTGCAGGTGGTGAGCCCACAGGAGGGAGGAATTCCTTGACGGTCCTTGATTGTAAACTGTTCATAGGGGTGTTGCATGTTTTTGGTTGATGGGGGGAAACCGGAGTACCCGGAGGAAACCCATCCAGACACGGGGAGGAAACATGTAAACTCCACACAGAAAGGCCCGGGCATCGAACTCGTAACCTTCTTGCTGTGAGGCATGAGTGTTGCCACTCAGCCACCGTGCCGCCAATATTTAAATGTCAAAAGTTCCAAATGCTCTGTTCACCTTGTGTTATCCTAAAGTGTGAGTTTGATTCCAGCTTGTCAAAGCCTGAGTTCATCGGCTCTCTGAAGCTAAGCAGGGCCGGCCCTGGTAAGTACTTGGATGGGAGACCACTGGGAATACCAGGTGCTACACTGGGGCAAACACTATCGTTGTGTTCTTAGGCAAGACACCCACATTGCGTAGTATGAAAGTGTTGAGTGAGTGTTGGTGGTGCTCTGAGGGGCCAACGATGCATCCTCGCTGCTAGTCTGCAGAAAATACAATACTTGTAAAAATATAGTTCATTTGACTTTTAAAAATTAAGTTGAGTGTGACAACTTACCATGCTTACCCTGTCCAACCTCGTGTTTGAACTCTTAATCTGTGTGTGCACCAGACAGAGATGGAATGAAAAGACCAAATATAGCGGCTCAGTGTTGGTGTTATTTTAAATGGAACTAAACACTAAACCCACTTCTTTGCATCTAAACTTATGTTGTTAATGTTAATAGCGTGATCTACTGTTCCTAGTCATTTTTGGACGCTTTAGTGCAAACTGGTAAAAAAAACAAAACAAAAAAAAACAAACAAACTTATCCTTTAACTATGTGTTTAACTATGCGATTTTCTATTAAGTCAGTCTTCTTTGATGTAGATCATTGAAAGCATCAGATCAGATAATCGGAAAGATAATTGGCCATAAAATCACTTTGCACAAATGTAGGATTAGTTTGCACATCCAGTATTTCTCTTTCTCTCTCTCTCTCTCTCGCTCTCTCTGTCTCTCATAGTCTCTCTGTCCCAAATCCCAAACATTCTCTCTCTCTAGTCCAAACTCGCCTCTCCTGCCTATAAAAGCTCGTTTGCGCCGCTTCTCCGCAAACGAGCCGCTATTTTAGCCCAACATCGCGAGAAATAGCGATGAAAGCTCATTCCGTCATGCTCTGGAGGTGTTTGACAGCACGACCTTGGCACCACCACTGCGCCGGACTACTCCAAGCCGGACAAAGGAGACTGATCCCGGCTACGAAGACCCAAGCCCCCGGGGTGGATTGTTTGCGTCAAAATGCGTCCACGACCACCTCCATAATGGAAAACCACAGGAAACGGAAGACCATAGACGACCTACCCGGACCTTCGCAAATGAGCACCTTATATTGGCTGTTCGTCAAGGGATATTTTCGACTTGCGCATCAGTTTCAGGTAATTTAATACGTATATAGGCTACTGGTGGAATGTAGTACTGTACTTACGTTAAGCCTTTAACTTTTACTTCACTTAAGAGCAGGTGCCCATCTGTACTTTCTACTCCACTGCAAAAACTCAAATCTTCCTAAAAGTTCAAATGACTTGAATTAATCAAATCTTATCTTGATTTCATTTCACTAAAATCAAATATCTACCAATGGAACAAGACTGTGTGTACTTAAAATGTAAAAGCACATCTTGTGACACACAACATAAGAAAAATAAACTCTTTTCACTTAAAATAAGAAACTAAATCTCATTTAGCTTTAAACGGGGGAAAAATATATATATATATAAAATAATAATAATAATAATAATGATAATAAAAACTTGCTCCATTGGTAATAGTTTTACTTGTTAAGTTCAATAAACTTTTTGCAGTGTCCACTACATTTTTGAACAGAATGGAGGACCACAAATGATGTAATTGGAAATAAATAAATACAAGAATACATGTTGAAAAGTATTACATGAAATGGCGAATAAAATATAAATGTGTAAATAAATAAATAAATGCTTTTACACATTAAAGGTGCATTGTGCAACTTGGAGATGTTTTTGCTTTGTCTAGAATATTTCACGGTAAAGATCTATCTCAAGGAGACAATTTACCGTCAATCTACGTTCCTACCCTCACCTATGGTCATGAGCTTTGGGTAATGACCGAAAGGACAAGATCGAGGATACAAGCAGCCGAAATGAGTTTCCTCCGCAGAGTGGCTGGGCGCTCCCTTAGAGATAGTTGGCTCCTTCGACATGGAGGAGCCAACTCTAATCACTATAATAATAATAATGTTGAGCAATAATAATTGTAATTTAATACATGTCTATGTGAGACAAGCATGTGGCACCTCTAAGCCAAGTTACAGGTCAGATCTGCAGAGAGTTGCTCCTGATCACAATAAGAACGCATGTTTTTAAGGCATTTGTGAGCAATAATAACACCAAGGAGGTGTTGAACTCAGCTAGGGATGCACTGATCCAGTTTTTTACAGATTTCAATACTATAACTTAAAGTATCTGCAGATACACAATGTCTACTGATGTCAGTGAAGAGACTGAAAATAGCATTTATTTCCTTTAAAATAAGACAAATGAGTCATTGCCCTACTGAGTTATGGAGCTGTTATTTATCCATCGAGTGACCACAGAACAATTTTGTATAAATAAACGTTCAAACGTTGAGACATTCTGGGCAGACTACGACCAGTAAATAGTCTCATTACATCAATTTATGTATATATGTCCAACCAGGATATCGCTTTAACTGATATTTGGAAGCCGATATCTGATCCAGCAAATTTTTATGTTTTTAAATGTTTTTATATTGAGTTGGTTTTACTGGAAAGCACTTTGGACACCTTGAATGTTGTAAAGAGCTGTGTAAATAAAACCAGACAGAACAGGACACCTTGTGCTGCCTCTTTATCTATTTATTGTTTAACGACAGTTCCGGATTACAAATATTTTTGGAAAAATTTACTAAAAGTTACCAGACTAAAGGCCACCGTACACTTCAGGAGACTTTGCCCAAATTAGGCTGTGATTTGCTTTTTCCCAAGTTCAGGAAGGCATGGGCCGACTTTGTGTCCTCGTATCTTCATTGACTTGTATCTCAATCAATCAATCAATCAATCAAACTTTATTTCTATAGCACCTTCCAACAACCAAAGCCGACCAAAGTGCTGTACAGCATTAAAAACAAGATAAAAAACAATAAACATCATACAAATAGGTCAACAAAGCACATTACACCATTAAAATAAAGAAAGTGTCACAGGGCCACTAAGTGTTAAAAGCCATTCTAAATAAGTAGGTTTTATCTCCCTTAGAGATAGGGTGAGGCGCTCAGTCACACGGGAGGGGCTCGGAGTAGAGCCACTGCTCCTCCATGTCGAAGGAGCCAACTGAGGTGGCTCGGGCATCTGTTCCGGATGCCTCCTAGACACCTCCCTGGGTAGATGTTCCGGGCATGTCCCACCGGGAGGAGGCCCCGGGGAAGACCCAGGACACGCTGGAGGGACTATGTCACTTGGCTGGCCTGGGAACGCCTTGGGGTCCCCCTGGAGGAGCTGGAGGAAGTGTCTAGGGTGAAGGAAGTCTGGGAGTCCCTGCTTAGACTGTTGCCCCCGCAACCTGGCACCGGATGGGCAGAAGAAAATTGATGGATGGATGGATAGTCACTCTAATCATAGGCTAATTATAGCGTTCATTGAACTAACTAGAACAATAATCTACACACCATTAACAGCAGGTGACCCAGGTATTTAACACTAATATCATAGGTTACAGTGTGAATTTCCTATTATAATAAATAATTGTAAAAACAAATATATTTAAACATAAATAAGTGTGGCAAATAAAGTGGACATAAATAAATGAGTAAAGAAAAAAATATTAAATTTAAAAATAAAATAAATACAAGAAAAAAAGAAAAATAAGTACATGTATACTAATTTACTCTACTGTAAAAACATTCCTAAAAGTATGAAAGTTAAATCAGACAAAAAAAAATTACAAAGTCAGCTATTTGGCCATAAGACTGATGGACTGTCTCCCATTGTGGAACCTGGTTTTGGGTGGACAGATGCACAGCCGTGCTGCGTAGTCATCTGGTGGTGGTGCACAGTGTTGGTCAGATTAGTTGTCAAAAGTAATCTGGCTATAGATTAATATAAATTAAAAAATGGAAACACACAACCTTGAGCCAACTTATAAAAAGCATGAATTCTTCACACTAATGACATTGTCTGTTATAGAGCCTCATTTCAGAGTCAATACCACAGTCCTCCATAAACCAATATTGGGGCATATATTAGACTAAATTATTTCCCATGGGCTCTCTGTGTCACTTGTTGAAATATCTACCACCCCGATTTCAGATCTTTTGCCCATTATTTTTGAAGTCTTGGCCCCTCTGCCCGTCAGTAAGACCCCAGCCTCCTGCCGTCGTATTATGACGTCATCAACAGCTGTGGAGTTTGCTGCTGCTTTTAACAACTCTGACTTTTATGCCCTTGCTGAAAATGTTTTTCCTGAATACCTAGACAGTTTTCTGTCTGCCTTTAATTCCACCTGTACTAGGATCCTTGACAGGCGGCATGGTGGCTGAGTGGCTGGCACTCACGCCTCACAGCAAGAAGGTTCTGGTTCGATCCCCGGGTTGCCTGGGCCTTTCTGTGTGGAGTTTGCATGTTCTTCCCGTGTCGGGGTGGGTTCCTCTGGGCACTCCAGTTTACCCCATCAACCCAAAAACATGCTCCATAGGTAAAAATCCTCCAGCTGAGCAACAAGCCTAGCAACAAGATCATGGAGATGGGTACCCGGGCGTCTCATGTGCTGCCCACTGCTCCTGAAAGGATGGGTCAAATGCAGAGGATAACTTCCTTATAAGGAAAAATAAAGGATAAAAAAACCCAAACAAACAAACAAGGTTTGCTCCTTTTAGGCATAAGTCCCCCAAGCCAAAGCCTGATAAGTTAAAGGACACCACCCGGGCCCTCAGACAGCGCTGTAGGCCGGCAGAGTGGCGGTGGAAAAAGGACAGATTGCATGTGTCTCTGGGTATATTTAAGCACAGTCTTGGTCACTGTCAGAGCGCTATGACGGAGGCCAAATGCCATTATCTGCCTGAAATTCTGCAGTAATCGGTTGTGAATCCACACACCTCTCATCTGTTTGATGCTATTGTTTCCACCTGGGAGGACTTTTTACACTTCTTTGTTGACAAAGTGGAGTCTGTGAGACGACTGAGCAGTCTCAGCATCTGTCCAGTCCAGACTGTTGGTGCTGTACATTCGGCAGTGTTCGACCAGTTTGAACCAATCTCATTGTCCTTCCTTACAGATGCGATCAAACAAATGAGAGCTACGAACTATCCCTTGGACATTTTGCTCACGAGATTGTTAAAGGAGGTGTTTGCCACTATAGGTCCCTCCCTGTTAGTTTTTATTAAGACTTCTCACAGCTCAGGATGTGTACCTGACTTTCTTACACATGCTGTAGTGAGACCCTTCTCAAAAGCCACATCTGGACACTAATATTTTATTAAACTTTTAACTTATTTCTGATTTATCCTTTATTTCAAACGGTTCTTGAGAAAGTTTTTTTTATGCAATTGCAAATGTTTTTTAGAAAGCAGAAGAGAGAAATTTCAGTCTGGGTTCAGGTCCCGGCACAGCGCAGTCTGCACTGCTGAAAGAGCACAATAACATTGCCCTGTCTGCTAATGCCAAGCACCCTGTGGTTTTCGTTATGTTGGACTTAACAGCGGCTTTTGACACAGGTGACCGTTCAATTCTCTTGTGTCGCCTTAATAATGATGTCGGCATTTGTGACACCGCACTTTCATGGTTTTAGTCGAATCTGACAAACGGAACGTTTTCTGTTGTTGTTGGTGACCTGTCCTCCTCAGTTGTGTCCCTGTTCTGTTGAGTGTCCCAGGGCTCCTTTCTGGGGCTCATGTTATTTTCTTTGTACATGTTGCAAAAACAGTTAAATTTTAGGCGAGCTGCAGCATTTTGCACGAGCTGCAAACGGTGAAGACCAGCTTGATTAATCCCCACATAGAGTGCATTACAATAGTCTATGCGGGAACTAACAAAGGCATGGATAGCTTTCTCCAGGTCACCATGGCTCAAGAACTCCACTAGGCCAAGTAACAGGTCTGATCTGTGGAGAGGCGACTCTAATCACTATAATAATAATAATGTTGAGCAATAATAATTGTAATTTAATACATGTCTATGTGAGACAAGCATGTGGCACCTCTAAGCCAAGTTACAGGTCAGATCTGCAGAGAGTTGCTCCTGATCACAATAAGAATGCATGTTTTTAAGGCATTTGTGAGCAATAATAACACCAAGGAGGTGTTGAACTCAGCTAGGGATGCACTGATCCAGTTTTTTACAGATTTCAATACTATAACTTAAAGTATCTGCAGATACACAATGTCTACTGATGTCAGTGAAGAGACTGAAATTAGCATTTATTTCCTTTAAAATAAGACAAATGAGTCATTGCCCTACTGAGTTATGGAGCTGTTATTTATCCATCGAGTGACCACAGAACAATTTTGTATAAATAAACGTTCAAACGTTGAGACATTCTGGGCAGACTACGACCAGTAAATAGTCTCATTACATCAATTTATGTATATATGTCCAACCAGGATATCGCTTTAACTGATATTTGGAAGCCGATATCTGATCCAGCAAATTTTTATGTTTTTAAATGTTTTTATATTGAGTTGGTTTTACTGGAAAGCACTTTGGACACCTTGAATGTTGTAAAGAGCTGTGTAAATAAAACCAGACAGAACAGGACACCTTGTGCTGCCTCTTTATCTATTTATTGTTTAACGACAGTTCCGGATTACAAATATTTTTGGAAAAATTTACTAAAAGTTACCAGACTAAAGGCCACCGTACACTTCAGGAGACTTTGCCCAAATTAGGCTGTGATTTGCTTTTTCCCAAGTTCAGGAAGGCATGGGCCGACTTTGTGTCCTCGTATCTTCATTGACTTGTATCTCAATCAATCAATCAATCAATCAAACTTTATTTCTATAGCACCTTCCAACAACCAAAGCCGACCAAAGTGCTGTACAGCATTAAAAACAAGATAAAAAACAATAAACATCATACAAATAGGTCAACAAAGCACATTACACCATTAAAATAAAGAAAGTGTCACAGGGCCACTAAGTGTTAAAAGCCATTCTAAATAAGTAGGTTTTAAGTTTGGCTTCGAACAAAGGCAGGTCAGTGGTGGAACGTAACTCAATGGGCAAAGAGTTCCAGAGTTTTGGACCGGCCACTGCAAAAGAACGATCACCCCACTGTTTGGACCGGGACCGGGGGACCTCCAGCAGATGTTGCTCTACGATCTGCTGGGTTGGTGAGGGGTCAAAATCTCACACAAGTTGGAAGGTGCAAGACCATTGACTGCATTAAAAACCAACATCAAAATTTTAAAATGAATTCTGAACTGGACAGGGAGCCAGTGCAAAGAGTACAGGACAGGGGTGATGTGGTCATGTTTCCGACTGTTAGTGAGCAGGCGAGCTGCAGCATTTTGCACGAGCTGCAAACGGTGAAGACCAGCTTGATTAATCCCCACATAGAGTGCATTACAATAGTCTATGCGGGAACTAACAAAGGCATGGATAGCTTTCTCCAGGTCACCATGGCTCAAGAAGGGTTTAACCTTTGCCAGGAGGCGGAGCTGAAAGAAGCTTGCTCTGACCACAGAATCTATTTGTTTATCAAATTTTAGACTGCTATCCAATTTCACCCCCAAATTTTTGACAACATGGTTAAAGTGGGGGCCCAAAGTAACAAGACCAGGAGCTGAGATACTGGGCAGGTTGGATGTTCCAAACACAATGCATTCTGTTTTGTCCTCATTCAAACAGAGAAAATTCTGGGACAGCCACAGTTTAATATCATCTAAACATCTGTTGATGGATTCCAGACTGTCAGAGGAATTAGGGACAACTGGCAGGTAGATTTGTAAATCATCTGCATACAGATGGAAGGACACATTGTGATTTGAGATGACTGCACCTAAAGGCAACATGTACAGAGAAAATAAAACAGGGCCCAAAATGGATTCATGTGGCACACCAGAGATCAAAGGGGCTGAGGAGGAGGAGAGGTCACCAATCATAACAGAGAATGTCCTGTCCGTTAAATATGACCTAAACCACTGCAGCACAGGTCCCTGAAGGCCGACCTGTTGGGCCAGACGTGTTAGAAGGACTGAATTGTCCATGGTGTCAAACGCTGCAGTAAGGTCTAACATAAATAGCAGCACAGGCTTTTTCGCATCAAGGGATAAAAGAATGTCATTCTGCACTTTGAGCAGTGCAGATTCGGTGCCGTGTCGTGTCCTGAAGCCAGACTGGAATTTTTCAAAAATGTGATTGTTTTCCAGAAAAGAATGTAACTGTATGAAAACAATTTTTTCCAAAACCTTGGACAGGAACGGCAAATGGGACACAGATCTAAAAATAGAATAGTATCTAGAATAACTAGAAGTGCAATGCTCTGATGCAGTGACTCTGAGCGAGTGGTTTTACTCTAGACAGGAAAAGTAGACGACGTGGTGAGGTGCTCTCCCAACTTAAGCCTAAACCTACAGGACTAAACCTATAGGACTGACACCAGGGGTACTTAGGAAATTGGCATTGGTACTGTTTTGGCGGCACGGTGGCTGAGTGGCAACACTCATGCCTCACAGCAAGAAAGTTACGGGTTCGATCCTTTCTGTGTGGAGTTTGCATGTTTCCTCCCCGTGTCTGGATAGGTTTCCTCCGGGTACTCCGGTTTCCCCCATCAACCAAAAACATGCAACACCCCTATGAACAGTTTACAATCAAGGACCGTCAAGGAATCCCTCCCTCCTGTGGGCTCACCACCTGCAGAGGGGTTCATAGGCGTCTGGGTCTGGTGCATAGAGTAATGGGCAGCGTGCTGCCCCCGCGACCCAGCCGGATTAAGAGGGAGAAGATGGATAGATGGACTGTTTTGGGTATGAATAAATGAGCAAAAAAATTGTAACAAAAAAAAAAATTGGAAATAAATAATAGGGTTAGGAGGTAAGCAGGTAACTCCACTAGGCCAAGTAACAGGTCTGATCTGTGGAGAGGCGACTCTAATCACTATAATAATAATAATGTTGAGCAATAATAATTGTAATTTAATACATGTCTATGTGAGACAAGCATGTGGCACCTCTAAGCCAAGTTACAGGTCAGATCTGCAGAGAGTTGCTCCTGATCACAATAAGAATGCATGTTTTTAAGGCATTTGTGAGCAATAATAACACCAAGGAGGTGTTGAACTCAGCTAGGGATGCACTGATCCAGTTTTTTACAGATTTCAATACTATAACTTAAAGTATCTGCAGATACACAATGTCTACTGATGTCAGTGAAGAGACTGAAAATAGCATTTATTTCCTTTAAAATAAGACAAATGAGTCATTGCCCTACTGAGTTATGGAGCTGTTATTTATCCATCGAGTGACCACAGAACAATTTTGTATAAATAAACGTTCAAACGTTGAGACATTCTGGGCAGACTACGACCAGTAAATAGTCTCATTACATCAACTGATATTTGGAAGCCGATATCTGATCCAGCAAATTTTTCAGTATCAACACCAATATCCGATACCAGTATTGGATCAGTGCATCAATAAACTCCACACCAGAAGTGCACCCTTAATAAAATGGTTGTAAAATATTCTTGTCCACCCACAGATTGAACAAAGTAAAGTCTGGGGTCCTTTATGGAAGTCCACCTTTGGTCCTATGCGTTTGGTGAATGTGGCGAGCGCAGAGCTGATAGAGCAAGTTCTGAGACAAGACGGACGGATCCCAGTTCGAACAGACATGCCCCACTGGAGGAGCTACAGAGAGCTCAGGAACAAGGCCTATGGACCGCTGACCGAGTGAGTACAGCAGGACTAAACCAGGTATATACCAGGACCAGACTAGGACTGAACCAGCACTGGACCACATGACCAAATACTATTATCAAAACTAGATACTTGAGCAGGTATCGATACAAAAAAGTCACATTCACAGGACAGAAATGAATCTTTCCTGAATAGCTTTAGAATGACCTGGAGCTGCATCAGAATAAGTATAAAAGCACATAGACTAGTATGGAACCTACCTGGACCACTGAGGGGTTACATGGTACAAGACAAACATGGTAATATTAAAGAAGGTACTACGATTGAATGAAAATCACATTCTATTGTCTACAGAAAGAGTGTTTTTTTAATTATCATTGTGGTATCTGAATCGGTATTGAGTACCTAGTGTTTCATAGTGTATTGGCTGTATGTGTCTAGTCTCTTTGGCTTTTGCAGGATGGGGGAAAAATGGCGTCACATTCGCAGTATTCTGAACCCGCGACTGTTAAAGCCCAAACACGTGTCCTCCTACACAGACACCGTGAACGATGTGGTGACGGACTTCATCCACAAACTGTCATGGCTCAGAGACACCAGCAGGGGGCAGGAGTCAGTGGTCCACAGTCTCGTTGACGAGCTCTACAACTTTGCTTTTGAAAGTAAGGATTATTTGTATGGCTGCAGGATATGTAGGCCTGTCAAAAATATTCAAAATGTACGGTATTGTGTATAGTAATTATTGTGACAGGCCTAAGGATATTGTCAAATTCTTATAGCAAAATTGGTTTTAGTTTTTAGTCAAACCCATATATTATTTAGACTCATAGCATGAAATATTTCAAGAGATTATTTCTTATGATTATGGCTTACAGATAATGAAAAAAATAAATTCTGTGTCTTAAAAAATTAGAATATTACATAAGATCACTTAAAAAAAAATATTCTGAACAGAAATGTCAGACTTCTGGAAAGTATGTGAATTTCTATGCCCTCAGTACTTGGTTGGGTCTTCTTTGGCATGAATTACTGCATCAGTGCACCGTGGCATGGAGGCGATCACCCTGTGGCACCGGCTCCCCGGAGCACCTTAAGAAGCTTCTGGGGCAGGCAACCATCTTGTTAGGAGGAGGGGTGCACAAAGATTTTGGCTGTTTTCTGTTTAGTATTTTTACATCAATAAACCCCTGCTAAATGAATAAAGATATATATTTTTGTACTTAAATTTGATTGAATATTTGAGCACAGTTTTTGATATGGTTTTTTTTTGGTATTTTATATTTTATATTTTGTGTTTTATATTTTTGCTCCACCGGAACAAAATTAGAGTCTATCTTTAAGTCTATTTCTAAATTATTATTATTATTATTATTATTTTTTTAGCCATTATCTATTATCTTGTTTTATTGCATGTTCCATTTTCCTGCTGTTCTTGAACTGTGCGTTGCAACACTGGAATTTCCCCACTGTGGGACTAATAAAGGCATATCTTATCTTATCTTTTAAACCCAGTTAAGTGAGGTGGGCTATAAAAGGAGCCAGCCTCACCTTTGTCAGAGAGAGGTGCTGTGTGTGCGTGCAGGTTACTGCTGTGCTTGTTTTTAACTTTTGTACTTTTGTAAATATTTTTTTAAATTTTCTCTTGGTTGTGAAATAAATGCACTTTGGGTCTGCACTGAAAATCAGCTCAGCTCTACTCTGTTCCTCTTAGACTGCTAAGGTTGCTATCTGGGCTGTTACTGTTGTACTTGAGTCTGCTGGTTAAAGTCTATCACCCGTGGATCATAATGTTCTATAACAAGGTAATAAAAGAAACAACAACTTTGGTGTAAATAAATTCCATTGCACAATGAGAGACGTCATCGCTGTAAACGTCATCACCACTAAGAGCCCCGCAGCAGTCTGCATCGCCGAAGGATAGCTGCAGATCATGCTCGCAAGTGGCAGATTTTTTTTCATTTGTAGAAAAATGATTACACATTTCTCGGGCAAATGTGCATCACTCGGGCTTAATACAACTTCAAGAGGGTAAAAGAGAAGGGAAACAACTATAACATGGTTCAAAGCTTTAAAAAGTCAATTTTGCATAAAAGGTCCGCTTTAATACTAAATACCCCCAGAAAGCTTAACATGTCTCCTTTAATAACAACCCAAATGTCTTTGTGTGGTTGTGCAGGCATTTGCTCGGTGCTGTTTGAGACCAGAATGGGCTGTATGGAGAAGACCATCCCAGAGAAGACCCAGCGCTTCATCTTCTCTGTGGGCGAGATGCTGCGTCTGTCTCATGTGGTCATGATCATCCCCCGCCCCCTCTGGCCCTACATGCCCCCCTACTGGAAGTTTGTGGAGGCGTGGGACTACCTCTTCAAAGTCTGTGAGTAGGTTTAGGATGGGCATCTTAGTTCGTGCTAGAGCCATCGTAAACACTGAGGTACTGGGAAAAAAAAATACAATATTAAAAGATAATAAGTTAAATGGCATACATTACCCTGTTTTGTGATCTATGTTGTAATGTTGTTTCCTCATCAAAAACATATCTGGAGTTGTGTTTTGTTTTATTCAAACATGTTTAACACACAAACCCTGCATATTTATTTCTCAAACAGAAAACACTTTGCTCCACCTTGTGATGTCATGTGGTAATACAGGCTCCATTGTGTTTTTAAAGCCCATACATCTTCACTAGAACCATGTGAATGATTTCAGCTCTGGAATTGCAAATCTCTATTGAACCAAAAGTAAAAGGTAGCTGATAACTTGAATACTACCACTACATGACATCACAAGGTGGAACAGCATTTTGAGCTTTGGAGATGTAAACAGATTAATAAACCAGGATTATTCAAACATGTGTGAATGAAACAAAACACAACTCCAGTTATGTTTTGAGGAGGACAATACATTACAGCATGGCTTAAAGCTTACAAAAATCCATTTTGTGTGCTATAGGATGATCATGTTACCTTTTGTTGGTTTGAAAATGCTATATTCGCTGAAAATAACATGTTAAAAAGTTGAATTACCTTCAGATTTGTTTTTGTCGCTCTGCGCCTTATACAAGACGCATGGTAGAAAGCTGTTAAGAAAGTCATATATTTGGTTAAAAGGTAAGTTGCATTGTTGATGTTGTGTTTTAAAGCTGAGGAGCTAATTCAGAAGAAAATCAATGAGCTGGAGCATAAAGTGGATTTGGACCAGAACATCGACGGAGCTTATCTGACCCACCTGCTGCTCAGTGAGAAGATGACAGTGGAGGAGATCCTTGGCAGCATCACTGAGCTGCTGCTGGCCGGAATCGACACCGTGAGTCAGAACTACATTACCCAGCATGCATTTCAACAACAAAATGTATTTTTAGAATTATCAGAATTAGATTGTAAAGCTGTGATTTTTATTTCTACTTGTCAGCTATTGTATATTGTAGTTATTATTACTTAGCAGTGATGTTACCATGGTGACACAATGCACACTTAAACACACTTTAGCACACACTGTTAAAACATTTTTAAGGTTATCTGAAAGCTCAAGAAAAGCCTCACATTGGATTTAAACAACACTTTTTCAGCAGTCTGTGATCATTGCCAGTGTTTATGGTCTTGTTATGTGTTTTTAGGTGTGATTTTAAGTTTAAAAAATGGTGAGAAACTGGCTAATGCTAGCTTGCTTGTGACTGTAATGTTATTTAAGGTTGACTTGTTGAACAGCACAAATCATCTCACTTGTAGTTGTGACTAAATCAGTTCTTTCTGGTCAAATTAAGTTAAAACTATTTAGATTAAAGATAGATTAGAGATTACAGATTCAGATTAAAGTCTAACAAAGCCGCAGACAGAGCAGTGCCAGGGAATGTTGATGACATCAGCTGCAAAGTATCAGTTGGAGTTTCAATACTTTTGACAACCCTAGTCTTGTCTTTGTCAGACGTCGAACACGATGTGCTGGGCCCTGTACCATTTGGCCCGAGAGCCTGAGATCCAGGAGCAGCTGTATCAGGAGGTGATCCGGGTCTGCCCCAGGGGCCGGACACCCACCAGTGACGATACGGCTCAGATGCCCTTTATGAAGGCTGTCGTCAGGGAGACACTACGGTGAGCTACCCACTTAACATACGTTTGACTGATTATTCTAATTATTACTTAGTTTGGTGGGATAGAACGTGTGGTAAATATTTAAGTCAATGTCAACTTTAATAAGGCACATTTAAAACAACCGCAGCTGACCAAAGCATGCAGGTACGTGTATACATAAGACAATACAATAGTAAAAATTTAAAAAATACAGTAAAGTTAAAAGATGACCTGATCTACATTAAATTAAAAGCCAAAGCAAAAAAGTGTGTTTTTAGTTTAGTTTTATATCAGTTAAGTGGCAGTTTATGAAGAAAGGTCGAAAAAGCAGTGAGTTCTAAAACAGAATGTTATGCCACTTCTGTGTCATCCCACAATAACAGTGGCACTACTCAATCTTCTGATCTGGTATCCTGACACGACTGCCCCGGAGAGAGCATCACAGCACCTCAGGAAGAGGAAGAATCTGTACCAGTAAAGCAGTGGGGCCAGATGGAATATCTCCAAGACTCCTGAAGGCTTGTGCTGCCGAGCTGGGGCCACTGCAGTCTATATTTCACATGAGTCTGTCTGGGGAGGGTCTCTACTCAGTGGAAGGCATCCTGTATTGTCCCTGTCCCCAAACAGCCTCATCCCAAGGAGCTGAATGACAACAGGCCTGACATCACATGTGATGAAGACAATGGAGCGACTGGTGCTCCACCACCAGCTCAGGCCACAGATCAGCCACGTCCTCCACCCTCTGCAGTTTGCTTATCGGGAGAAAGTGGATGACACTGTGCTCTACCTGCTTCATATTTCCCTCTCTTATCTTCATAAAGGCAGGTGTGCTGTGAGGATGACCTTTTTTGACTTCTCCAGCGCATTTAACACCGTCCAACCTCTGCTGCTCAAAAACAAACTAATCGAGGCTGGATTCGTCTCTGGTTAGCTGGATTACAGATTACCTCACTGGGAGACGTCAGTATGTCCGAATGAGGGACAACATCTCTGACACTGTTGTCTGCAGCACCGGAGCTCCACAGGGGACTCTACTGTTACAAGTTCTGTATACCCTGTCGGACTTGGGTAAAAGCTCAGAGCTGTGGCATATGCAGAAGTACTCTGATGATACAGCCATTGTGGGGTGTACCAGGAACGGTGACGAAGGGGAGTACAGGCAGCTCATTGAGGACTTCGTGGTGTGGTGTAGGGCTAACCACCTTCAACTGAACACTGCAAAGACCAAAGAGATGGTGCTGGACTTTAGGAGGAGCAGGCTACAGCTGCAACCTGTGACCACTGAGGGGGACACTGTTCTCCTCAGTCCATTGTGTGAGTTTTTGTTCCAAATGGATAGGCCTGGTAAATACAGAGATAAATTAACCATGAATCAGGTCAACAATCCTCCAATGTAACTGTTAACTATTGACTGGAAAAGTGACCTGCTACACAGTGGTTATTATGAGTACTTTGTGTTCTAGGATGTATCCCAGTGTTCCCGGCAACGCCCGACTCTCTGTGGACAAAGAAATCATTGTTGGAGATTATTTGTTCCCAAAAAATGTGAGTCTTTTTAAAATCTGGGTTTAAACTTTAAACGTTCTATATTATGCTAAATGGATTCTTGTGAGCTTTTAGTTTAATGTTGTTTCCTCATCAAAAACATCCCTGGAGTTGTGTTTTGTTTCATTCACACGTTTGAGTAACCCTGTGTTATTGCTCTGTCTCCAAAGCTCAAAATGCCAGAAGCCAAATGGATTTTACTGCGATCTAAATAATATTCCATCCCTCCCTGATAAAATCAACTATACACAATGGTCATTGATATATTTTGTGAAATCAATAGTCCATGATATAGTTGTTTCCCTTCTCATTTACTCACTCAAAGTTGTGTTTAGTGATCCGTGCATGTTGAGTGATCTTTATTCTCGTACACTCAAGACTCCAGTGCTCTGATCTAACCCCATTTTCACCTCCATGAAACACGCCCACTGTGACGTAACATACTAAGTCTTTTAAAATCAATATTCACTACACAATGATCCACAGTTCCCACCCACTCTTCCTACTGGTCAAACTCTGTCATGCTCTGAGTGAGTGACAGGTGGATTTAAACAATAACAGTGAAGAGTAAACTTTCAGAAACAGCAGAGAGCCTTATCCCTTACAATGTGTGTAAATGATACTAAGAAAACATAAATTGTTATCAAATTGAAATCATCTGGCTCTGAGAAAACCATAATATTAATATTTTGTCATTTGGCCCATCCCTAATTATAACTGTATAGCAGACTAATGCACAAACATCTTCTTAAAGGTGGAATGTTCCACAGTATGAGATTAGACTTATCTCTCCATTGACATAACCAGTTGATGTTGTTAGGTCAAATTGCAGGTTGCAGAAATGTTACACAGTACACCTTTATGTACCTGTGCCTTATAATAGTGCCCTGTGTTTTTCAGACCCTGTTCCACCTTTGTCACTTTGCTGCCTCCTACGATGAGCGCATCTTCCCCGAACCTCAGTCCTTCCAGCCCCAGCGCTGGCTCCGCGGGTCAGAGCACAACTCCCAGATGCACCCATTTGGATCCATCCCGTTTGGGTTTGGGACCAGGGGCTGTCTGGGTAGACGGATCGCTGAGCTGGAGATGTACCTGCTGCTCAGCAGGGTGAGTAGAACAGTCTACACAAGGGGAAGAATAAAACAAGAAAACAGATGATAGCAATAACAATATTACATTAATATTAACCTGATTTGTACTCTCTAGTAAATTTGCAGTGGTTCAAACATATTCCTCAATTATCTTATGACTTTAATTGACTTCCAAATTATTCCCCATGATGAGTTTATAAGCTCCTTTCACAACTTTCAGAGGGAAGTTTTGCCGTCACGGTAATGATAACAGCTCGCATGCTATCGCCTCACCCAGACTGCACAGAGTCCAGATGTGACATGCGATAACAGGAAAAAGGCTTCTGGTTGGCTCTGACACAAACCTCTGCTGGCACCACACTGTACAGTGTGGGGTCTGAGCTCCTTTCACTACTTTGAATTATTCAGAATATTTGAGAAGACGGAGCTCCTGTCAGAGCACAGGATAACAGCACTTCCTGATAACTGAACAATAAAACCTTAATCTGTAAACTCTCTCTTCTTCTTTTGTGTTCCATGTTGAAGTTGATCCAGCGGTTCGAGATCAGACCGGACCCTGCTGGCTCAGAGGTGAAGCCCATCACCAGGACGCTGCTCTGCCCCGACAAAAACATCAGTCTGCAGTTCATAGACCGGACACCAGAGGCAGCGAGGAGCCACATCAGAAAGACACCATACACTGTTTCCACTCACACTGAGACCACTGATTAAGTCTATGACGATGTAAAGGTGCACTGCAGAACGTTTCTGGTGAATAGTCCGCCACCCACTGGATGGATACAAGCAGGTGACACGACCAAGCAAGTTTTTGCACTTTTTTTTTTTGCAACATACAATCTGTAATTGAATGAATGCAAGATAAATTACTGTGTCCCACTGTGGGACATTCCAGGCAATGCAATAACATCTCAGCGGAGAAAAGAAAGTGGTGATTTTCTACTAGAAAAGTTACACAGTGCACCTTTAACTAAGACTGTTTACTCTAATCTTGGTTTGAATCTTGCTTAGACCAGATGTAGACCTAGTCCTGTCTAAAGCAAACAAACACTCCTGCCTCTTAAATTTACTCTTCAAACCTTTATGATGTCACTGCTGCTTCTCCATTTTACACTTGTAAAATAGTGTTTTGTTACAGCTTTAAATTACCTAAATGCTCAATACTAGATTCTATGAGCTCTTCAAACTACAATACACAAACTATTTTTTTATTGTGTCACTTTTTTAGAAGTATATTTTTAACCCTTGTATTATGTTGAAAAAAAATTACATTGATTATGTTGCGGGTCATTTTGACCCATACAGTGTAAATCCATGCAAAACAGTAAAAAAAACAGGTTAAACCAATAACATATTTATTTTAGATTATATGAACATTTAGAAAAGAGACAAACAATAACTTTTTAATTTCAACAGAACTATTTAAGAACAATTTAAAGTGTTCCCTCTTCACACTTTTTTTTTTTTTTATCATTCGACTTTCTTCATTCCACAGACTTGCAGTTGCTTCTCCTTTTGACCTGTACACTCCAGCTAATACCAGAATTCCAATGTAAGCTTGCAAGTCAGTCTGATCCAGTGGCTTACATTTCTCTTAAAATACACGCCTCCCCTCCAAATTGGTCATGTTCATTATTATCTTCTCTGTTGGTGGGGATATGAAGAGCTGAAATGCTGATTGAATATCTTCAACTCGTGTGATAGCAAATCTTGTGGGACCGGGAGTCATTTTGATGACATTGAAAGATGACCTCTTTCAGCTCCTCAGCCTCCCCGGTAAGGTCTATTACAGGGTACTGGAGAGGAGAATTGAACCGATGGTCGAACCTCAGATCCAGGAGGAGCAGTGTGGTTTTCGTCCCGGCCGCGGAACACTGGACCGGCTCTATACTCTCCATCGGGTGCTTGAGGGTTCATGGGAGTTTGTCCAACCAGTCCACATGTGCTTTGTGGATCTGGAAAAGGCATTCGACCGTGTCCCTCGTGGGGTCCTGTTGGGGGCGCTCTGTGAGTATGGGGTCTGGGGCTCTTTGCTAAGGGCTGTTCAGTCCCTGTATGACCGGAGCAGGAGCTGTGTTCGCATTGCCGGTAGTAAGTCGGACCTGTTCCCGGTGCATGTTGGACTCCACCAGGGCTGCCCCTGTCACCGGTTCTGTTCTTTGTATTTATGGACAGAATTTCCAGGCGCAGTCAGGGGCCAGAGGGGATCCAGTTTGGGGACCACAGGATCTCATCTCTGCTGTTTGCAGATGATGTTGTCCTGATGGCTTCATCAAACTGGGACCTCCAACGTGCACTGGGGCGGTTTGCGGCCGAGTGTGAAGCGGCTGGGATGAAGATCAGCTCCTCCAAGTCCGAGGCCATGGTTCTTGACCGGAAAAAGGTGGCGCCCTCTACGGGTGGGTTGAGAGTCCTTGCCTCAAGTGGAGGAGTTCAAGTATCTCGGGGTCTTGTTCACGAGTGAGGGGAGGATGGAGCGTGAGATTGACAAGTGGATCGGTGCAGTGTCGGCAGTGATGCGGTCGCTGTACCAGACCGTTGTGGTGAAGAGGGAGCTGAGCTGAAAGGCAAAGCTCTGGATTTACCGTCAGTCTACGTTCCTCCCCTCACCTATGGTCATGAGCTTTGGGTAATGACCGAAAGGACAAGATCGCGGATACAAGCGGCTGAAATGAGTTTCCTCCGCAGAGTGGCGGAGTGGCCCTTAGAGATAGGGTGAGGAGCTCAGTCACACGGGAGGGGCTCAGAGTAGAGCCGCTGCTCCTCCACGTCGAGAGGTGCCAGCTGAGGTGGCTCGGGCATCTGTTCTAGATGTCTCCTGGATGCCTCCCTCGGGAGGCATTTCAGTTATGTCCCACCAGGAGGAGGCCCCGGGGAAGACCCAGGACACGAACTGTAAAACTTATGGAGCTCATTTTTGGTGTGTTTGCCAAGAAATGAAATGAGAACAGAGGCAATGAGTGACAAATACAAGGGTGAGAAAGTTCCGCCTCTACTTGCACCTGGGTCTCAGGTCAATCTAAACAAAGTACATAAAGAAGAGACAATCAAAGAGATGTTTATTTTGGATCTCAACAGCTATTTACCCACATTAAAGTGTCTGGGTCAAAATGACCCACAACATCATCTTTGTATACAAACTCTACACAGACATTGCACTACACATCGAAGAGTCCAGATTTTACACACAAGTTCATGACCCAAGATGAGAAAAAGTCACAAAATTGTAGGAAGAAAAATAATGGATAACCAGTACTTTGGTCAAAACAAAAACTGAAATGGGTCAAATTGACCCGTAACATAATACAAGGGTTAATATTCTACTCTACCGGCTATTTTGAATAATCAGTTGCCATTGTTGATTTATTGATACTTTCCATGGTGACACAGTGCACACAAGATGTCTGAAAACTCAAGAAAAAATACAAAATACAACACGTCTTCAGGAGCCTGTGATCAACACGAGCGCTCATGGTCCAGTTTAGGAGTTTGATTTTCAACAGAAAGATTTTATTATCCCTGTAGGGAAATTGTCCTCTGCATTTCACCCATCCTTTCAGGAGCGGACACAGGAAGAACATGCAAACTCCACACAGAAAGACCCGGGCGACCCAGGGATCAAACACAGAACCTTCTTGCTGTGAAGCATGAGTACCAGCCGGTGATTTAGCTGTAGTTCCAGCTAAATCAGTTCTAAAACAAAACTCAAATAAAGTCTAACAAAGCCTCAGACAGAGCAGTGCCTACAGTTAGCATCACACCCCCAGGGAATGTTGATGACAGCATCTACAAAGTATCAGTATGTGTATGGTTTATATATTTGGTTTTATATTTTGAGCTTTATATATGATTCAATTGATAGACTTATTTCTTGTTAATCTGTTAATGTTTCGTGCTGTAAATATAACCAGATAATGGAAAATATTAAAATATGATGAAACAAATGATCAGATTCAACATTTGTGGATTTTCATTTCAGATATTTCTTATGCAAACAGTATAGAAGTGATAGAGAGAGACATTAGCATGTATAGTCAGAGTAGCTCCAAGATACTGCACTGGAATTTGTCTGGCAGCTCACATTGGAATTTCCTGTTAAAAAAAAAAAAGAGTTAAACATTACATAACATTAGACATACCACTAATACACAGACATACTCATAGTATTTGTATTACAACACTAGATTGAAAGGAACTGTAAGGTTTTAAACTACACAAACTTGACCTAACTGTGTTTCTAGACTAGTGTTGAGTCACAATACTAAAATGTCCAACTCAATTTTGATGCTTAGGAACAGACTTGATACTAAAAGAAAGTACTTTATTTCATATTCCCATGTGGTCTTTTATCTGTGTAATCCTCAGTGGTCCTGTAGGTTCCATAGTGCTCCATGGGCGTATACTAGTCTATGAGCGCTTACACTTGATATATAATATTAATGTAGTTCTGTTACAGCTCAATATCATTCTAAAGCTGCTTACAATAGGTTCATTTCTGTCCTGTGAATATGACTTTTTTTAGAATTGATACCTGTTCAAATTAGTCTGTAGTTTCAGTACTAGTTTTAGTGTCTGGTTTTGACAAGTCTACTCCAGATATAAGGTAGACGTGTTTAAATCAAATACAACTTTTATTGATAATGATTCTAATGTGCCTCACACAGGGGTGGAAAGTAACGAATTACATTTACTCACGTTACTGTAATTGAGTCGTTTTTATGAGTACTTTGTAATTTTCTAAGTAGTTTTTGAAACAGGTAATTTTACTTTTACTCGAGTACATTTTAAGCCAAGTATTTTACTTCGCTACATTGAAAGCTGCCCACGTTACTGAGTAAAATAATATCGATATCGATGATTGTATACTGTTCTTAGGGGTGTTGCATGTTTTTGGTTGATGGGGGGAAACCGGAGTACCCGGAGGAAACCCATCCAGACACGGGGAGGAAACATGCAAACTCCACACCGGGCGACCCAGGGATCAAACCCGTAACCTTCTTGCTGTGAGGCATGAGTGTTGCCACTCAGCCACCGTGCCGCCAATATTAAAAACGTTTTATTTAAATGTTACAAGATTACCATTATCTACAATTTTAGATTTACATTTAGAAACGAACAAACTAAAATAAAAATACAATGCAATTAAATACTCATTATTATTTTCCAAAGTCACAGGGAGCCACGACAGAACAATGAAAGAGCCACATGCGGCTCTGGAGCCGCGGGTTGCTGACCCCTGTCCTAGATTCATTATCCCATATCTTCAGCTCCTAGAGGAATTAAATGGTAGTGCTGTCACATTTAGTTTACCACAGTTTATGTCTATTTAAGACTGCATTTATGTGCAGCAACATTATGAAAAAACCTGCATTTTTACTGTAGTTTTTTTTATTTATTTAATTGAAAGTAACTAAGTAACTTTTACTCAAAGTACATTTGAAATGAAGTAATTTTTTACTTTTACTCGAGTACATTTTCAGACGGGTACTTTTACTTTTACTTGAGTAGGATTTAAGCAAAGTAAAGATACTTTTACTTAATTACAATTTTTCAGTACTTTTTCCACCTCTGCAGACTGATGATGTCACAGACTGATGATGTCATAGACTGAGATGATGTCACATACTGATGATGTCATAGTCTGTGATAATGTCACAGACTGATGATGTCACAGACTGATGATGTCATAGACTGTGATGATGTCATAGAATGATGATGTCATAGACTGTGGTGATGTCATAGACTGATGATGTCATAGACTGTGATGATGTCATAGAATGATGATGTCATAGACTGTGGTGATGTCATAGACTGATGATGTCATAGACTGTGATGATGTCACAGACTGATGATGTCACAGACTGATGATGTCATAGACTGTGGTGATGTCATAGACTGATGATGTCATAGACTGTGATGATGTCAGACTGATGATGTCATAGACTGATGATGTCATAGACTGTGATGATGTCACAGACTGATGATGTCATAGACTGTGATGATGTCACAGACTGATGATGATGTCACAGACTGATGATGTCACAGACTGTGATGATGTCACAGACTGATGATGTCACATACTGGTGATGTCATAGACTGATGATGTCACAGACTGATGATGATGTCACAGACTGATGATGTCACAGACTGTGATGATGTCACAGACTGATGATGTCATAGACTGTGATGATGTCATAGACTGATGATGTCACATACTGGTGATGTCATAGACTGATGATGTCACAGACTGATGATGATGTCACAGACTGATGATGTCACAGACTGATGATGTCACAGACTGTGATGATGTCACAGACTGATGATGTCATAGACTGTGATGATGTCATAGACTGATGATGTCACAGACTGATGATGTCATAGACTGTGGTGATGTCATAGACTGTGATGATGTCATAGACTGTGATGATGTCATAGACTGTTGATGTCAGACTGATGATGTCACAGACTGATGATGATGTCACAGACTGTGATGATGTCACATACTGATGTCATAGACTGTGATGATGTCACAGACTGATGATGTCATAGACTGTGATGATGTCATAGACTGATGATGTCAGACTGATGATGTCACAAACTGATGATGATGTCATAGACTGTGATGATGTCACATACTGATGTCATAGACTGTGATGATGTCACAGACTGATGATGTCATAGACTGTGATGATGTCATAGACTGATGATGTCACAGACTGATGATGTCATAGACTGTGATGATGTCATAGACTGTGATGATGTCACAGACTGTGATGATGTCACAGACTGATGATGTCACAGATTGATGATGATGTCATAGAATGTGATGATGTCACAGAATGATGATGTCATAGACTGTGATGATGTCATAGACTGATGATGTCATAGACTGTGATGATGTCATAGACTGATGATGTCATAGACTGTGATGATGTCATAGACTGATGATGTCATAGACTGTGATGATGTCATAGACTGATGATGTCATAGACTGTGATGATGTCATAGACTGATGATGTCATAGACTGTGGTGTGTCAGACTGTGGTGATGTCAGAGATTGTGATGATGTCACAGACTGTGATGATGTCACAGACTGATGATGTCACAGACTGATGATGTCATAGACTGATGATGTCACAGACTGAGATCATGTCACAGACTGATGATGTCAGACTGATGATGTCACAGACTGATGATGATGTCACAGACTGTGATGATGTCACAGACTGATGATGTCATAGACTGATGATGTCAGACTGATGATGTCACAGACTGTGATGATGTCACAGACTGATGATGTCATAGACTGTGATGATGTCATAGACTGTGATGATGTCACAGACTGTGATGATGTCACAGACTGATGATGTCACAGATTGATGATGATGTCATAGACTGTGATGATGTCACAGACTGATGATGTCACAGATTGATGATGATGTCATAGACTGTGATGATGTCATAGACTGTGATGATGTCACAGACTGATGATGTCATAGACTGTGATGATGTCACAGACTGATGATGTCACAGACTGTGATGATGTCACAGACTGATGATGTCACAGACTGATGATGTCACAGACGAGTCTCACATTTGTGTTGCCAATAAAAGTTTAACATAAACTGAAAAAGGACTTTGAACTGAATCTTCATCTAAACCGCAGCACCTGCAGCCAACCATGAATCAGTGCTAGAGGTTCTGAGTTTTCACATGAAGCATGGCCTTTCCACTTCATTTGGAATGCTCCACAGTATGGCATTAAACTTATCAGCCATTTATTCAATTACAGGTGTTTTATTGCTCAGAAATACCTTGAAAACATGCATTCTTATGCTACTGAGCTTGCCTCTCCACAGATCGGGCCTGGAAGTTGGCCTGGGGCCATCACCTGCCTGTCTCCTTGGAGAAAGAACCATTAAATGCCATACTGTGGAACATAAAGCCCTAACACTTCTGTTGAGACAGGCAGGTGGCATAGCAACCAGAAAAGTTACATAGAGCACCTTTAATAATCCATGTAATTACAGAGAAGTTGTTTGCATTTTGTTCAGTATGAGGCTCCTAAAATTGTAGCTAGTGTTGATTTTGGTACTTGCATAGACTAATGGCTCCCTCTAGTGGACAAATGTGTAAGAAATGCCGAGCTGTTACCTAAATTACATCTATCTGGTAAATCATTGTTATGTGATGTGTGGTGAAGAACAGATCCTGAAGGGGTTTCCAAAATAGATCTACTTAGAACACGTTTCTTTGTACACTCGGCTCAAAAACCAAAATCAAATCATTGTTTTGGGTGACTTTAATAGTAACGGGCTCCACACTTCCTCCTGTAGTGAGAGGAATTTAGTGAACAGTGTTAATTTTACTCAGCTTATAACTGAACCTACCAGAGTAGATCAGCACTCATCTTCTCTTCTTGATTGGATACTAGTTACCCATCCAGAAAGAATATGTTTTCTGTGTTTGGAAAATTAAATTGCCTCATGTTCCTCTAGATACATTACAATGAGACAGACTAAGAAAATGAACACAGATGTATTTATAAATGACCTGGTAACTATAAACTGGGACAGATTTGCACTTCTTATACTTTATTTAGAGGATGCATGGAATTATTTTTATTCTGAAGTACTCAATATTACTGATAAACATGCTCCACTAAAAACGTTTGGTGTGAAACGCAGACATCTGCCATGGCTCAACTCGACTTTGCTCAATCTCTATAGTGACTCCTCTGACTGGGAAACATACAAAGCTCTCAGAAATAACTGCATGACACAAACAAGGAATGCAAAATGAAACTATTTCTGATCCTTTAAAGATTTCCCAAGCATTTAGTCAACATTTCTCTTCAGTTATTAGCACAATGTAATCTGCTGCTGACATGAATAACTACTCACCAGTTTCTATTCTTTATTATTATTTTGTATAAATCAGGTACTATTGCATGAGGGAGCAAGTCTGTCTGTCTCTATGTGTGTGTGTGTGTGTGTGTGTGTGTGTATGTTTTCTAAGTTTTGTCCATTGTATTGTGTATTACTAATGTTTTGTGTTTTTTGGACCCCCTCGAAAACAAGATGGCACATCTCAAGGGCATTCCAATAAAATAAAATAAAAAATATATATATTTTGTTATGTAAATCCAGTAGTAGACAGCTGAGGATAAGGCTAATATTTGACTTGGTCCTTCACTAAAGAAAGTTATGTAAATATTATTGTGCTTTATTGATAATATACAAAATCTTATCATATATTAAAAAAACAAGGAAGCTTTTGGAGTAACCCACCTGGAGCAAATGAAAACTTCATTCGTACCAGGATCTTAAACCTGGCTCCATGCAAATTCACCATCAGCAGTTTTTATGATACCAGGCTACCAAATCTATAGAAGAGACAGAGAGAAATCTAAAGGAGGCGGAGTTATGGTGTATATAAAAAACACTTTTCAGTGTGAGGAAATAACTCTAGCAAACTGTGACTTAGAATGTATTGGACTTAAAATCAGTTTATCACCACAAATGTCCCTTAGTCTCATTGTAATTTATTGCCCACCCACCTCAAATATTGAATTCTACGAAAAATTGCAAAACATGTTGACAAATGTTGATTTTAATAAAGAGGTACTAATAATGGGAGATTTCAATGCAAATTGGGAAGACGGATCAGCCAGAAAAAATCTCAAACAAATAACAGAACGCTTTAATCTCACACAGTTAATAAAAGGCCCAACAAGAATAACACAGTCTACCAGAAGTCAGACTGACCTAATATTCAGTAACAGACCAGAAAGAGTTACAAAATCCTTCAACATGATCACAGGGCTTTCTGACCACAATCTAGTACTTGTGGTCAGAAAATTATCAAAAAAGAGATTTAGTGTCTCTACTGTTAAAGAGCAGGAACTGTCCAGAATACCAAATAAAGACCAGGACCGCTTTAAAAACACAGTGAATAATTTTGACTGGAATTCTCTGTTATCGGGTAGAGATTTAAATGAGGGGAGTAAGGCACTCTCAAGTAAACTGCAGTGTATTATTAAAGAATTTACTTGTCATTTTAAACATAGGACAAAAAGGAGTAGTCTTCCATGGATTAATGCTGATATCTTGAAAAAAATGAAAGAGCGTGACCTTGCACTAAAAAGTCTATCTTGCCTCATGATAAACATCATTTTGCCATGCTAAGGAACACAGTGACCACCATGTTGAAAAAATCTAGGGCTGACTTTTTCCTCACTATAATCAGCGAGGCAAGGGGTAACTCAAAGCTAGTATGGGATCAGCTAAAAAAGTTAATGGGGCAAGAACATAAATCAAGAAAACTGTATTAGGAATCCGGCTGAAGTAGCTGTAAAATTTAATCAGTATTTTGTTGAATCGGTTGCAGAAATTGCCCAGAGCTTTTCACCTGTAAATGTTGAGATATATAAACCTCTGTCATCAGAACCCAGTCTTGCTTTTAAATGTGCTACTGAAGCAAATACTGAGGCGATCATTAGAAAACTTAAACCGTCCAAGGCTAAAGATGTATACGGAATGGACACAACAATGCTCAAAAATCTCAGTTCTTCACTAGTTAGTCCCATTACAAAAATTATCAATCAATCCATAGGTCAAGGAGAGTTTCCAAACACTTGGAAAGCAGCCATTGTCTCACCAATCTTTAAATCAGGAAACCCACAACATGTTTCACAGACCCATTAGTATTTTACCTGTAATGTCTAAAGTCCTCGAGAAGTGGATATGTGAGCAAATCAAAAACCACTTACACAAAAGTTCTTTCCATCTACATCCACTACAATTTGGATTTTGACCCAATCATTCAACTGAGTCCGCCACCTGCTTTTTTATTGACAAAATCAAACTACTACTTGACAAAAATAACATTGTTGGTGGAGTCTTTCTTGACCTTAGAAAGGCATTTGATACAGTAAACCATCAGATCCTACTGGCCAAACTATCTTCTTTTAATCTTTCTGATAATGCACTAAAATGGATAAACTCATATCTTTCCCAACGTTCACAAACTGTACGTATTGGCAATAATCAGTCTGAGCCTCTCTGTCTATCGACCGGCCTGCCGCAAGGTTCCATATTAGCTCCTGTCTTATTTTGCATGTATGTAAATGATCTCCCACTGGTGTGTCCGGATGTTAACATCCAAATGTCTGCTGATGACACAGTTCTATATGTACATGGATCCTCAAAAACCGAGGTAGCGGCTAAACTCACAGATGCAATGGCCAAAGTTACAACATGGCTAAATCAATGCTGTCTACAACTTAATGTGTCTAAAACTGTAGGTATGTTCTTCACTAAATCTCACAAGGCAACAGAAGATGCAGATATTATAGTGTCAGGACATAAATTACAAATGGCCAAAGAATACAAATATCTTGGCATCCATGTCGACTCCAAACTAAACTTTAGGTCACATGTGAAGGAAATCTGTTAAAAAGTTAAATACAATTTAGCCAATTTCCGATTTATTCAAAATTCCATGTCCATTCAAGCTGCTAAAACCTATTTGCATTCAATGATTTTCTCTCATTTTACTTATTGCTTAACAAGCTGGTCTCAGACTAACTCCACCACGCTGAAACCATTACAGTCCTTGTACAAACAGACACTCAAAGTACTTGATAAGAAACCAAAGCATTTTCATCATTGTGCTATTTTATCAAAACACAGCCTTTTAAGTTGGGAAAATCTTATCAAGTTTACAAATGCCTGTCAGATTTACAGAATCTTAAACGCAATGGCCCCACCACCTCTCAGCGATTTTGTCAGTCTCAGAACAACCACACAAAGAATTACTCAAGGAGTGTCCAGAGGCGACTGTATCATCCCACTTAAAAAAAGCTCTTTCAGTCAGTCAGCCTTCTCTGTTAGGGCATCTCAGGAATGGAACACCATTCCAACAACAATCAGAGAAATTAACACATATAACCTCTTTCGCACCATCTAAAACATTGGCTCATTAGTAATCAGATCTGTGAACACTGAACCCGTGCTGCTGCCATCTTGTGTTTCTGTTTCTGTAAAAGTGTTTCTTTTACTGCTTCTGTAAACCGCATGTTTTATGACCTTGCTGATAATATTAATAGTGCTCATTGTTTTTTTTTTAGAGTTGTGTTATATTGCTGTGTTTGTGTATTGTTGATAATATTTTATTGCCTTCCCTAGGATGCCGACTGTACAACTGGCACAGGACTACAGATGAAAACTAGCCTCTGGCTAATTCTGGCATGTTACAGGTTTTACTGTTGTTAATATGCACTGTCCTGGTATAGAAATAAACAAACAAATAAATAAATAAAGGGGCACAGTGTAACTTTTCTGCTGAAGGGAATGCCATTTGCTTGTCTCCATGGATATGTTACATATTTATCTAGAATGTTCCACTATATGGTATTTACCTTATCAGTCTTGCATTTATTCAATTACAGGTGTTTTAGTTGCCAATAAAATTGAAATAGCCTTCATTAAATCTTGCCTCTCCACAGATCTGTCTTGTAACTTGGTCTGGTGTCGTCACATGCTTGTCAGGAGGTGTAAGTTTAATGACCTGCTGTAGAACATCTCGGGCAAAGCCTTACATCTTCATGAAGACAAAGTGACAGCTGAGACAGCAGACCCTCGTCCATAAAAGGTAACTCTACTGTCTAAGAATCTTCTGTGTCCTGCTTTGGTCCTGGTTTGAGCCCAGTTAAGTCCTGATATAGACTTGATTTGGCCCAGTTCTGGTCTTGGTTTAGGCTCATTGCTGTTGTGGTTTTTGTGCAAATATGAACACACCCTTACAGTGAGGCAAGAAGGTGATTCACCCTCAGATTGCAATTTTTGTGGTGAAATAAAGTCAATAGTAAAGTCATATGTTTTATTTATAGAGCTGATAGCAACAATCTCCAAAAATAATGCATATTTTTGAGTCTTCTCACAGTGTCATGCGGACGAAGTTTAACCAACAATACAACAATATGATATATACACAACAATATGATATATACACAACAATATGATATATACACTACCGTTCAAAAGTCTGGGGTCACCCAGACAATTTTGTGTTTTCCATGAAAAGTCACACTTTTATTTACCACCATGTGTTGTAAAATGAATAAAAAATATAGTCAAGACATTGACAATGTTAGAAATAATGATTTGTATTTGAAATAATAATTTTTCCCTTCAAACTTTGCTTTCGTCAAAGAATCCTCCATTTGCAGCAATTACAGCACTGCAGACCTTTGGCATTCTAGCTGTTAATTTGTTGAGGTAATCTGGAGAAATTTCACCCCACGCTTCTAGAAGCTCCTCCCACAAGTTGGATTGGCTGGATGGGCACTTCGTGCGTACCATACGGTCAAGCTGCTCCCACAATAGCTCAATGAGGTTTAGATCTGGCGACTGCGCTGGCCACTCCATTACAGATAGAATACCAGTTGCCTGCTTCTTCTCTAAATAGTTCTTGCACAATTTTGAAGTGTGCTTTGGGTCATTGTCCTGCTGTAGGATGAAACTGGCTCCAATCAAGCGCTGTCCACAGGGTATAGCATGGCGCTGCAAAATGGAGTGATAGCCTTCTTTATTCAAAATCTCTTTTACCCTAAACAAATCTCCCACCTTACCAGCACCAAAGCAACCCCAGACCATCACGTTACCCCCACCATGCTTGACAGATGGTGTCAGGCACTCTTCCAGCATCCGTTCAGTTGTTCTGCATCTCACAAATGTTCTTCTGTGTGATCCAAACACCTCAAACTTCGATTTGTCCGTTCATAACACTTTTTTCCAATCTTCCTCTGTCCAATGTCTGTGTTCTTTTGCCCATATTCATCTTTTTCTTTTATTGGCCAGTTTCAGATATGGCTTTTTCTTTGCCACTCAGCCCTGAAGACCAGCATCCCGGAGTCGCCTCTTCACTGTAGATGTTGACACTGGCGTTTTGCGGGTACTATTTAATGAAGCTGCCAGTTGAGGACCTGTGAGGCGTCTATTTCTCAAACTAGAGACTCTAATGTACTTATCTTCTTGCTCAGTTGTGCAGCGGGGCCTCCCACTTCTCTTTCTACTCTGGTTAGAGCCTGTTTGTGCTCTTCTCTGAAGAGAGTAGTACACACCATTGTAAGAAATCTTCAGTTTCTTGGCAATTTCTCGCATGGAATAGCCTTCATTTCTAAGAACAACAATAGACTGTCGAGTTTCACATGAAAGTTCTCTTTTTCTGGCCATTTTGAGCGTTTAACTGACCCCACAAATGTGATGCTCCAGATACTCAACCTGCTCAAAAGAAGTTCAGTTTTATAGCTTATCTAACCAGCTAAACTGTTTTCAGGTGTGCTAACGTGATTGCACAAGGGTTTTCTAATCATCCATTAGCCTTCTGATGAGATGAGCAAACACATTGTACCATTAGAACACTGGAGTGATAGTTGCTGAAAATGGGCCCCAATACACCTATGTAGATATTGCACCAAAAAACATACATTTGCAGGTAGAATAGTCATTTGCCACATTAGCAATGTAGAGAGTGTATTTGTGATTAGTTTAAAGTTATCTTCACTGAAAAAACTGTGATTTTTTTTTTTAAAAAAAAAAAAGGAAATTTCTAAGTGACCCCAAAGTTTTGAACTGTAGTGTAGTCAGTTGTCAAAATGTAGGTTCATACACGCACATTTTTTTAACCACCCTTTATTTCCTATTTTTCCCACCCACCTGATTTTCTGCAGGTTTCTATTGGCGTTATGTTTTTGGTCATGAATGCCATGATATTTTATACCAGTTTGCTCTTAAAGTTCAGTGATGTGACCATTTTTGATGTACAACTTGGAGATATAAAAACAAGCTTCTGAAGAATCTATGTACCGTTTTATGTACCGTTTCCATAAGAGCAGGAATGGATGTACGAGGATCTTTCACCCAACAATATTAAGATTAGAAGATCATCTGGTACCACGTGTGAAGTCCAGGGAAACATGTTAGAATTTTTAAGGACCACTCCATGACACTCCACGGAGACAAGCAGGTGGAGGGTCTGCCAAATCACTCTGCATGTTCACTAGTTTGTACTGGAAAAATATTAAAGTTTGCGTTTTTGTCAACACAAAGGAGGTGTTGCATGCTATTGGGAAAAATGCCCACAGCTCGATCGGAATGAGCTTTTGGTATAATAAAGTACATCTGAAAACTACATAGGAACCAAATTTAAAATGCCCGATTTGCATACAGGAAGTGAACTTTGGCCCAATTTGTACAAGAACTATTTCATGGCTACAATGCTTGAAAAAGCTAACTTTTTTACATGTTTCCGGATTTCAAAATAAACAAATCTTATTTCTGTGATTTCAGGATGACCTTCGGCTCATTTTGGTACCAAATGCATATCCACAGACCCAATATTATCAAAGTTATGAAAGATTTATTCAAGAACTTAATGATTTTTTGCAACTTTTCTGTAAAAAAGTCAATTTGTTTTCATTGATTTCAGTAGGTTCCCATGCTTGCCCACCTAAAATTTTTTCCACAAAGTTGCGTGATATAGTGTTGTATAAACCATAAAAATTTCATAAAAATTTGAGACCGGTAACAGTGATCCGGAGATCCATACATCGCAAGAAGTGCCATTCATCAAAATTAGAAAATCTTGTATTTGTCCAATACTGGAGATTAGGTTCAGTTTTTGTCACAAAAATAGTTAAATGCTCTTTAATGTAAAATATATTGACCTAAATCATACTCTAATGCCTTATTAATTGTGCGGATGTATTCTGGATCATATTCTGGATCATGTCCAAAAATATTAATAAATTGAGTCATAATATAATTTGTGATTGTATATATGTTCACCGATCATCTTAAAGTGATAAAATACATGCATTTATGGCCTCACTTTTTTCATCAAAGGCCTTCAGGATCATTGTGGATTTTTTGGTGTCATATTTGAAATGGACATTATAACGTATAAGAATGCAAAAACATGGCACTTTTTAGATTTAAAGAATGATACAATCATACTAACCACACATTATTTTTATAAGCTATAAATAGAATTTTTACACTTCAGCGATTGCAAATCACCAAATGGACACCAATTAGAATGATTTTCTATTTAGAATGATATGTTAAACACATTATATACACCCTATATTGATACGTATGTTTGAAAATGTAACATGCATATATCTTTCACCCTGAAGAGATAACACACGTTGACCCTTAATGGTGAAGTACATAGCTGTGGCGACGTTACGCTTGAGTGACTTCAACAGAGCTGAGTTGGGTCAAGCATGAGTGACTCTTTACTCACATCAAGATACCGTAGGTGTACACGTTTACACAAGTAAAGTATCTTTACATTGACCAAGAAGTGTCTCGATTATATCAAAGCATTTGACTCGGATAGCTATTGCATTTAGAAAATGACTGACAAGTGTATTATTGATAGTTGTAAGGTTAGATTTAAGGATAGTTCTAAGTTAAGTAAGGATGCTAGGTTAGTTGGATCTCCAAAAGGATGGCTTCATGAGATGCTGTCAAAGGATGGGCTGAAAATCACTGCGGGTGATAAATTATGTCAGAAATGTTACAGGTCTCTATTGCGTAAACGTCCTCGTGGAGACACTGATGTGTTTAACGAGGATGATAACGACGATGAACTATCTGCAGAGCAAAGTTTTCTTGACAATGTAGTTAAAGATGAAGAGACAATTAGCAAACAAAATGTTGTACCATCATGTCTAACTGTGGATGATTTGATGTATGCATCGTCATCTCATCGAAAATGTTCCATATGCAGAGCCTATAATGACCAATGTGTTGTTTTACCCAAACAAGCTCGCCTGTCACTCATAGTAGATCATAAGCTCTGGTGTCCAAAAGATGCACGAGTATGTCCATCACATTTGATAGGAAAATATATTCATCACGATTGTACTGTCCTTGATTCCAACGATAGGATACCGCTAAGAGACAAACTTGATGATGTAATCTCATCTCAAGTTATCAATGATCTCTTAGAAGTAATTGACCAACTTTCATCCAACAACACTAACCCTGGACTAAGGTATGAGGATCTTTCAGACAATGAATGCCATGCATGGACAGGTTGGACTCGAGAGCAATTTGATAAACTTCATGATTTGTGTAAAGACAATTTATCAAAGTGTGAGTCTTTGTCATCCAAAGATGTTCTGTTCTTCTTCTGGGTGAAACTCAAGACAAACCTATCCTGGAATCAATTAGTTGTACTTTCCAAAGTTACCCTAACAACATTGTCAAGACAATACCATACAGTTGTATTGGCTCTAAAGAACACTGTTGTTCCAAAATACCTTGGTCCGTCTCACATTACCCATGACAATGCCCTTGCACACAATACAATTTTAACAAAGGCCTTTTATGGTCACAATGTAACATTGATTTTGGATGGAACATATATCTATTTGAATAAAAGTTCGCATCACCAATTTCAACGGTCATCATATGGTGGCCAAAATCTATCTCAAGTTTATGTCAATTGTATTCCCAGACGGTTACGTTTTGGACACAGTTGGGCCATACTATGGCAGTACAAATGACGCGTCAATTACAAAACTTATGCTTGACAACTTGGACTCTTTGAAGCTTTGGCTACAAGAGAATGATGTGTTGATCGTTGATCGTGGCTTTAGAGATGTTTTAGATGTACTAGCTTCAATGGGGTATGATGCCAAAATGCCATCATTCATGGCATCTGGCAGGTCACAGCTCTCAGAGGAACAGGCTAACGAGGATAGGTTATGTACAAAAACACGTTGGGTTGTAGAATCATATCACGGGCGTTTCAAGCAATGGCGCTTTTTCAAAGAAAGAATAATGTCCAATTATTATGTTCCTTTACTTGGAGATTTGATGAAGATCATAACAGCTTGCCTAAATGGCCTAAGGGGTCCAATCTATGTGCCAAATCAGGCTCGTGATGCCCGAGACACTATGATGGCACAACGCATGCTGGAAAGACGATCACAATTGAACACATTGTCTAAACGTGTAGCCAAAGATCCTGACATGTCTCGTAAAGCCAAAAAAGAATGGGTGAAGCTTGAGGCATCAGAAATAGATTTCCCTAAGCTGAATCTAGAATATTTGGAAACATTGGCATGTGGGTCTTACCAAATCAAATTGTCACCAGGGTATATTGTGGAGCATCAAACAAGTGATGGGGACTACGAGATGTGGGTGTATCAGCATGACAATGATTTGGTGCGTGGCCAAATTCACTCACGCCACAAAAGTCAAACCAAATATAATGTTTGGATTCAGTATGACATGAACGATTCAGATGATCCTATAAGGGGATATTACTGCACATGTCCTGCAGGAAATAGAACAGCTGGCATGTGTGCACATGTCGCATCCATACTGTACTACATTGGGTATTACCAACACTTTCCTCATGATAAACCTTTACAGTCATATTCTCGGCAATATGCCACATCTATTGAAGCAAAATAAACAATAGTCAACTGTCCCCTTTGAAGAAAAATATTTAGAGAAACTATGTTAATACTTACATACATATTATAGATAGTGTTTTCAGTTTAGTGAATTTAGGACATGATAACATTTCTGAGTGGAATCCACAATGATCCTGAAGGCCTTTGATGAAAAAAGTGAGGCCATAAATGCATGTATTTTATCACTTTAAGATGATCGGTGAACATATATACAATCACAAATTATATTATGACTCAATTTATTAATATTTTTGGACATGATCCAGAATATGATCCAGAATACATCCGCACAATTAATAAGGCATTAGAGTATGATTTAGGTCAATATATTTTACATTAAAGAGCATTTAACTATTTTTGTGACAAAAACTGAACCTAATCTCCAGTATTGGACAAATACAAGATTTTCTAATTTTGATGAATGGCACTTCTTGCGATGTATGGATCTCCGGATCACTGTTACCGGTCTCAAATTTTTATGAAATTTTTATGGTTTATACAACACTATATCACGCAACTTTGTGGAAAAAATTTTAGGTGGGCAAGCATGGGAACCTACTGAAATCAATGAAAACAAATTGACTTTTTTACAAAAAAGTTGCAAAAAATCATTAAGTTCTTGAATAAATCTTTCATAACTTTGATAATATTGGGTCTGTGGATATGCATTTGGTACCAAAATGAGCCGAAGGTCATCCTGAAATCACAGAAATAAGATTTGTTTATTTTGAAATCCGGAAACATGTAAAAAAGTTAGCTTTTTCAAGCATTGTAGCCATGAAATAGTTCTTGTACAAATTGGGCCAAAGTTCACTTCCTGTATGCAAATCGGGCATTTTAAATTTGGTTCCTATGTAGTTTTCAGATGTACTTTATTATACCAAAAGCTCATTCCGATCGAGCTGTGGGCATTTTTCCCAATAGCATGCAACACCTCCTTTGATGATTTTGTGTTAAGAAATAGCATTTAAAGCTGCACTGCGTAACCTTTTCTAGGGGAGGGTCCGCTACCTGCTTGTCTCCATGGAGATGTTATTGCTTTGCCTGGAATGTTCCACGGTATGACATTAAACATTTCCATCTAGCATTTATTCATTACGGATGTTTCTCTTGCTCTAAAATACAAGAATTCCATCTGTGAATAGGGACGCTTCTCCACAGATCTTAATTGTAATGTAGCGTAGTGTTGTAACCTGCTCATAATAGATTGAATAGGTTGAATCTATACTGTGGAACATTCTAGACAAAGCAATAACATTTCTATGGAATTAAGCAGCAGGTAGCGGACCCTCCATCAAAAAAAGTCGCGCAAAATCATTTTTTAAATCAACATTTAGAGCAGAAGTAAAGAAGGAGAAAAGAATGAGCCCAAAGACAGTAAAATAGCCAGCAATAATGAACAAAACATGTCCCTGGATGTCCAAATGCGCTGCACATTTTACGCGCTTAACGAGACTAACGCGATTTCTTTGAAGCGATGCCAGAAGGTTCGCGTTTTGTCCTTAAAATTAGGCCACATTAAATTCTAATTATAAATCAGAGGTTACACCCCGGCAGTTACTCTTTAAGTCACTCTTACTTGAGTAGTAGTTTTCCCAAGTACTTTTTTACTTGCATAATTTCTTGGACCACTACTTTATTTTATTATATCAGGCTGTAAACAAAACAGTGACAAAAGCTTAAATGTGTAAATGTATTCAATCATTTCTCATAATTAAGCAGTACGTGTATTCTTTTTTATCTTTGGCACGCATTCAGCCAGATTACGCACGGCTTGTCCCACCTCAAAGCTACTGAACAACAGCAGTATTGTGCCAACCAGAGGCGACTATTGGTCCTGATATAACGGTGCTCTACCACACTGTCGCCTCTGCGTAACTTCACCCAAACGAACCTCCTTAAAAGCATCATTTCGCGATTAAACATTCACTTAACTCGTAAATAGCGGACCGAAGTTGCACGTTTTGGTTTGTGGGTTGGACTTGTTGAAAGAAAGCCACTGGAACTCCGTATTCAGCAGCGAAGAGCGGACAACTACACTGGGAATCGGAGCAAAAATGCCTCGGGTAAAGTAAATTCATTCTGCGCACGCTTTTGGATAGAAATACATTTGGTGACGAGTAGTTTTGCAAGGTTTTTACGACTGTCCTTGAATAGCTTGTACTTTTTGTTCAACTATTGCGGTCATTTCTGAGTTTTCTGGCTGCAAAAACGCTCAAGTAAAGTGTTCGCGCTGAAGGATCCACGTGTAATTCGATAAATGGCTGTTTTTTTGCGCAGTGTTGGTCTGTTCTTGTGGTCAGTCTGTAGCTGATGCAACAAGCGCATCTCTCCTCCGTAGCTACGTTCAAGTCCGGATAGAGTTCTGGGGCCACTCGGAGTTTTAAGAGCTGTCCTAAATTAAACTTAGAAAAGCTCTGTTATATTTAAATCTGAGGTGTCAAGTTGAAAACACTTGGATGCACTGGGTGATGTGATTATTCATCCAGTAAAAATAAGGTCATTTGTAGGCTAAAAGTGTCCAGAAAGTAAACTGTTGACTTCTACACTACTACTATCCTACTACTACTAGGCCTACTACTTCTTTAATATACATAAATGATTACTGCTACTATGTACTACCACTACAAGACTACTAATAATAACTAAACTAAACTAAAATACTACTAGCCTACTATTGGCTACTATAATTAGGCCTACTAATGCTTCTAGTACTACAGTGACTACTACAACCACTACCTCTACTACTGCTAGTAGCTACTAATACTACTACAGCTACTGCTACTGCCACTACTACTACTACTACTACTACTACTACTACTACGACAACCACCACCACCACTACTGCTACAACTACTACGGCTATTGCTACTACTTCTTTACTTCTACTACTACTACTACTACTACTACTGCTACTACTACTACTACTACTACTACTGCTACTACTACTACTACTACTGCTACTACTACTGCCACTACCGCCACCACCACTACTGCTACAACTGCTACGGCTATTGCTACTACTTTTTTACTACCACTACGACTACTGCTACTACTACTACCACCACCACTACTACTAAGTACTACTACTTCTCCTACTACTTGTGCTACTACCACTACTACTCCCACTAAATGCTGCTACTACTTCTACTACTACTACTGCTACTTTTACCAGTATGGTTGACTAGCCCAGACTTTGAACTTTATTGATCCTCAAGTCAAATTCCTTAGCAGGACAATTACTACTATTTGTACTTCAGTTACCTTCCAGTTTCCTACCAGTAACTATCAAAGAACTACTTCCCAAACTATTTACATTTAAGTGATATAAGTGGTCTTTATTTATGCCTGTACGCAGCTATAGTTTTGCTGCTAATTTTAGTTGTGGGGCTGGTTTTTGTGCAGTGTTTGTGAACTGAATGTGTCCAAACATGGCCTGTATTGTTTGTATTTTCTCTTGAAGACGTCCAGTGTCAACACACAGGAAATCTATCGTGTCGTAGCATTCGTATTCAGTAAAGCATGATAACACAAACAAGAAAGTATATCCAGATAATATTCTAGTCCAAGATGCACTATGTAACTTTTTTACCTCTTGCTTGTCTCCATGGAGATGTTATCGCTTTGTTGGAATATTCCACAGTATGACATCAGTTTATCTACCTATCTCCCTGGAGCCAGGCCAAATTTGAAGTAAGCTCGGCAGAGACTAGAAAGGCGGCTTACACATAAAAATAATACAGTTCTGTGGACCGGCTGGTGTCCTGGTGCAGCAGCAACAAACTGGAGCTCAATGCCCAGAAGACAGTGGAGATGATCGTGGACTTCAGGAAAGTCACAGGCCCCCTGCCTCTCCTCACCCTGACAGACTCCTCCATCACCACTGTGGACTCCTTCCGCTTCCTGGGCACCTGCATCACCCACGACCTCAAGTGGGAGCCGACCATCAGCTCCCTCATCAAGAAAGCCCAGCAGAGGATGTACTTCCTGCGGCAGCTGAGGAAAGCCAAGCTGCCTGCCCAGATGATGGTGCAGTTTTACACGGCCATCATTGAGTCCATCCTCACCTCCTCCATCACTGTGTGGTACGCTGGGGCCACTGCCAGGGACAGACAGAGACTGCAGCGCATTGTGCGCTCTGCTGAGAAGGTGATCGGCTGTAGCCTTCCATCTCTCCAGGACCTGTACGTCTCCAGGACTCGGGGGCGTGCAGGCCGGATAGCAGCTGACCCCTCTCACCCTGGACATGGACTATTCGAGCCACTTCCCTCTGGCAGAAGGCTACGGTCCATACGGACCAGAACCTCTCGCCATAAGAACAGTTTCTTCCCCTCTGCCGTTGGACTCATGAACACTTTATGAACACTTTATAACACCTGTACTAAGGACACTTTATAATACCAGTCACTTTAAATAAGTCATGCCACTTCACTTGATCTTTTGCACTGTCAGTTTGCACTGTTGTTCTGATGCTTCTGTATATACTAGACTATTTTTATTTTTTTATTATATATCTTAATCTTTTTTCCGTGCTCTTACTTTATTTTTATTATTATTATTATTATTATTATCTTTTTTTTTAATAGTGATATCTCTACTTTATATTATTATTATTATTATTATTCAGTGTTCTATGTTGCACCTCATCACCAAAGAAGTTCCTAGTTTGTGAATTGTGTTCACTGACAATGGCAATAAAAGCTTTTCTGATTCTGATTCTGATTCTATTCCTGGTAAAGCAATAACATCTCCATGGAGACGAGCAGGTGGCAGACTGCACACCATAGTGAATCTATAAATATGGGTCACAATAGACCTACTACTGGACCACTACGGGAACTACAGTCACTATACCACTACAAGGACACTTTCGGATAAATATTTACTTGACATTTTTACTTTATTCACTTCTGTGTCTTAGATTACACAAAAGTGACTCTTATGATCTTTAAAACATGTTACGTCATCAAAAACATACCTGGAGTTGTGTTTTTTTACAGACATGTTTGTACACGTCTGTAGGATCTGCAATGGAAGAACCAATAGAGACAGGATATTGTTGTTTTTTTCTCTCCAACGTATAACCCAAATAATGGCAGCTTTTGCAGCTTCTACCACTGTCACCGTCATGTGTTTGAACGAAATACGCAACATTTTGGAGGGCTTTTTCCACACCATTTAGCTTCGAATTGTTAATTGCTATGACAATGGATAGGCCAAATTTTAAACTACTAATATTCCTGTATACTTTGATATTATATCTTAGCTCCTATGTGTTTTTCTTATAATCACTAGTTTAGACCTGGTTTAATTTGAGGTCTTTCGTGGATTGGTTTAAACTTGATTTAGTTCTGGGTCTTTCCTGGACTAGTTTAGACCTGGTTTAGTCCTGGGTCTTTCCTGGACTAGTTTAGACCTGGTTTAGTCCTGGGTCTTTGCTGGACTAGTTTAGACCTGGCATGAGGTATTTCTGTATATTTTTTTATTTGACAGAAGAAAATCATCAAAATTGGGACTAAAGTGGGACTAAATACAGGACTAAACCAGGACTTTAAACCCTTTTTAGAGTCCTTGTTAAGTCTGTGGTTGGATCTGCCTTAGTCCTGGTTTAGAGCTGCTTTAGTCCTTGTTTATTCTCAGCCCAAGCCATAAAATACTTTCTTCACTTCTGGTTTAATTTAGATAGGATTTAACCCTGTTTTTTAATCCTCATTTAGTCCAAGTTTAGACCTGGTTTAGTCCAAGTTTAGACCTGGTTTAGTCCAAGTTTAATCCTGGTTTAGAGCTGCTTTAGTCCTTGTTTATTCCCCGTCCAGACCAGTCTATTGTCACACCTTCATTTGCTTAATTTGTTTTTTATTTTAATTTATTTCAACTTTTTATGTTGCAGAAACTATGTGGAACCAACTACCCGCCCAGTATCTGTTTTATTGTGGTGAATGAGTTTTGCGAGCGCTTCTCCTACTATGGCATGAAAGGTATGTGACATCACATGCCCCACAGGGTTCAATTAGACCCACTTACAAGTCCCTTATGTGTGAAATGACCATGAGGAGATGCATTATGGGTAAATCTGTGACCAATTCAGCTTGTTAAAATGGTTCTTCAAGGGAGGACAGGCTTTATAGAGGATAATAAGACCAGCTTGTGTCATCTGACCTCAATTGGCTTATTACATCCTCTCTATGCTAGTGGTGAAAAAAAAAAAGAACCGAAAACCAAGTCGTGTTTACTTAACCAAGATTTTGAACCATGAGTGAGGAACAGTTGAGCCAAACTCACTTGGTTTCACCGTTGTTTCCATGTGATTCTCATCCAGAAATGCTCTTATTGGATCAAATAGACTTTACCTCTTTTTCCTCTTTACCACAGATAAATGTGAAAAGAAAATTCAACTTTAAATATAATGTTTTTATTTATTTATTTATTTATTTATTTATTTGGATCTGCTTTAGTCTATTCTGTGTGTGTAGAAAATATTTCCCAATACAAGTTTAATTTCAAAATCAGTAGATGAATAAATGACTGGGTCGGATTAGCCTTCGATTCACCTTAAAGACACAGTAACAGTCACCACAATGGAAACTAGACCTTAAGAAGTAAATTATACTCTTGATCTGCCGAGGTGACAAAAATGTAATAATTGTGAAAGCCTTGAGAACCATTACAATAAGAAAGTCAGTGTGCAGGGAATCAGTCAGTGTTTGGAACCATAATTACATTTGTAACTTGTTTTTTGTTTGTGGTTTTAAAATATTTCTCCTTCACATTTGTCCCACAGCTGTGTTGACGCTGTACTTCCTGTCGTACTTACACTGGGACAAAGACCTGTCCACGGCAGTGTACCACGCCTTCAGCAGCCTCTGCTACTTCACCCCCATCCTGGGAGCCATCATCGCAGACTCATGGCTTGGCAAGTTCAAGTGAGATACTACTACTACTACTGCTACTATTACTGCTATTACCCCTACTACTTATACTATTACTACTAATGCTACTGCTGCTACTGATATTTTTGATCTAATTCCAACCAGCTTCGATTGCTGTAAGCGTATTGTGTCTCAAGTTATGGTAACACTATATGATCCATGATTCACTCTGTATACACAGTACAGCTCCACACTGGTGTATTGAGATGTTTTGAGATGTGTCATTTTGGTTTTCTCCACAGAACTATCATCTATCTGTCCATTGTTTACGTCATTGGTCATGTGGTCAAGTCGGTTGGAGCCATTCCCACTGTAGGAGACACCAATGTGCACATGTGAGGAACCTGTTTAGAAATGTACCATTACGATGTAAGCAAATAGAACAGAGTAACAGTGTGGTCATCAGCTTAAGGGTTTCAGCAGGTTGCGATCATGTGATATCACAACATTGTAGAATCCCTATAGTTTAAATTGAGCTGGAGGACAGGTCTGAATTTGCTGTTTAAAGTGGACCTATGATGCAGTTGTATTTAGAGTGATTCATGAATATTCATGTAATCATTATACTCCTGTATTCAAGACGTCATTGCTCCGATCAACCCACATTTTCACCACCACCAGTACAAACCTACTCTCTACTCCAGTTTTATTTTCTTAATTTCTGGATGATATGCAGCTAACCATAAGAGATATGGTAACCCTCGTCACGCAAATTGGGCCTGTGTCCTGCATTTCACTACTGGCAGCAAAAACTTCATTTTCACCCGCAGAAGTTTGCAGTGCTCTGTGGCAGCTGATGTCTCTTCCACTTGTTTAGTGAAATGGGAGAGCTCTGGCTCTTCTAAGAGCTTTGTTTTATCACAGAGGAGCTATGATCTCCTCTGTTTATACACTATGTTTATGCTTGTTGAGGCGCTGCATTTACCCACTGCAGGACAGATCTTACTTTGAAAACACTGACAATGCACAGACTCAAACTGCACAAACTGCACACTGTCCAGACTAATGTTTTTAGTGTTTAGGAATTAGGAAGTCTTTATTGCTTTGTTTCCTGGATTTGGCCAAAATGCAGCAGAATACAGGAATTAAGGTGTCTTCTTCAAATGGGGAGTGGAGAATCAGTGAAAAAAGAAACAAATATATACATGTTTTTCCAACAAGATGTTTCTCATTTTCACTTTGTCCCACTTAAACAGAGGTGCTGTCCCACATTTAGTTTGACTCCATATGATCACCTGAACAGCAGGTGCCGACAACTCCACAGCCTTTGCTGTGATGATGTTTACGGCGATGTCAGCTCCCACTGGGCACCGCAATTGTCTTTAATGCAGAAGGCAGCAGATTTATTTCTTTTATTTTGTCAAATTAAAACGTAATGTTTCACGAGTGTCATAAATTATAAATATACAGACAAAAGCACAAGTTTTCTTTAAATATTATTGACATATACAATGTTGTGATGTCACTTGCAATAGCCTAACATACATGTAAACCTGTCATGTGCATTGTTAACTTAACATCCCTGTGTGTGTGTGTGTGTGTGTGTGTGTGTGTGTGTGTGTGTGTGTGTGTGTGTGTGTGTGTGTGTGTGTGCACAGAGCTCTGTCTATGACCGGGCTCATCCTGATCGCATTTGGTACTGGAGGCATCAAACCGTGTGTAGCAGCATTTGGAGGAGACCAGTTTGACGAGGAGCATGTGAGATATTCATTTAAGCTTTAAACACTGAATATGTAATTTATTATTTTTTTAAACATTTGTTTAATAATAATAATAATAATAATAATAATAATAATAATAATAATAATAATAATACATCAGAAATATAGTCCTTTTTTTGGAGACTCAATGGTGGAAGTCTCTGGGGTAATGCCGGATTGAACAGGCGAGTTTTCAATAGTGATTTGAAGTGCTGCAATGAGTCCGAGCTCCGGATGGGTTGTGGGCGTGAGTACCAGGGGGTGGGCGTGAGTACCAGGGGGTGGGCGTGAGTACCAGAGGGTGGGGTGGGTGGCACAGCGGTGGTGAGGTTGGACAGTGCTGATCATTGACTGTATAAAGAAGTGGACTAAGGTAGTGTGACATCACCAATAGCATTCAGCTCCAGTCAAATGAATTATCAATTAGAGGTTGTCTGTTATTAAAGTTCATATCTTGATTTATGGATAAAATAGCAAAATAAAAACGGGTTAATATGAACATTTTAAGACCAAAATAATGGTCTGACAGCAGCGGTCACAGAGAGAGGGGCGTTGGTTTTTCAAAACAAAGTGAATTGGAACCAGAGTTAATGGAGCCAGAAGCGTGCCCATATATATAGTCTTTGGTGCTGACGGAGAAGGTTGGTGAGATAAGGAGGGGCCAGGTTATGGAGGGTATTGCACGGGGAGCCAGTGAAGTTGCATGAGGATGGGGGTGGTCTCTGAGGAGATGGGCCGCAGAGTTCTGGATGTTTTGCAGTTTTTGGATGCGGGTGGGTTTACTGATCAAAGATGAGACCAAAGGTTACACGGTTGGGTCCGGACTTTGAAATTGTCCTGTTTTGAACCTAATTTGCAGGTGTAAAAACCCAATAGAGATTTAGTGTGGTTAATTTACAAGTATTTGATCTTTCCAGGACTAATTATAGATTGGATTATATTGACAAAAGAACCAAGCCATGAAATAGGAAAACATTTCAAAAGGCTTCTATAGTGACAGTCTAAATAAAGAAGATAAAGTATAGTTAAATTAACTATATTAAAGGGCCCATATTATGCTATGTTCTGATCTTTGTTAAAATGCTGTTTCCTCATTAAAAATATACTGGACTTTCATTCACACATTTTTGATGAGGTAATGTCATTATAACATGGCCTATATAGAGTAAATTTTGTGTAATATAAGATCTTTCTTAACCTTTCTATGGTCTTAAAACGTGAGAAACCATTGCACTACCCATTGTATAATGCATTATGGAGCTAAAACAGCTTAGTAGTAGAAATATGTCCACTGAATTTTTGTTCAAAATTGCAGAGCTGAGAAACCACGTTCTTTACAGTGCAATGTGTTTGTATTTATTTATGATCCAGTTAAAGATTTGTCACCGTCCTGTGTTGTTTTTCCGACTCTCACAGTGCATTGTGGTCTTTATTAACTGGTTCTACTGACCAGTGCTGTACTTTTCTTTTCAAGTTGCATTGTGGGAAATTTAGAGTGCACTACTTTTTTACCAACTAGTCATTCTGACACCTCTAAAAATGGTGGGACTCTTAATTAGTGTCCTAAGTAGGGAATAGTGTGGACATTCAGACACAGCCTAAGTTACATTTTTTAAATAACCAACATCATCAGGCAAATAAAATACATTCTCTGACTCTTTCTGTGTGGAGTTTGCATGTTCTCCCGGTGTCTGGGTGGGTTTCTTCCAGGCACTCCGGTTCCCCTACCAACCCAAAAAACATGCACCTAGGTCATTGACTCCAGGAAGAACAGCTCTGTGGAAGCACAGCTAACGGAGGTCAAATAAATACAATAAATACAATAAATACAATACAAAAATAAAATAAAAACACACATTTGACCCAGGACTAACCCAGGTCTAAACCAAGTCTAGCCCAGAACTAAGGTCTTATCCAGGACTAAATTAGGACTGAGGCTAAATCTAGTCTAACCTGGATCTAACCCCTGACTAAGCCAGTTTAAAATGAGGACTAAGTCTAAACCAGGTCCAAATCTTAACCAGAGCCAAGGTCTTATCCTGGACTAAATCCGGACTTTGCCTGGACCTGGTCTACACACCAGATAAATCCAGGATCCCCTTGCAAATTAGCAATCTAACAATCTGGTACAAACATATCTGCCACTGTGCTTAATGTAATTGTACACTGTCCTAATAAACCAATAAACTAAACTAAACTCTCACCCCCCACCCTCTCTCCTCTTTCCCTCCCCTCGTTCCCTCCCTTCCCTCCCCTCGTTCCCTCCCTTCCCTCTCTGGAATCTCTTTAGTTTTAAACTGAGCTGGAGGACAGAATTCTTTGGCACAATTTCACTGAAATCGTGTAGATGAAAATCTTCTTGTGGGCCTGTCAGTTCTGCAGTTTTGAAAAGAAACTCAATTGATCCATATCTATTACCTTATGCATTTGACGGATCCTAATTATTCATAGCTAACAACAACTAGCATGCTAACACACACGTCCTGATTACTGGACACTAAAAAGCTTTCTAATTAGATTCGGACAGCAGACATATTTGAATATATTTTGACATATTTTGCTTATAAATCATATGTATACTGGGGAAACATACATGGAGAATATTCAGGTACACGGCCTTTCACATTTATGATCAACATTTTTGTCTTTCAGGTGAGAGAGAGACAGAAGTTCTTCTCTGTGTTCTACATGTCAATAAACGCCGGGAGCTTCCTGTCCACCGTCATCACCCCCATTCTCAGAAGTAAACTGATCTCTTCAATAGTCTTAAAGTGCTTGTACACATTTACATGTTTTTCTAATTGGTTTGGTTTGGTGGGGTAGTACCTGTGGTAAATATTTATCATAATTTTAAATTAAGTTAATATCATCAACATGGAAAATTCATTCCAAAATGCAAGGACAATTTTTGCTTAAACATTCATTTACAATATAAAGGTTTAGTCAGCATTGGCCATTGATAACAATAGTCTTTATTTACAGTTGCTGGGTAACATTTTTGAAATTACTTCTACGTATGTCACATCTACTGTCCATGTCCAGCCACGAATTAAAATGATAAACTGCCTCAAAATTAGAAAACTAGACAAAACTAGGAAAGATTTTTTTAGTAGAATTTAAATATAATAATGTTAAAGGTCCTATATTACGCATGAAGTTTAAAAACATAATAGAGCACTTCCTGTATTACCTCATGACATCACAAGGTAGAACACAGTCTTTTCTGTTTGAGGGAAGAACTAAGCCTAAATATGCAGGATTTGTGTGTTATTAAACGTGCATAAAACAAACACAACTCCGCGTCTTTGATGAAGAAACAACATTATAACATCAAAAATAGCGTCATATGGGTTCTTTAAGTATGTTTTAGAGAACTGAGTCATGTAACCTGTCATATGCACTTGAATGTCTCACTTCCTTTATATGGTAATATCCATGGCTAACCCGTGGTTGTCTCTGCTCCAGGTGATGTGCAGTGCTTTGGAGACGACTGCTATGCTCTCGCCTTTGGGGTCCCTGCAGCTCTCATGGTCGTGGCTTTGGGTCAGTCTTACTGTTCCTGTCTTTCTGTTAGGCCTCTCACCATAATTACTATTTACACCGTGGTCAGTGAGAAGGCACTGATGCATTATTCTTGCCTCAGTGCATTACTGAGCATGCTCAGAGCATGAAGCCAAGAAAACTCTCTGTGTTGTTTCTTATACACAAATTACAAATTACATTGTAATTTTGCCACAAAATTATTCACAATTTTGTTTCGACATTGTCACATTTTTATTTAACAATGAAATGATTCATATTTATATATCTTGACATTTTCTAGTCGAAATACACATTCTTTTGTTAGCCTTATCAAACAAATGAATTTAGTAAAATAATGCTGTCATGATTTTATTCTAACAGATCAACAGCAACACTGCCTTAGTCTGTTTTAAATTTATCATGTAAACTAGGCCTATGTTAATAAGCATGAGTCATAAGCTAAAATGTGGGAGCAAAACTCAGTGGTGGATCAGAGCTTGACAGAACACTGGCAACAGTTAATCAATGTCTACGTTATATATAATGTATGTAATATATCACTACTCTGTGAGCATCACCATAGCAACGGGGAAACTAATCAACTACTGTTAGGAAGGACTAACTTCAACTAAAACAGAAACTTACTTGATGTGTGATGTGTGAATACTGTTATGGGATAATCAGTTAGTTTGAATATTATCATTTATTGTCTATATTTTCTTCAACAATATATCCTGACAGGTCATTTATACACACAGTAAACCATTAGCAAAGTCAACTTGGCCAAAGGGTCAAATGTGGCCCTAGTACTGATCCTCTGACTTCCTTTGATAAATATTATTGCACACAACATTTGTTAAAGGGGACATATTATGCAAAATCAATTTTAACAAGGTTTTAACCATGTTATGATCATTTCCCCTCATTATTAGAGTTGTATTTTGATTGATTCATGCACGTTTGAGTAATTCTCTTTTGTTCTGCATTCATCACCTGTATGGGGCATTTGTTGAACAGGAGTGTTTTCAGTTTGAGAGAAGAATCTCACCATTTGTGTGTTAAACATTTGAGAATGAAACTAAACACAACTCCATGTATGTTTGTGATGAAGGAAACAACATTTGAAAATAGCGTAATATGTGTTTTAGGTTTTGATTTCCTGCTGGTTGTTTAGTCTTTATTATTAGTGAGAATCACTGGTGTGGCATTATGTATGTCCCAGGAATTTATAGCTTGTGATTGAACATGCAGTATCCATGATCCTCTGCTCCGGCCTGAATGTTTAGACTGGTCCCTTGATGAAAGCCGCTCCTCACTCGCAGTGACAGTCTGTTGTATCAGCCTCTCTGTGGTTATAAAGGGTCATCTGACCCAGAACTATTTTAAACAAACCAGGATTCTCTTATCTGCAGACACACAACAGTTTACTGCTGTCATATATTTGTGTGGATGAGTTCACAGATTTGACAAAAGTAACTGTAATTGTGTTTTTACTGTGATTGCAATTCAATTTGAGATTTGATTTGTGATTAGATTTGCAGTTTATCTTTTAATAATGAGATTCAAGTCCACATTTCAAACAGTAACAACCTTTAATATATTAATGTTAATGTAGTTTTAATGAAATGTGTACTCTAACCTAGGATGACCAGATTTTCAAAATCAAAAACTGGGACACCCCCGATTTGAGGTGGTTGGCAACAATAAAATTGTAAAATTAGTGCGTAATTAAGGAAAGTTGTTCTGCACTTGGCCCATTCATGATGAACATGTGAATCAGTGTAGTCACATTTTCTTTGTGTTTTGGTCATTTTTAAGCAGCTTTTCGGTATTTTACCTAAACAAATGACAATGTATGCCTCTTTACAGTTGGCAGGGATCAGATTGGTCAAAAATAGGGACACTTGGGACATTTCTTGTATAAAACTGGGACAAATCAATGGTTTTGTATAAATCTGCTGGTACAGGGGACACAGGGCTCAAAACTGGGACTGTCCCGGTTAAACAGGAACGTCTGGTCACCGCAGTCTAACCTGTCATATGCACTTTAACATTCTGTCCTAGTCATTTTAAAAGAACAGCTAGATATAAACAGTCATTCTGAAGTTTGTAGACGGTGCAGAGAAGTAATGGTTGAGGTTTATATGTTAGGCCTATTACTAGAAAACGTCCATCTCCAGCTTCTAAACTAATGTATGCAGGATTTGTGGTGCCCGATGAAATAAAACTAAAATTAAAAGGTCAAACTGTTGTGACCAGCTATATTTTTGATGCATATTTGTCCAGCATAACATTAGAGTTTCTTTTTTTTTTTGCGTTAGAGTTAAGAAACGTTTATTAGGTGTTTAATGTTACATGTGGTAATGTTTTTCGATGAGGAAACAACATTATAACATAGATCCAAAAACAGCATAATGTGGACGCTTTAATTATGGAAACAAGCATGAAAAAAGTTCCATAATGCACCTTTAAATGAATATATCTTGTTTGCAGTGGTGTTCATTGGAGGCAGTGGGATGTACAAGAGAGTCCCCCCACAGGGAAACGTGCTGCTGGAGGTCTGCAAATGCATTGGGGTCAGTACAAGTTATATCTATGAAAATACAGAAGATTATAGCATTAATATGGCATGTTTTTGTAAAAGTAAATGTAAATGACAGGTTGATTAAAACATGATTCAACATTTGTTTCTGTTGCAGTTTGCCATTAAAAATCGCTGGAGGAGCTCGAAGCATGAGACCAAGAGAGAGCACTGGCTGGACTGGGCTGAAGACAAGTACTCAGTAAGAAAGCACCTGATTGGTCGTTTATTAATGTTCATGTCTTCATTTACGGACGAAATAGTGAAATGAAAACCCAAGGATCATGTAGAGCGGGTTTATATGAACATTTTAAGGTCAAAATGAAGAGCCTGACAGAGAGAGGGGCGACGTTTTTTCAATAGAAGTCAATTGCAACCAGAGCTGGAAGGAACCACTTCATACCCATGCTCACTTCCCATTTGGAACACACCCTGACTGGGAGTATGGCGTCATCACATTCTAAAATCTGAAAACCACCAGTTAATAGACAAATCATCTCCATAGTTAAAAAAAAAAGAATGGAAATGGTTTTGTTTTTAGTGTTACAAATAGAATGTATCCTTGTGTGTTACAGAAGCGTCTGATTCAGGAGATTAAGATGGTGCTTCGTGTTTTGGTGCTGTACATTCCTCTGCCAATGTTCTGGGCTCTATTTGACCAACAGGTAATTTACACTTTATAATAACTATGCCTTAATTAGCCTCAATAAGCAAGACTTAATTTATAATGGCCAAATTGTTTATTAAGATGTTTAAGACTTAACTAGTTAAAAAGGGAGTATGCAAAATCAACTTTTTGGCGCTTTCTACCATGTTATAACATCCCCTCATCAAAAACATGCCTTAAGAGGTTTTATATGTGTCACCAATGCGTGTGTCGAGCCCTCCTCACAGTTATAAGACCTTATCTGACGATAGAATCAGCAAAGGCGAATATGCATGCCATGACATTCAGCCACATATTTTACTGCTGTACCACATGGTCTAAAGTCCCTCTTCAAAAAACACTGAAAACACTTAACAAAAAGCCTTTACGGTATCACTATTGTAATATCTTAAGTAAGTATAATATTTTGGATCTTGAAAGTTATGATCGCCTTATTTTTAAAGTTTTAAATGGACTCGCTTCTCCACCATTAATGGATTTTATAAGTAAAAAAACTACTAACCGAGTTAACACAAGAGCATTGACCAGAGGAGACGGTAACATACAGAGACGCAGGACCAAATTTGGCCAAATGGTGACGTCTATCAGAGGATCACAGTCATGGAACACATGACCTGCCCATGTCAGGAACTGTGGCTCCTTCTCAACCTTCAAGAACACTCTGAAACACTGAGAGGAACTGTGGGTCCTTCTCAACCTTCAAGAACACTCTGAAACACTGAGAGGAACTGTGGGTCCTTCTCAACCTTCAAGAACACTCTGAAACACTGAGAGGAACTGTGGGTCCTTCTCAACCTTCAAGAACACTCTGAAACATTGGTTGAAAAATAATCAAACATGTTCACACAGGTAGATTATCTTCTTCTTGGGGCCTCTTAAACTCAGAGAATGGTTTATTGTGGGTAACTTGCTGTCATATGTGCGTTTTTGTCTCGTCTGTGTGTTTCTCTAAACGTTCTCTGTTTCTGACCTGCCTTAGGACAATGGATGTAAAGTAGCTATTGTGCTAATTCTGGCATATTTACATTGATGCTGTTTGTTGACATGTTGATTAATATGCAGTGTCCTAATTATAATAAATAGAATAAATAAAATAAATTAAAAAATCATGGCACTCCTATCCACTGCTCAGCCCAAAAGCCTACAGTACATCACCCATGCTCCTGCACGGCAATTTTCCATAAATGTACAAAAACATGATACAAAACAATACACTACAACTTCACAAACCTGACGTGATGTGCAGTAGTTTCATGAGCGAAATGCACGCTGATTGTGTTGTGATAGCGCTCTGAAGGGGGAGTGACTCAGTGCAGAGAGCAAAGCGAGAAGAGACTCAGAGCACCAAAAAAGAACCTGAAACATATTAAACATCTAAATACGTTGTTTTCTGATGAATATAGCATTTTCGGATCAATCAAAGGTCACATGGTGATCTAAATATGTTGTATGTTAGCAGTTAATACCACATAGAAGTAAAATACACCCTCTTTAAATGACAGTTAAGAGTTTCAAGGTTTTAGTACCAGATTACCAGAGATTAATATAATTATCTTGTTTTATTTCAGTCCAAACATCACTGAAAACGGTCCCTTGTCTCTGTGTCTCCAGGGCTCTCGCTGGACTCTCCAGGCCACGAGGATGAACCTGGCTTTTGTAAGAATCACATAGTTTTCATATCAGAGATCTGCCTCCCTGATAAAGACAAGATTGTCCTTTTGTATCTGGGGCGTTGTCTTGTATTTTTGATCATATTATGTTTTTATAGCGTTCATAAATCACCTATTATTTTCACTGCAACATCACTTTATGAAGTTGCCAAGTTAAAGAGTAAAGATTATTCCAGTGAATGTTTAATAGTTTTATGTTTCCAGGGATCTTCCATCAGCATTGAACCAGACCAAATGCAGGTAGAGCACTGTGCTGTTTTTTTCTATTTTTGTACACGACCAGTCAAACGTTTGGACACGCCTCTCATTCTCATGTCCATCTTATTTTTACGACTTGAAGCAAGATAAACGAAATTATGTATCGAAGGAAAAAAAGTTTAATCATTGACAAAGCAAAGGATTGAGGATTTGAATATAAAATCCAAAAAAATTGTGTTTGACTTTTTTTCTTTGCTTACATAATTCCATATATCTTCATTTATTTCATGTCTTCTGTGTGCATACAAATGTAGAAAGTAGTAAAAATAAAGACAAAAACAGTGAGTGAGAGGGTGTGTCCAAAGCTTTGAAAGGTACTGCATATTTTTACTTGAAGTTTGACTAGTATTTTTCCCAATATTGTGTAGCCATAATAATTTCCCATTTTATAGTCGAGGCAAAGTAGAGGTGGACAAAATATCGAACCAGATTCAGTTTCTAACCAGCCATCTAACCCGGATAATATCGAAATTTGTGTTGTGAAGGTGTTAAAGGTCTGTTTGGCGGCACAGTGGCTCAGGGGCTAGCATTTGCCTCTCACAGCGAGAAGGTTCTGGGTTCAATTCTCAGGCCGTGTGTCCGGGTGGGTTTCCTCCAGGCTTTCCGATTTCCCCCATCAACCCAAAACATGAACAATAGGTCAAGTCCTCCAAGCGATGATAGTTCTGACCAAGACCAGCTCAAGATCTGGAGATGGTTCCCACTGCTCCTCACAGGTTGCCCCAGCGGGATTCAAGGGTGGGTCATTTCCATCATCAGGGATCAGAAATAAAGTATACCTTACCTCACCACAATTAGCACTAAACCGAAACTAAACCTGGACTAGATCAGGACCAAACCAAGTCCACATGAGGACTATAATGACCTCAATTTAGAATCAAATAACAACACGAAGAAACAGTCTCTGTACTCGATACCATAAGCTCTTTCAACTGCAAAAAAGTGTGAAGTTTTTTCATGTATTTGAGCAAAATTTGTCTTGCCCCAGTACATATATATTGTATAAGAGTTAAACGTCCACTGTGTACTGTCTGCATCTAATTATAAAGTGTTAGCATGCTAGTCGTTGCTACCTTTACTCCACTCTGGTCTCTGAAAGTTGTGAAAAAAATGAGGATGATTGCTTTGCATAAGGTAAATGAGGAAAAACTTTGGACCACTGCGAACTGTTTGAAATGGACTGTTCCGTTTTTCACATTTTTCAGGAGTAAAAATCAGATAGAGCGCCGTAATTTAACGTGGCATAAATATTGTCTTTGCTACAGTATGTCCCCATAAACATTCCCCAGTCCACTTGCGTTAGCCCTAAATGACTTTATGGTTTAGTTTAGCAGTTTATAGCCCCATTACTGGCAGCTTACCTTTCTGTTTACCTGTGTTAGATGCTGAACGCTCTGCTGATTCTGGTCTTTGTCCCCATTTTTGACCTCATCATTTACCCGCTCATTGGCTGCTGTAAAATCAACGTCACGTAAGTCTGATTCTGTCTCTTTTATTGGCGCTGAATGGCCTCTTAAAGTGGGAATGACTCTAAATGAACCCAGTCATGAGTTCAGTGGGCAAACATATAAATCAGCGGTTGTACCTGCTAAAACAGGTTTATGGTAACTCGACTCGTGCAGTCAAGTAAAAGTCCAAACAAGACAAACCTACTAAATCAAGTTTAAATGTGCACTAACTTACTGCTTGTCTCCATGGAGGTGTTATTACTGCTATTACCTGGCATGTTCCACAGTATGGCATTAAACACAGATCTATAAATCGCCACGGAGACAAGTATCTGACACTACCAGCCCAGATTTGTGGAGATAAGTACGTTTGTTACAACCTACATCTGGGATTCACTTTTCGCTTTACAAATTTGTGCGTTATTCATTCACGCCATACTCCGTGGTGGTAAGCCACAGCTGCCCTGGGACAGAAAAGTTATGTACTGCGTCTTTTATTATATCTGAAGATACAAATGGGCAATGTTTTTATCAGTATTTTAAAAGAACAAGTCTAAATAATAACTGAAAGGCTTAGGTTTTATCACCTGTGAACACTTGTGGGTGGCTGCTTGTGTCAGCTGCCACACAGAACGTTCATTTTTTTTATGTTATATTTTTATTAAATTATTTTGGGATTTGTTGTGTGATTGTGCATGAAACTAGCTATACTAGCCAGCTAGCTCTTTATTATTTGAATTATCCCTCGGGGACAAATGAAGTGATAGCGATTAACTGAAAATTTCTTTTTATTTTCCGTTTAGACCTCTGAGGAAAATGGCGACTGGAATGATTTTTGCAGCTTTGGCCTTTGGAGCTGCAACACTGGTGGAGATCAATGTAGTGGTATGTATCTATAATAAGAAAGAATTAACACTGAATACACTGATCCAAATATAACAATTTATTTTTATTATTCATTTATTATTAGAAAGCAAATCTGTATTGAATATGTGGATTTGAACAGCAGATGGCAGCTTCTATAATGGAAAGACTCACACGTTATAATAATTTAATCTGATTTGTTGTTTCGACCTGTTTTTTTCTCGTCATAGAAAACAGTTGTGGATCCGGCTCCGGCCCAGAATGCTCTGCTTCAGGTTTTGAACGTAGCAGGACATGACATCACAGTGACACTGCCCAATCATAAACCCGAGTCCATCCAGAACCTGCAGGTAAGAATAGTCATGAGGATGGCAGTAAAAAGCTACACCTTAATTAGCCTTAATAAAGTATAAACAAAGACTTCATTCATAATGAACCAGTACTTTATTAAAGAACTCTTTAAACTATTAAACTAGAACTATTAAATGAACTCTTTAAGCCACGGTACAGTGTTGGTACCTCCTCAAAAACACACCTGGAGTTGTGTTTTGTTTCATTCACACATGCTTGAGTAATCCTTTATTATTAGTCTGTTTACGTCTCCAAAGCTCAGAATGCTCTGTTCCACCTTGTGATGTCATGAAGCAGTAGTTTTCAAATTAACAGCTCTTTTTACCTTTTGTTTAACACACATTGCGAATTCCAGAGCTGAAATGATCCAAGTGATTCTAGGGAAAGTGTATTGAGTTTAAAAACACAGTGGAGCACTTCCACATGACATCACAAGGTGGAATAGAGTGTTTACAGTTTGAGAGAAGAACTCGGCCTAAATATGCAGGGTTTGTGTGTGAATGAAACAAAACACAACTCCAGGTCTGTTTTTGGTGAGAAATTATAATAAAGATCAGAAAATAGTGTAATAGGTTTTGATTTAGGGTTAGGGTAATAATGAAGTAACTAACCCTGAATACATTTTAATAAACTATTTATTCATTAAAACTTGAATAAATGTAGTTAATATAAAATGTAAACAAAAAAAACTAAATAATAAAAATAAAAATCACATGAAAACACACAACAGTTCAGAGCCCTAAACTAAAAGGACAACACTGGGACCACTTTTAATAAAGACTTAAGGAACAGATATTATTTTTATACATTATTAAGCACATCACATTGGGATTATACCCGGAACTAAACCAAGACTACATTTGGATTCAAACTGGACTAAAGCAGGACACCCTGAGACTCATATAACATGGATGAAGCGAGCCATTTCATTAGTTCCTGCTGATTTGTCTCTGTTTGTTGAGAATATTTGCATTGTAAATTACTCCACTGTTTACAAAAGATACACTGACGTATTACACACAGTACTTTATTGGTACTAGCAGGGTAATTTGACATGATTGAGTGTATTATCCGTGACCCAAAATACTTTATTATGAAGTACTTTCTGTCACTTACTTTTCTCTCTGTTGTTCAGCCCGATGCATTTGAGGACACTTGAATCACTATGACGGGACATTTTGCCAACAAATCTAGACAAACACTTGAAACGTTTATTGTCGACAGATTTTGTGTGGAAACTATACGACATTAACCTCCCTCCTCCATTCTCCCTCTGTCTCTCTTTCACACCCTCTCTCTAAATCTCTCCCTCTTTCTCACTTTGTCTCTCTTTCTCTCCCCCCCTTTCTCTCTCAATTTCTCTCTTTCTCTCCCTCTCTTTGTCTCTTTTTCTCTCCCTCACTGTCTCTTTCTCTCCTTCTCTCTCAATTTCTCCCTCTCCTTCTCTCTCTCTTTCTCTCCCTCTCTTTGTCTCTTTCTCTTTCCCTCTTTCTGTCTCTCTTACTCTCTGTATCTCTGTCTCTCTTTTGCTCTCTCTCCTTCTCCCCCTCTCTCCTCTCTCCTTCTCAATCTTTCCCTCTCCCTCTCTGTCTCTCCTCCTCTGTCTCCCTGTCTCTTCTGTGTCTCCCTCTCTGTCTCTCCTTCTCTCTCTGCCTCTCTGTCTCCCTCTCTGTCTCTCCTCTGTTTCTCCTTCTCTCTCTCCCTCTGTCTCTCCCTCTCTGTCTCCTTCTCTGGCTCGCCTGTCTCTCCTCCTCTGTCTCCCTCTCTGTCTCTCCTCCTCTGTCTCCCTGTCTCTCCTGTGTCTCCCTCTCTGTCTCTCCTTCTCTCTCTGCCTCTCTGTCTCCCTCTCTGTCTCTCCTCTGTTTCTCCTTCTCTCTCTCCCTCTCTGTCTCCTTCTCTGTCTCGCCTGTCTCTCCTCCTCTGTCCCCCTCTCTGTCTCTCCTCCTCTGTCTCCCTCTCTGTCTCTCCTCCTCTGTCCCCCTCTCTGTCTCTCCTCGTCTATCTCCTCTCTCCTTCTCAATCTTTCCCTCTCCCTCTCTGTTTCCCTCTCTGTCTCTCCCTCTCTGTCTCCCTCTCTGTCTCTCCTGTCTCTCCTCCTCTGTCCCCCTCTTTGTCTCTCCTCCTCTATCTCCTCTCTCCTTCTCAATCTTTCCCTCTCCCTCTATGTCTCCCTCTCTGTCTCTCCTCCTCTCTCTCCCTCTCTGTGTCTCCCTCTGTCTCTCCTCTGTCTCCCTCTCTGTCTCTCCTCTGTCTCCCTCTCTGTCTCTCCTCTGTCTCTCCTCCTCTCTCTCCCTCTCTGTCCCCCTCTGTCTCTCCTCCTCTCTCTCCCTCTCTGTCTCCCTCTCTGTCCCTCTCTCTGTCTCTCCTCCTCTGTCTCTCCTCCTCTGTCCCTCTCTCTGTCTCCCTCTCTGTCCCCCTCTCTGTCTCTCCTCCTCTGTCTCCCTCTCTGTCTCCCTCTCTGTCCCCCTCTCTGTCTCTCCTCCTCTGTCTCCCTCTCTGTCTCTCCTCCTCTGTCCCTCTCTCTGTCTCTCCTCCTCTGTCTCCCTCTCTGTCTCTCCTCCTCTGTCCCTCTCTGTCTCTCCTCCTCTGTCTCCCTCTCTCTGTCTCTCCTCCTCTGTCCCTCTCTCTGTCTCTCCTCCTCTGTCTCCCTCTCTGTCTCTCCTCCTCTGTCCCTCTCTGTCTCTCCTCCTCTGTCTCCCTCTCTCTGTCTCTCCTCCTCTGTCCCTCTCTCTGTCTCTCCTCCTCTGTCCCTCTCTCTGTCTCTCCTCCTCTGTCTCCCTCTCTGTCTCTCCTCCTCTGTCCCTCTCTCTGTCTCTCCTCCTCTGTCTCCCTCTCTGTCTCTCCTCTGTCTCTCCTCCTCTCTCTCCCTCTCTGTCCCCCTCTGTCTCTCCTCCTCTCTCTCCCTCTCTGTCTCCCTCTCTGTCCCTCTCTCTGTCTCTCCTCCTCTGTCCCTCTCTCTGTCTCCCTCTCTGTCCCCCTCTCTGTCTCTCCTCCTCTGTCTCCCTCTCTGTCTCCCTCTCTGTCCCCCTCTCTGTCTCTCCTCCTCTGTCTCCCTCTCTGTCTCTCCTCCTCTGTCCCTCTCTCTGTCTCTCCTCCTCTGTCTCCCTCTCTGTCTCTCCTCCTCTGTCCCTCTCTGTCTCTCCTCCTCTGTCTCCCTCTCTGTCTCTCCTCCTCTGTCTCCGTCTCTCTGTCTCTCTAGGACCCAGCGGGGTATGTGACTGTTCCTCTGCAGTCTTCGAGTGCACAGTTGAATTTCCATCTTGGTTCAAATGGAGAAAACTTTCAGTGTGCTCAAACTTTGAATGAAATGACCGCCAACAGCCTCATCGTGTACTCAGAGGGAACAGAGCTCAAGTGCACACTGGTAAGAAAAAAACAAAACAATTAATAAGTTACACACATATTCTCACCCCAACTCTGATCTCGAGTAATACTATCTTGAAGTAGAAGTACTATTTAAATCTAATAAGCATGGTTTTAGAGTAGTAACGACATTAAGCAAAATAAAAATAATACATTATTATTTGTTTATGTATCCTAAAGGTAGAAGACCATATTAAGAAAAGTGGAGATGGAAAGCCTCTTTTAAGGTAAGAGGGGTACATATTTAGGCAGTTCATAAATAAAAAAAAACAAAAAAAAATTCAAATTAATAACCAACTCAACCTAAAGTCACAGTATGTAACTTTCTGGGGGTGGCGTGTTACTTGCGTGATTCGAAATAAAAAGTTCAAACCGTTCTTGGGAACATTCTGGTTGGAGATTGATCATTTTATGCCATACTGTGGAATATTATAGCCAAAAGAACAACATTTCCATGGAAACGAGCAGGAAGAGACCCTCCACCAGGCCAAATAGGAGTCAGGTTTGTGGAGATGCGAGCCTAGTCAGAGTAAACACGTGTAAAAACAATGCTTCTATTTTAGTCTACCAAAAAAGTTACATACTGTACCTTTAATCTAAGGTTTTTAAACATTTTCTAGTGCCCTTTGTAACATTTCTGGAGAGGGTTCCATCATCCTGCTTGTCTTGTGGCTCCATGGAGATATACAAGCTTAATGCCATACTGTGAAACATTCCTGGCAACATAATATCTCCATGGAGACGGATGTTCCACCAAAAAAGTTACATAGTGCACTTTTAAATACTTTTGTGCCACTTTTTCTTGTCCCGACTGTTTGTTCTGAACTAAATAAGCGTGTTTCTTCTCTTCGAGCAGGTTTTTAAACACTCTCTCGAAGGATGTCGAAGTGTTTGTGGATAAAACGGAGTTTAACGTTTCTGCGGGATTCACCATGTCTAAAAACCAGACTGTGAGCAGAGGAGCGTGAGTTTTACTTCACTGTGTTAATAGAAAAAGCCTATTGCAAAGTTTAAATGTGAGAAACAGCGATGTGTCTGAAGGCACTGGAATACATGGTTGAAATGTAACAAAAAAACTAGAAAAAGAACGTAATCTGATTTTACGTGGTTGCAGACTTTGGAGCTACAGATAAATATTCTATGGGAATGATTCTTGTAAACGTAATAATGAGAACGTTTCTTTGTCTGCGGCCCGTGAAGTAACGCTGTATATAAACCGTTTAAAATGAAGTAGCTCTATTTTTCACGTTAAAAAAAAATCATGTACAGCGCCTTTAGTGTTACAGATTGAAATACTAAAATACAAGGGCACAGATCAGTGGATTGACTTTGCGTTTTGTCCTCAGATATTCAAATGTGCAGCTCTGTCTGGAGACGCCAAGCAACTGCTCCGGTCTGGACCTGGGTCTGCTGGACTTTGGAGCCTCCTACACCTTCGTTATCTATGAGGTAAAATCGCTGTAATTTACACCACTGGGTTAAAAATATATACAACATTAAAAAGTAGATTTGTTTACATGTCACGCAGCATTAGAATACCTGGAGTTGTGTTTTGTTTCATTCACACATGTTTGAGTAATCCTGCATCTCCAAAGCTCAAAATGCTCTGTTCCACCTTGCGATGTCATGATGTAATTGATGTAATATGGGCCCTTTAAAATAAGTTATATACTGTGTCATGATGAATAATGTAATAATCAGTCGTGTTTCCTTTGTGTTGTAGGAGGGCAGTGCAGTGAAGGTGAGCAGGATCGTGGATGTCGAAGCCAATAACGTCCACGTGGCCTGGCAGATCCCTCAGTACATCCTCCTGACAGCAGGAGAGGTCATGTTCTCCATCACCGGACTGGAGTTCTCCTACTCACAGGTGTGTCTCTGAACCAGGACTACACGAGGACTAAACCAGGACTGAACCAGGACTGAACCAGGACTAAACCAGGACTGGACCAGGACTAGACCAGTAGTAAACCAGGGCTGGAGCAGGATTAAACCAGGACTGAACCAGGACTGAACTAGAATTAGACCAGGGCTGAACCAGGACAGAACCAGGACTAAACCAGGACTAGACCAGTACAAAACCAGGGCTGGAGCAGGATTAAACCAGGACTGAACCAGGACTGAACTAAAACTAGACCAGGGCTGAAACAGGACAGAACCAGGACTAAACCAGGACTAAACCAGGACTAAACCAGGACTAGACCAGTACAAAACCAGGGCTGGAGCAGGATTAAACCAGGACTGAAACAGGGCTGAACTAGAACTAGACCAGGACTGAACCAGGACGGAACCAGGATTAAACCAGGACGGAACCAGGACTGAAGCAGGACTGAAGCAGGACTGAACTAGAACTAGACCAGGGCTGAACCAGGACGGAGCCAGGACTAAACCAGGACTGGACCAGGACTAAACCAGGACTGGACCAGGACTAGACCAGGACTGGACCAGGACTAGACCAGTACTAAACCAGGGCTGGAGCAGGATTAAACCAGGACTGAACCAGGACTGAACTAGAACTAGACCAGGGCTGAACCAGGACGGAACCAGCGCTAGGGCAGGGCCGAACCAGGACTAAACCTGGTCTAAACCAGTAGCAAACCATGGACTTTCTCATCTGTACAGCATAACTTCACTGCGTAAAAGTGTGTAGTTACTTTTATTTTTGTCATATGTTCTGTAACCCTGCCTGTGCTCCTCAGTCTCCAGTGAACATGAAGTCCGTGCTGCAGGCGGGCTGGCTCCTCACTGTGGCCTTTGGGAATGTCATCGTCCTGATCGTGGCTGAAGGAGCAGGACTAGAGCAGGTGAGGAAGCTTCTACAGTGAATATTTGATGTTATTATGGTGCTGGGCTGAGGGGCTTGAGTAGTTTAACCACCAGAGTGACTGAAAAGTGAATAAACGCAAATTTCAGTGGAGCTATCCTTGGGACGGATAGACAGAAACGTGGCTGTTAAGCTTTACCAAAAGCCTTGCACAACTTGCGAAATGAGACCGAATGTGAGGAAACATGATCTTGGTTTGTTATGAAATTAAACATGACTGGTGTTTTGTGTTTCAGTGGAAAGAGTTCCTGTTGTTTGCTGGTTTGCTCCTGGCAGTCTGCATCATCTTCTCCATCATGGCCGCCTTCTACACGTACGTGGACCCAGAGCAGATGGACAAAATTTATCTGGACGACGTCAGTTACGACGGCACAAAGGACAAGAGACGGCCATCGGACAGTCTATCCATGAACAAGAAAGGGAAGAGCACTAAACTGTGAAACAGACTGTGGTTTCACACGAGAGATTCGCTGTAATGACACAAGCAGTGGTGAAATCAAATCCGTTTCTGTTGTACTTTTGTCTGATGAATTCTTTAAATGTGATCTGTGGTTTGTGTATTTGTTTTTTAAAGAGGGGGTATTGCATAATCTGCTTTTTGGAGCTTTCTACCATGTTAAAACGTTATTTCCTCATCAAAACACACACATGAAGTGGTTTTAGATGTCATCCATGCTTCCTTCCTGATTTGACTTTCCACATTCCAAAGATTTTTTTTTTTGAATTGCGTAGTTTGTAGAAAAAACACCCACAAGCCTACGTCGCCCATGCTCCCACACGACAATTCTCCATAAATATACAAAAGCGTGATACAAAACAACTCACTACAGCTTCAAAAACCTTGCGATGTGCAATAGTTTCATTAACGGGATGCGTAACAGTTGTGTTGGGATATCGCTCTGAAGGGGGAGCGACTTGGGACTGAGAGCAAAGGGAGGGGCACTCAGAGCATCAACGAAACTGAAACTAATTTGAATATGTAGTTTTCGGCGAATGGCATTTCCAAAATGATAAAGGGTAACATGGTGATCATGATATGTGTTAACAATGAATAAAAGTGTAATACTCCCTCTTTGAAGTATTTGTAGATCTTTCAGTTCTTGAAGAAGAAATAACGATATAAGTTGCACTTTCTCGACACGCTGCGCTAGTCCCAGAGCAGACAGATCCTACTAGTATTTGAGTTGTTTCTATCCTGTGTTAATCTTTATTCAAAAAACAAAAATACATTTAATATTGCTGAATTCCGTTGTTTTTTTTTTTACATTTATTTGTGCTTGAACTCCGCCCTGGCGCCTCTCCATATCTCTATTCATGGGCTGAATAAGGTTGAATGAGGACTTTTTCCCAAATTAATAATAATATTTTGTTTTCAGTGGTTAATCGCTGTGGCAACAAACCTAACTTTTCATCACGAATAGGAGTACCTGCCACCCCTGCGGAAGACACACATTTTTCATTCAAACTGCTTCTGTCCTACCTCCAGTAGTAGTGAAAGGAAAATTGTATTATTGTACTACCAGATCTGAATGTTGTAACATGCTGAATATAAGTGCTGATCAGTGTTTTCAATGTGAAATAATAACAATATAACTGTATGTAGCTGTGTGGTAAAGGTGCACTATGTAACTTTTCTAACGGAGGGTCCGCCAAGTGTTTAAAAGTCCCGTATTACACTATTTTCTGATTTATGTTGAAATGTTTTGTTTCATTCACACATTTTTAACACACAAATCCTGCATATTTAGACTGAGTTCTTCTCTCAAACTGAAAACACTCTGTTCCATTTTGTGACGTCATGTGGTGTTACAGGAAGTGCTCCACTGCTTTTTAAAACTCCACACACCTTCACTAGAATCGTCTGGATGATTTCAGCCCTGGAATTGTCAATCTCTACTGAACTGAAGGTTAAAGGTAGATGTCAACGTGAAAACTACCGCTTCATGACATCACAAGGTGGAACATGGAGTATTCTGAGCTTTGGTGATGTAGACGGACTAATAATAAAGGGTTATTCAAACGTGTGCATTCCAGGCAAAGCAGTAACCATGAAGACGAGCAGGTGGCAGACCCTCCACTAAAAAGTGACACAGTGCACCTTTAAGTTTGTGTTAAATGTTTTGGTAATCACATATTTTGATGTTTGTGGAAATTGTACATTGGTCTTATTGTTTACATTGTGTACAAATGAATTAAAGAAGCACAACATATCAGAGATTATTATACAGAATTTAAACACATTTTTTTAGACTGGAGTTATTTATTTTAATTTTTATTTCATCTTTATCTTCCCTGCCCATAGTCAGGTCCTTTCTGGCAGCTTTTCTCCATATTGATACTTTGCTGCTCATGTCATCCACATTCCCTGGGGGTGTGGTGCTAACTGTAGGCTCTGCTCTGTCTCAGGCTTTGTTAGACTTTAATTTGAGCTTTATTTGAATACAATCTAATACAAAAAAGAAAGAACTGACATAGTTGGAACTACAGGTGAGCTGATTTTTACTTTAATCAGGTCCCTCTTAAACATTAAAGTCACAATCAAACTCCTAAGCAGAACCATGAACGCTCCCAGGCTCCTGAAACGCTCTTGTCTAATGCCGTTTTGTATTTGTGCATTGTGTCATTGTGGTATCTAAGGAATATTCCACAGTACAGCATTAAACTTACCTATACCTGCATTTATTCAATTACAAGTGTTGTTATTGAAACTTTTCTGGTCAAGGGTCAGGCACCAGCTTGTTTCCATGGAGACGTAATCGCATTGCTTGGAATTTCTTATTGTTTCTATGGAGACCAGCAGATCGTGCCACCAGATGAAAAACAAGCTACAAATCAGATCTATGGGAAGGCAACACCGCTCACAGTAAGAAAGCATGTTTTTAAAAATAAAGCAATAAATGCATCAATGATTGAATAAATGTGAGAGAGATCAGTTTAATGCCATGCTGAATAAAAACAATAACATCTCCATGGAGACAAGCAGGTAAAGTTACATAGTGCGTCTTTAAAAGTTCTAAATTGCGTAATATTAAGCCATGCTAGAGTTGTGTCTTGTTTCATTCACATGTTTGAGTAATTCTTTATTATAAGTCTGTCTACCAAAGCTCAAAATGCTCTGTTCCACCTTGTGATGTCACAAAGTGGTAGTTTTCAAATTAACAGCTACTTTTTACGTTGTTTAGTGAAGATTGGCAATTCAAGGGCTGAAATGATCCAAATGATTCTAGTGAAAATGTACGGAGTTTAAAAACACAGTAGAGGACGTCCTGTTTTACCACATGACATCACAAGGTGGAACATAGTGTTTTCAGTTTGAGAAAAGAACACCTAAATCTGCAGGACTTGTGTGTTAAACATGTGTGAATGAAACAAAACACAACTCCAGGTATGTTTGTGATGAAGAAACAACATTAAAACACAGTTGAGAAAATAGCGTCATATGGGCCCTTTAGCCTAGCTCTATAGTTAGCATGCTGCGCTCAAAATAGCACTTTCATTCATGCTAATCGAACCCATTTTCTATCAATCACTGCCACATAACACTCAGCTTTCTACAGCCGGCGACGACTATTCTGGTCACTAAAAGACGTTTCGCCATTACCCTGTTTACAAATGGGCCTCTCTGAATCAATTAGCCTGAGCTATGAAACGTATTAGCATCCAAAAGCGCAGTGAGTGCCTTGTTTATTGTTGTATGGGACAAAGAAAACACAATTAGGATGTGAGAGGAGCACACAAGGAGCCCATGCATCTGAATGAGGACACTTAAACTGTTACGACAAGCTGTGGTCTGAAATCGTAGGTCATTAAGAGGGATGGACAAGGAAACTAGATCTGACCGGTTTTCATGTTTTTTCAAATTATTACTTTGGTGAAATTGTATCTGTGGTAAATATTTATCACAATTTTACGTCGGCAGTGGCGGAAAGTAACAAAGTCAAAGTTAAAAGTTAAGTAAAGTTAAGTAAGTAAAGTTAAGTAAAGTACCGTAGGCCTACTTAAACGTGCACTACGCAAGTTTTTGGTTGGAGGTCCGTCACCTGCTTGTTTCTATGGATACGTCATTGCCCAGAATGTTCCACAGTATGACATTAAACAGCTCTACCTCACATTTATTCAATTACAGGTGTTTTATAGCTCAAAAATACCTAGAAAAACAGGTACTCTGACTGTGAGCGGGGTCGCCTCTCCACAGATCTGACCTGTAACTTGGTCTGGTTTGGTCTCCATGGAGATAGAAAGGTTTAATGCCACACTGTGAAACTTTCCAGACAAAGCGAGAACATCTCCATGGAGAAAAGCATTTGATGGAACCTCCAACAGAAAAATTACACAATTTAAAGAAAGTTGAGGACATCAGCTGCAAAATCTCAATATGGAGAAAAGGTGCCAGAGATTTTACACCTTTTTACTTTACATAATCTTGTAATAATCTTGTCTTTAATAAGCTGGAAGAGGATGACAAAAAAGAAGGATGAACGAGGAAACAGGGTCTGATTTAAGCCGGATGGAGAGTGTGTGGTTTGGCTCCGATACATGTGGAGATGGGTTGATGGATGTTAAGAAGTTAAAACGAGATAAACGAATGAACAACGCTGTTTAAATAAGATGAAGTGGAGTCATATGTTGTTTCTAATCAGTGTTTTATTGCTGTTTTCCATTTCTGACAGTTATTGGCTGTGCTTAGCTAAATGAATGGCCTGGTAATTATCGTATAATGTGATTTGACTTTTTTTTTTTGTCTTTTCTACTGTACATTTGTGAGTTTGTGAGAACTTAAAGATCCTATATTACACAAAACTGACTCTTGTGAACTTTAAGCCATGTTAGAATGTCCTCAAAAACAAACATGCCTAAAGTTGTGTTTTGTTTCATTCACACATGTTCCTGCATTATTAGTCTGTCTTTTACCTTTAGTTCTGTAGAGATTGGTGATTCCAGGTCTGAAATGATCCAAATGATTCTCGTGAAGGTGTATGGAGTTTAAAAGCACACTGGAGCACTTCCTGTATTACCACGTGACATCACAACGTGGAGTGTTTTCTATCTGAGAGAAGAACACAGCTGAAATAGGCAGGATTTGTGTGTTAAAAACGTGTGAATGAAACAAAACACAATGCCAGGTAAGTTTTTGCTAAGGAAACATTATAACATCGATCAGAAAATAGCATAAAACAGACCCTTTAATAGTTTTTTCCCAATGTTGACATATGAAAAAATTACTATAAGAAAAGGTTTTAAATTAGATCATTTGGTTTAGTTTCATTTTGTCTTCTCAAATCTCAAATTTGTCCTATCCAATCAGAAAGCAGAATGAGCTCCTCACTTTTTGTTGCCAGATTCTAAACCCAAAAGGATCGTCTATATTCCTGATTTATCCAGAACATTCCAATAACAGGTGGTGGACCCTCTACTAGAGACATAGTGTGATATTTAAAATGGTAGAATACAATATTAATATCAAGATTTTAGTCCAGATCTCACTACAAACACATTTCTGAGTACAAAAACAATATTTTTTTTTGCAGTTCTCTTTTAATACAACAAATACATTTACCTGCCACAGTTCTATACATTTCCTATTCATTTTCTTAAAGGTATTTTATTATTAACAGCTAGAGTCCAGTTACCACAGTGAGTGATGAACCTCTATAGAGCTATGGGGAAAAATGAATGAGAATTTTACTTTTGGAACAAGAGGAGGGCGGGTCTTGCCTCGGATCCAGAGTACACACTTCTCCAACACTTGTTGAGATGTGAGTCTGGTCACCGGTGTGTTCAGATGGGAGTGATTGACAGGTGGATTAGCCAATCGGGGGCATGCGTGGTCCGTCCGTATCGAAACAAATATAGCTGCTTATGAGGAAGAAAGAAAGGAAAAAAATATCACATGGGACTGAAAAACATCACGGATTTCTGCAGAATCTGTGAGCGAAGCACTAAACTTGTTCCAAATAGGAGTTCCATATTAGGAAAAGGAATTTATTTACAGACAAAATAGCGCAATAAAAACACCAGGGTCATGTAGAACGCGTTAATACAGACACATACGCAAAATACGTGGTTTGTGTGAAGGAGAAATAGAAAGTGAAGCTAATTTTTTGTTGTATTGTCCTTTTTACGATGAATTTAGAAATCTTTTGCTTGATGAAATGCTCACCCAGTGCCTCGAAGTCCTAGTGTAATAATGATGACAAGATGAAATGGTTGTTAATTCTAATATTTAAAAGTTGGCATCATTGTATTCTGTTTGTGGTTTCTTATAAGCTCATGAAAGGGCTGGGCATATGTGTAGACACAATAATAAAATAGAAATCAATTCAATTTAACATTTTACCAACAAAAAATCAACAAAGTCAACTGGAAACTTATTGACAGAGCCAGAGGCGCCTCCATGTTCACTTCCAGTTTACGGTTCTCACTCAAGACGTAATAGAGGGAGTGGTATTGTATAAAAAATACAACATAGGAGACATGATTCTGGATTTGCCACACATGGGCAGGTCAGTTCCACTCTCTAGTCCGGTGCAGTCCCCCTGTCTCCAGCATGTCTCTGTATTAACAGCTCTGTCACACGTTTGATCACCTCCGGATGTACCAGACAGTCCAGTAACTCATTAGTACTCACTGTAACCCACTCTACGCTTTCATTTTCCTCCTCTCTCTCCTCCAATCCCTCTCTCTCTGCTTCGAAATCCACAACAGACCGTCCTTGCCCTGCTCCCTCGGGTCTCCCCATATCCTCATCTGTCGTCCGGCATGTTTTTGCGCGCTTCCGTAAGTAAGTCTTTTCCGTTGTTCCGGTTGGGTCTATAGGCGGCTGACACTGCACGGGTATTAGATGTGGTCCAAATGGAGGCGAGAGAGGTGAAGAGGGGGTTAAAATGTGTCCGGTGTAGTTGCGTTTGGCAGACAGCTGGGGGAGACATTTAGAGGAGGAGCAGGGGTGTTTTTGATGGACATATCTCAGTGAAATGTTCAAGTCACCCATGTTGTCATTGTGAGATGGTACTCCAGGCTGGAAAAGATAATAAATAAATAAATAAATAAACAGATTGATAGTTATATAGACCCTTAGCATTGTGTACTGACTAAATGCAACATTAAAGGACCCATATTACGCTATTTTCTGACCTGTTATAATGTTGTTTCCTCATCAAAAACACACCTGAAGTTTTATTTTGTTTCATTCGCACGTTTAACACACAAACCCTGCATATTTAGGCTGTGTTTTTCTCTCAAACTGAAAACCCTCTCTTCCACCTTGTGATGTCATGTGGTAATACAGGAAATGCTCCACTGTGTTTTTAAACTCTATACATCTTCACTAGAATCATTTGGATCATTTGAGCCCTGTAAATTCTAATCTGTACTAAACAAAAAGTAAAAGGTAGCTGTTAACTTGAAAACTACCACTACATGACATCACAAAAAAAGGATTACTCAAACATGTGTGAATGAAACAAAACACAGCTCCGGGTATGTTTTTGAAGAGGTAACAGCATTGCAACAAGGCTAAAAGAGTCAATTTTGCGTAATATAGGACCTTTAACAGATAGATTAAAAACAATATGTCAAATAATTATATAGCAGTGTCTTGCCCAAGGATACAACGGCAGCATTCACTTATGTGAGCTGGTGTCGACCCGCCAACCTGTGGGCCAGTGGATCTGACTTTTCTATGACTAAAGATGTTTATGTCGAGAGTGAGATTCTAACCGGTGACCATCGGATCGGGGGGCGAGCACTCTACCAGCTGAGCTAATGTCTCCCTGAACGTAAGACCCCATTAGTTACCACCGTGGGGTTGAGCCAGACGTCCGTGTTGTCTTCACTGGGGGCAGTTTTAAAGGCACAGACCACAGCTTTGGTCACAGCTTCACTCACTCTCGCCTCATTGTCTTCGTCCTACAACAGAATCATATATTTGTCCTTTAGTCACAAATATGTAGTACAACGATGACTTAAGTACACTTTTTTTAGGTATTTGTACTTCTCAGAGTAGTATTCAGACTATTATTCCTTCTTGCGTCTTGCAGTGTAACAGTATTCTTATTAGTGTAAAAGTTTTGGTTAATTTTTCCACTGTGAGTAAATCTAATCATGACAAAAGTTTTATGTTGACAATATGAACTGATAACAACAATTAAAATATGAATATATTATGTCCTGACAGTTACTATTTCAGTTATTCTTACTTGAGGAATAAGTCGTATAATCGTTACTTATCGTTACTTCAAAAGTAGAATTACATTTTTTGGCTACCCACCTCTGCTTTTAGTGCACAAATGTAACCACAGAGAGCAACTGCAGTAACTACACAGCTGTTAAAAAAATACATCCATTTTAAACACATTACCAGTTCTATCCAGGTGTTGACACTGACAGTAACAGGATCCACTGACTCCACATAATGCCACCAATGTCTGGGCACAAACAGCACCTGCCAGAAATAAATCAGTAAAATACAATAAAAATATAATACAAATCATTGAATTCAAATGTGACTGAAAATACTGACTAAAACCACTGCAAAACATTGCCAAATCGAGTATTTAGTTTTAGTATTGATTAATATCTGGATTAAAACCACAAAGTGAATCAGATCTGCCAATATATATACATGATACTGACCTTATTTCTTTTTCTCTTATATATATATTTAAGTCCTAGGTAAAACTGTAAACGTGAACTTGCTCTTCATATGCTGCTTTTCTTTCTTGGAATTCTTTAGAAGTACTTTTATCTTCAGCCTAAACCCTTTTTGTCATGTCATGATCCAAATGGGGTTGTAGTCTATGTCCTTGTAGTGCTGTAAATGCTTGAATAAACTACTACTAATACTACGACTACCACTACTACCACTACTACTACTACTACTACTACTACTACTACTACTTTGATGAGAGGTGAGACTCTTCATATTTAATCAAGAATAACTACATTACGGTAAATTTTGGATTTGTGGACTGGCTTATTCTGCATCTTTGTGTAAAGCATTTGAATTATGCCATCTCTAATCCAAACTTAGAATTTGACAAAAGTAGAGCTATTATCATCATTATTATTATTATTATTATTATTATTATTATTATTATTATTATTATCCTGTATTTTGGTAATTGTTCTTGATGTCTAGATCTTTTTTTTGTTGTTGTTAGTTCTGTTAGAAACCAAAAAGAATAGTTCTGGGTATCAAACTAAAACTAAACCCAGCACTTCCTCCACTAGATGGCAGCACACCCCCATCTCTCTCCTTCAATGTGAGTTTATTAAGACGGACGTGTGTTATTGATCCTCGTACTTCAGACCTGCCCAGGTTCATTCTTGTCTGTGTTTTGACAGAGAGAGACACTGATTTGTCCTTTTTATTCACAGGATAACGCGACTTTGAGCGAAACTATGCACTAGAGAAGGGCCAAGAGCAAGGTACAGAGGAGCAGAGAATAATAATATGAGAGCTAAAAGGGCAAGGGGAGATGAAGGAGAGAGCTGTACAGAAAGAAATCGATATACGCAAGTGTGTACTGTAAATAAAATGCTTAGGGAAAACAGAAATAGGAGTGACAGAGATCGTTTGTCCATTGTGAAGTAAAAATACTGATTTTAAAATGATTGCAGCCAGCAAAATACATGACCAGGCAAAGTTTGGACACACCCTTTCATTCAATGTTTTTTTTTTTTTTTTTTGGCTTTATTTGTACTAGTTTTTACATTTTATATACATACGGAAGACGTCAAATATATATGGAATTATGTAAGCAAAGAAGTTAAATAAGTTCTTTTTTAACATTTTAAATTCAAATCCTCAAAGCAGCCACCCTTTGCTTTGTTGAAAAATATTTAGTTACGTTATTTCACTTTTTTCCTTTGCTACATAATTCCATATGTATTACTTCATATATTTGGTGTCTTCTGTGCAGGGCAGTAGACAGGGGAGACAAAGGGGTCTGTTGTCCCGGGCCCCAAGGTTTTAGGGGCCCAGAATTGGACTCTCTTACTATTAATTTATATTAGAGGGGTGCCCGTGTAAAGCTTCTTGCCACGGGCCCCTAAATTAGTGTCGACGGGGCTGCTTCTGAGTGTATATAACATGTAGAAGATAGTAAATTTACTGGTAAAAAATAAAAAAATAAAATAAATGCACAGATGGTAGCTTTAAATGGCTTTTCATTTAGTTTTAATTATACAAAATTAAACCAAATTGAAAATCGATATCGACCAATATAAAGAAAAAATCTATAATTATTTTTTGTCCTATTGCCCAGCCCTGTCTACAAAACAAGTAGTGTTCAAAAACCAAGTCCCTACATCTGTAGTCCGAGCCAATGTGTCCACTTTGCGTTGGATCTGGTGTTTGAGTTTGATCTCAGATTCTCGCTGCTTTGTGGCGTTCTTCAGGAGCTGGAGCTGTGACAAAGTCATTAGCCATCTGTCTGCGGCCAGTGTCTGCTGCAGAGACCTGCTGCCTACACAACGCTGGGCCTATCAGGACTACTACATCCTCCTGTCAGAGAGGAGAGAGGGAGAGAGAGGGAGGAGAGGAGAGGAGAGAGAGAGGGAGAGGGAGGAGAGGGGGAGAGAGGGGAGGAGAGAGGGAAGGAGAGAGGAGAGAGAGACTGCTGCTGAGACCTGCTGCCTTCACAACGCTGGGCCTATCAGGACTACTACATCCTCCTGTCAGAGAGGAGAGAGGGAGAGAGAGGGAAGGAGAGAGGAGAGAGACTGCTGCTGAGAGGGAGAGAGGTAAAGGAGAAGTGGGAGAGAGACGAGAGGGTGGAGGGAAAGGGGAGATAAGGGAAAACAGGGAAGGAGAAAGAGAGAGATCAGAGGAGGAAGGGGAGAGATGACAGGAACAGGGAGAAGGACAGAGGGAAGGATGGAGAGGGTGGTATAGAAGAGCGAGGGGAGGAGAGGTAGACAGAATAAGTGAGGGAAAAGAGAGGGGGAAGAGAGAGGGGCACGAGAGAGAAATGGGAAGGAGGGAGGGATGCAGGGGAGAGGAGACAGAGAGACGGAGAGAGAGAACTGTTTGAGAGAGACGGAGAACTGTTTGAGAATCAGAAAGTGTGAGGTTAGCATGCTTGTTGTTGTTGCCATGACAGCAAAACTCCTCACTGGCCTCTGAAAGTTGACAAAAGTCCTATTAAACTCATATGTTCAGAATACATAACTTTGGACCACTGCAAACCGCTTAAAACGAAACAGTTCTGTTTTTCACGTTTTTAAATCACGCACAGCGCCCTCACCTGTCCGGGCAGCAGAGTGACACAGTGCGCACGGGCCCCTCTGAAGTCCTTAAACCGGTTGAGATCTGGGTTGAGGACGTCCACTCGGCTGAAGATGCTGGACTCTTCGTACGGGATCCTGGTCGGGTACAGCTTCGGCGTGTCCTCGGGCGGAAAGAGGTGCCAACGTTTCCTGAAGTGAAACAGAATTCACTAAAGGCTACAGGCAGCATTCACGGGACATTATAACATCATAGAATCCTGATAGTTTAAACAGAGCTGGAGGACAAGTCAGAATTTATTTAGCCATTTTGTCCGTTAATAAATATCTATTCTTGTGTGGAGTCTGCCTCCAAAATCGCCCCGTAACCACTGACATCGCGAGCTTCATTTGACTACAGCCGAACGCTGTGGGTGACGTCACACTCCCTTAGCCCACTTCTTTATACCGTCTATGGTCGGGCTTTGTGCACAACAGCGCCCGGCAACCTCACTGTTAGCGTCACAACTTCCTGCCCAGGTTTTTGCAAAAATGAATAAATATATAAAGATAAGGTAGTGAACAAAGAGCTGGATGTGGATGTCACTGACAATCTGTTAAAAAGTGCACAAATAAAATGAATACTTCAGCGGCAGATGCTTCTGAGTTTAGAAAGAGATGTTTGTGTCTCAATGCTAATGTCTTCTACATATAAAAAGAATTGGCTAGTGTCTTTAGTTTAATGAATTTGTTTTCTAGTAGGTAGTTTATTTTATGTTTTATTTTATACCATTTGAACAAAGTGAGTGTGCAGTATGAACTAATACAGACGGGGAGCAGCTAATTTAATATATATTTTTTTTAATTTGCAATTTATTCAGTGCTTTTCTTTTTTTTTCTCCACATAAATCACAATATAGTTGCACTTTTTTCACACATAAAATTGACAATAATGTAAAGATGCATAAAAAAATAAATAAAATAAAATAATAATAATAATAATAATAATAATAATAATAATAATAATAATAATAATAATAAAAAAAACAGGAACATTTGTGAATTTACCTTTTGGATATTTCATGGTAAAGTATAGTGTATCAATTGTATCAATAGGAAAATCTGGTTCCTGCATTATAAATCTAAAAAGCACCAGTTGTAATCAAACCGACTTTAACTCCTAACCTTTTAATTAAATGAAGTAGTGACTAAGCCTGAATAATCTTAATAAACTTTGTTCATTGTTAATTCAGTCTTTGTTCATGCGTTATTAAGGCTAAGTCGTGGTAAAGTGGTACCATTTTTTGTTATCTATGCTATGCTTAGAAGCAAATTCTAAATACTTTGTTATTTTTGAAATTGTTTATATTTTTTGGAAACTTTATGAATCCTAACGTCTGATGCTCTTTTTATCAAGGGCATCATTATCTCTATCCTCCCCGAGTCACACATCAACGACTAGAAAAACAAACATCTCACATTTCAGTTTATGTTTGAAAACAGCAGGTATTTCATTATCAGTCCCAACAAATACAAACACTATTCTTTTTCAGGCAATCGCTGATAAAAACCTAAAGGGCAAATTGCAAATCAGAAACTGTGAAGCGCCTGTTTGTGTACGGCCCCACTGTGTCGAGCGTAATTTTGACAACATACTTTACTGTCGAAAATCTGTCAGCGCGGCCGTTTGTTTGTCTGCAGATCAATACGAAAGCATCAGGAGCCATTTTGAGAGATTGTGGAGAAGGAGGAGGAGGGCGATATGACCTTTTTAGAATGACCCCAGTGCGGTCACGTCTACTTTGGTCAAAATGTATCTCGTCTTGGTTTGGTTTGGTTAGAACTAGTACAGCTTATGAAAATTTAAGAGACCAAGGGACACAACACAAGAAATTGCTGGGGTTTCAGATGACACGACATTCTAAAGGACAATTATATTTAATACTTAGACTTAGACAAACTTTATTGATCCACAAGGGAAATTATTTGGATACAGATGTCCCAGTTCAAATGAATATTGTTAAAATGCAAATTTGTGTTGTAATATATTGACTTCTTGGGTCTGGTCACTAATAGAAATAATCAGGTTCAGTATTTGTGCATCTACCTTTTGGATAACTCATGGCAAAATACAATATTATCAATAGGAAAAAACCGTCCATTGCCCCATCCAGAACCTGAAAACCACCAAATAATAACAACAACGGACCATTTTTCAAATTCACGCAAATAAAACTCTACTTCTAGGGCAAGTATTAAGTAGTAGGGATGGGACAAGATCTCGTCCCACAAGATCTCATGAGATTTTTTCCCCCTGTATTTACCTTTACCTGAGACAAAAAAAGAGTTAAGAGCTGGTGAGTTAGAAACAATGTGAGAAGCTGTAGTTCCAAAAAGCACCACTGAAGTATTACATCAAATAAATAAAAATAGTGAAGCCAAAATTGTGAAATGGATTGCACGACTTATTTATTACGCATTATGTCAAAATCTTATCTCGTTCTCGTGGACCTGATCTTGTGGTGTGTCTCGTCTTGTGAAAATTGTGTCTCGTCCCACCCCTGTTAATTAAATAAGTGTTCAGCGTGCGCATTGTAAACAACGCCAGGAAAATTTGAGAGAACACTGAAATATGAACTGATAAACCAATACAAGAATCACATATATTTCAGAACGTGTTTATAGAGGTCTGAACTACAGGTTTTATATAAAAAGTAAGATTTTTTTGTCTTTGCAGAGGACATTCTATTTAAATAATTACAGCCTTTGCGATTTGATATTTGCGATGTTTTGTAATATATTTTGATTGGATTGAAATATATTGAACCTTGAGCAAATCTCACGTGTTTTATTTGCAAATTTTCTGAAGTAAAAAATATATTAAATTACTTATTACTTATTCACAAGCTTTCCTCTGCTGCTGTTATTACTACAGCTACAAATCTTTATCAGATGACACTGTGTATTTCTCCAATGTCACCCCTCTTCCTCCTTGATTCTCTTTAAAACCATAATTCTTAATCTCATTTTTGTCCATAAAATCTGTGTATAAATCAGGTTTTATTCTCATAACATTTTCTCTCACCGTCCTTGCACTTGCAGTACCAGGTTGAACCCATAGGAGTCCAGATGACAGGGCGTGTCGGCTCCTTCTGTCCCGATCCATAAAGTGCTCTCTCTGCCTCCGCGACCCTCGAAACCAAAGTCACACCACCTCACGTCCTGCAGAAAAACAGAAAAAACACAAAAACTATGAATACAACTTATAATACATAGAATATATAGCATAACTTGTAGTATATTTCCAATCAGAGAGCTAGAATAATTAGATAACCCAGTAATTAGATCTGATTTTTGGTGTGTGTTTATGCACAAAAGAAATCGGATCTTGCCATTTTTTGCATATATTTCTTTGACTTAGACACAATTTAGTCCTGGTTTAGACCACTTGATATAGTTCTGGTTTAGTCCTGGTTTAGTCCAGGTTTAATCCAGGTTTAGTCCTGGTTTAGTCCTGGCTTAGTCCTGGCTTAGTCCTGGTTTAGTTATGGTTTAGTCCTGCTTTACTCCTGGGTTAGTCCTGGTTTAGTCCTGAGTTAGTCCTGGGTTAGTCCTGGGTTAGTCCTGGGTTAATCCTGGTTTAGTCTCGGTGTTGTGGGATGTTCAAAATCTGCATTAGTTGGAGGTGCTTTAGCCCTGGTTAAATCTTAAATTAAGACCTGGTTTAGCCCAGGTTCAGTCCAGGTTTCGTTGTGGTTTAGTCTGGGTTTAGTCCGGGTTTAGTCCATGTTTAGTCCAGATTTAGTCCTGGTTTAGTCTTGGTTTAGTTTTTGTTTAGTCCTGGTTTAGTTATAGTTTAGTCCTGCTTTACTCCTGGGTTAGTCCCGGTTTTTGGGGTCTAAATGATCAATTTTACATTTAGAAACAAATGTCAGTCTAAAATTACTTACAACACTCAACCTAGGTAGTCTCCCCAAATTCTTAAAATTGAAACCGTTTACAGATAAAAAACTGTCAATCACAAACCAATAATACATTTTCAGAACTATTTTAAATAATATACTCATTAGCATATTAGCAGGTAGCTGAAAATTAAAATGTACAATCTTGGCTTTGGGACGCCATCCATACAGCACCATTTATCCCTTTAAAATGCCTTCTTCCTCAAAGGCATGGATGTCAGCAGGTTGTAATTACAGGTGGACAGCCAATAAAATTTATCATTGAGGTAAAAATTAAATAAATATCTTGGCGAAGATTGCTTTTTTTCACGTTTTAAGCCACTGCCGGACAAGCCAATAATAAATGGCCGCGGGCTAAAGCTTAACATTTTAATTGGAAATGTCAAAACAGGGTAAAAAATGGGAAAAATAATGAAGGAATATATTGGCTTTGAGTTTCGTGTTTAATATGGGAAGAGGAGATAAGACACAGTGTGCGTAAATATGACGGTTTAATTACAGGAAGCAATGTACCAAGTTGTTTATCGTTTGCTGGTGTTAAAAACTTTGTAACTATGTGTAATATGGGAGAAGTTGTGATGCAGGCTTTTCCAATATTTGTTTATCTACAAAACAAATTATTAGCAGCGGAGGGACCTTGCCAAGAAGTCTATTACACCGTTATCTCTGGTTTGACGCAACTTACTGTATTATGGTTTTGTAAGCAAGTATATGAGACGGGGTTTTTTGTGTTTTTTTGTTTTTTTTTAAACCACATACTGAATGGAGACGCAGTGGCTCAGTGGTTAAAACATTCACCCACCACCTCAGTTCCAGCTGTGACAAGTGCATACTGTTGATGTGTTCATGGGCAAGACACTTGACCCACCTTGCCTGTGTATGAATGTGATTAGTGGTGGTTGGGAGCTTGTTCTGTGTATTGACCGGTGGCAAGGTGAGTATTTGATTGGGATTATGAAAGATTTAAACAGGCAACATCATAAAGAAGAGGCCAGTTAGATGCTTTGGGAATTAACTGTGAATTTATTGTTTATTTATTTATTTAATTTTTTTCATACAATTTACCAGTACTGTCCTTGATGTGTGTACTTTCCTTGTCTTGTCAGTGCACTTGGGGTCAAATACGCTACCAGTCAAAAGCTTTAACGCACTTTTTCATTTAGTTTTCTTCTTTATTTCCATGATTAATTACATTGTAGATCCTCACTGAAGGCCTCAAAACTATGAATGAACACACAGAATGTAGCAACCACAAAAAATGTAAATAGTCACCTTTTGCTTTGAAATTTGGTTTGCACTTTTGGCATTTCTTGACCCTTACAAGACAGAGCTGTGAAGTGAAAACTATTTCAGGAGACTTCATACAAAGGCTCACTGTGAGAAGGCCAAGAGTTTGCAGCGCTTTCGACAAAGCAAAGGGTGAATACTTAGAAGATTTGACATATATCTTGTGTCATATATTTGCCGCCTTCTGTATGGATATAAAATGTAGAAAGTACTAAACATACACTGAATGGAAGGGTATGTCCAGACTTTTGACTGGCAGTGTATCTGCTCGGATCATAGAAATAGTTTTGAGACCCTATTTAAGTCGACTAATCAATGCATAGGGCAAATCTTTAGTAGACCAAGAAAAGTCTTCTTTCAGAGCTTTTAACCATGTTTTAACATTGTTCACTCATCAGAAACACACCCAGATTTGTAAATGCTTAATTCGTGCTTGTGTCATGAATTAATTGAATTGCTTCCCAAATCCTGTCCCTCCAAACACTCAAAAAAGACATTGTTTTGAATGATCCAGGATTGTTACATCACAGGTAAACATCTGGTGGCCTCCTGCACTCATGACCAGACTCATTTCTGCTTTCAAACTGCATTCACTGCAACTGCAAGCTTTTGGTGCTTCGACTGTTGATTCTGCAAAGCTCCAGGCTGTTTCTCAGTCCCTTTATGTTGATTTTTCCCTTTTTTACGTGTAAGCAGCCATGTTTGATGTAAGCAAACCATAATTCGCCTGTCACTCGGCCAACAAGCGTGTGGTTCTGGCTGGTCAGGTTAGCATGCTTGTGTTAGCATGTCGGACAAGGTTGCCAACCCTCTGGTTTATTCTTACCTCAAACATTGCAGACAGGTCTTCAAACACCTCTGCAATGTACTTGTAGTCCGCGTAGGCCCAGTACTCTGTTTTCGGAAAGTCACTGAACGCACCAACTTCGTCCCCCACCTCTCCCTCTGCCCACCTCAAAAACTGACCCAGTGACGCATTCACAAACGAACACTGCGTCTCAAACAAAGGACCTACAAAATAGAATAAAATAAACAATAAATGTAAAAAAAAGTGAAAATCCGATTCAAATTATTCAGTTTATGCAGAAAGTGACTGAAGCGGCATTACAGTGAGCCTGCACCAATATATCACTAAGGAAGCATGAAATTTGGTTCAAGTTACTTTTATATGAGAAAAATAAATCATTGTGGTAGTGATTTTTTTGTTGTTTTGTTTCAGTAAGCAAAGTATTGTACTATGGCTGAATGCTGACATTTATAATCTATGCGTTTTTCCTTTATGTTTATGTGGCTCTCCTGACAACAGCTGCCGTAGAAATAGATGATACAGGAATGCAATTAGCTTCCTATTTATTTCTCTCTAGATAGGAGGCATTATAGAACTATTTTAAAGACACAATATGTAACGTTTCTGGGGGAGGGTCTGCCACCTTCTGGTCTATATTGGAGATGTTATTGCCTTACCAAGAATGTCCCACAGTATGGCTTTATTAACTTGTCTATCTCCATGGAGACAATCAGAAAACTTTACCATGACAAGTTTTTCAAGGTACTTTTGAGCAATAAAATCCATGTATAACTGAATACATGCGCGATATATATGTTTATTATTATCATACTGTGGAACATTCCAGGCAAACCATTAACATCTCCACTGAGACACCTGGACAAATCACAGGTCAGATCTGTGGAGAGGCAAGACAGTATGAAAGTGAGTTTTTCAAGGTACTTTTGAGCAATACAATCACATAGAAATAAATGCATGTTAGATGTTTACAGTCATACCATGGAATATTACAGACAAAGCAGTAACATCTCCATGGAGACAAACAAGTGGCGTATCCCCCAACAGAAAAGTTACACAGTGAACCTTTAACTGCAAGCATAAAACTTCAGAAATCTGTTCATTTTTTATGTTGAGAAGTGACATTTGAAAGTGATCATTATGAAAGATAATTGTCCCCTAAGGTTTGACTAACTGCTACAATCTAATGAGCGCATTCAAGTCTGGCAGAAAGATTTATGGTGCTATATGAAAATGCTAAACAGTTTTCGATATAAAATTCATCTTTGTTTCTGAACTGAAAAACAAATATAAAAGTTGTGTTAGAGAAGACTCCAGAAAGAAAACACCATTTTATGACAAAAGACAAATATTTAACCATTAGTAATTGTTTGACTTTGATTACTAGATTAGATTAGCTCAGAAAGTATTATTTGTGTGTTTTATAATGAAGCATAATTTAGGATGCATGTGCTTACACTTACCAAAATGTATTAAAGGTGTGCTAGTAATAAGCATACAATACGTGTTAGAAATTAAGAAGGAATAAACATGAAAATCTTAATCCACTTTTCTCATAGTTTTAGCATATTTAAAGGTGCACTCTGTAACTTTTCTGCATGTCTCTATGGAGGTGCAGTTTTGAGCAATAAAAAGAAATGTAAATGGTAAATTCTAATACAATAATATCTCTCCACTGGTTACCAAGTTGCACCTTTAATTTCCTTATTATTAACTACAATAATAGTGCGTCCTTCTTTAGTTTAAGCTTACTAAGAGTCAATGACCACAAAATATGGAAAAAATACTGAAACTAAATATTCTACCAGAGACTTATTTGAGCTCAGCACATTCACACATTTGTCCTTACCGTTTGTCTTTTCCTTCTTGCCCAGTCTAAACCTGATGTGTTTCTCCTGATCTCTCTCCTCTCTGAGACAGTGTGAGAGGTGCTGTGCGGTCCACCCGAGCACAGGCCAGTCTTTGGTCATGTTTAAAAACACGGCCGGCTGCTGTAGCTGGTGAATGAGTCTGTACACCTCATCTGGACTGAAGGGCTTCACAGCAGAGGAGCACGCCATTGTCTGAAAGAGAATAAACACTGTACATTAGAAATAGTTTTACTATCTTTGGGTTTCAGAATGATGAAAAATGAGAGAGAGACAGAAAGAGAGAGAGTGAGCGAGAGATACTTTATTAATCCCATGGGAAATTCAAGTTCGGAGAGTTCCAGCCACGTACTGTCTTCCATTTAACAAGGTTAAATGTGGACACCATAGCCTGGTCCAAAGAGAGGTCCAGACTTCTCCGTGTCCACATACACTTCCTCCAGCTCTTCTGGTGTGACCCCAAGGTGTTCCCAGGCCAGCCGAGAGACATAGTCCCTTCAGCGTGTACTGGGTCTTCCCACTCCTGAACGTGCCCAGAACATCTCCCCCAGGAGGGGTCCAGGAAGCATCTGGAGCCACCTCAGCTGGCTCTGCTCAACGTAAAAGAGCAGTGGCTCTACTCCAAGCTCCTCCAGTGTGACTGAGTTCCTCACCCTATCTCTATTCGCAGTCTTGTCCTTTCGGTCATTACCCAAAGCTCATGATCACAGGTGAAGGTAGGAATGTAGATTGACTGTTAAATCGAGAGTTTTGTCTTTTGACTCAACTCCTTCTTCACCACAACGCTCCGATATAGTGACCACATCACTGCAGACGCTGCATCGATCCGCCTGTCGCTCTCACACTACAGCCTTCACTCACTCGTGAACAAGACCCCGAGATACTTCTCCACTTAAGTGGTGTTTGTGTACATTGAAGGGAGTTGCTAATTGTAATTTAATTGTTATTTAATTGTTTAATTGTTGTTCATTCAATGACAATAAAGGAATCAATCAATATCTTCTGAAATGTGAAATTTTTTCAAAATGGCACCTAGTCATGGGTTTCAGCTTCATGTTAAATGCAAAAGACGATTTTAGTTTAAATTGTCAATGGCTACTAATTATTTATCATTCTGAAACCCATGAGTAACAGGAAACTGACAAAAAACAAACAAACAAAAAAATCTAAATCGAAATAGACAGTGGTAATTTTGTGAGGAACTGTTGTGTTGGCAAACGGGTTATATTGTCTACCCTGGAAGTCGTGTGTCCCACATATGTCTGTATAACGCATCCCTATAAATGATGAATGCAAGAGGATGGACTGCTGTGTTGCTATGATTGTTGTTGTTGCTGCTGCTGAAATTTGAATTTACTTGAACTTGCTAAAGTATCTATCTATCTATCTATCTATCTATCTATCTATCTATCTATCTATCTATCTATCTATCTATCTATTATAGCTAATATCTTCAGATTAATTCATACACTAATGAAACCTACTCATAGTTACTTTGAGCAGATGTCATTGAGCACAATACATGCATATGATACAGTTTAGATTTAGTCTGATTCAAGAAGAATCTTACAATTTCACTCATTGCAGTATAAACCTCTCAGTAGACCTGTCTCTTATGATGGTATTAACTAGTACAGTAGTCCTTAAATGTTTTCCAAACCTTGTGAGAAGTAGTTAATTAATCTGCAATTTCCCCATTGTGGGACAAATAAAGGATTATCTTATCTTATCTTATCTTATCTTAATTTATGAGAGGGTAACCATACGTCTGACACATTGCGTTATCTAAGCAAATAATATCCCTGTTTGCGCAACCAAATTTTCAGAAAGGCAGTTGTGGGGTCCTTCTTCTAAGAAAAGAGTACTCACCTTTCACTACACGTGCTGGTGGCGTTTTCACGGAAGTAAACAAACCTCACATGACACGACGAAGTTTCAAAATCCGCCTTTTCAACATTACAACGCAAACAACTCCATTTTGGCTCGTTATCAGCGCCCTTCCTCCATTCTACTCAACGCGACTTCTGATCCATCATGGCGTCCTCACATCTCCAGTTTCTTCATTCGCCCTACTTCCTGTCTGGCATGCGCAGTGCGGTCAAATGACATGAATCTGGTCTGTTTTGTTTTTGGTCGGCTGTCTTCCGTCGCGCTACCCGCTATTCTTCGGCTGTGACACGGAAAATCGGCATTACAAGAAGGGACGACGTTAAAAGACACGATTATGGGTGCCGTTTCGAGCACCGAGGCGGAAAGGGAACCGCTTTTGGTGCCATCTTTAGCCGAACCGAACGCACCGCCAGTCGTCCATGGCAGGGTATACAGGCGAAGATGGCTGGTTTTGGCATTGTTTTCTCTATTAGGACTAATGCAAGGGATGGTATGGAACTTTTGGGGACCCATCCAAAACTCAGCCGTGCACGCTTACGGCTTCACCAAATCGGATATCGCTGTTTTGGTTCTTTGGGGCCCAGTAGGATACGTGCCATGGCTTCTTTTTATGTGGCTGATGGATAAAAGGGGTGAGATCTTTGGTACACATTGTTCTAGCCATGCACTGTGTTGTTTTGCTATTGATTTTTACTTGCTACTGCATAGTACAATATGTTATCTTGTTAAAACGCAATGAATCATGAGGTTTTCGGAAATCTTTCATATAGCTGAGTGGCTTATCTGGCTGTCTCCTATTAGACTTTTAGACAAACTTTATTGATCCACAAGGGAAATTATTTGTATACAGTAGCTCAATCATCACAATATAATATAATAACATAGAGTAACAAAAATAGATGGTATAGCAAAAAAGAGCAAGAGACAGGTGTCAAATGAGATGAGATAAGTGTGTTATAAGCTATGTTGGGTATTGAAGTCTATCAGGCAGGGCATCCGTGGTGTTTTGGCATTGATTTCATTACAATTTGTAGTGAATTTTCTATAGACATAAATCCTGTTGTGTTGGTATGTCTGGTATGTTCCACAGTGTGGCATTGAAGCTGTCTGTCTCCGTGGAGAAAAGCAGGTGATGCCATCAGGTCGTGTTCGGTAACAGTTGTTTCCAAGATAGTTTTGAGCAATAAACACCTGTATTTGAATAAGGGATGAAGACAAAGCAAGAGCCAGACCTTCTCCCCAAAAAGTTACACAATCTGTATCCACCCGGCCTGTGTGTTTGTGTGCTTGTGACATTCTTCCACACAAACACCGCCCTACCTGTATGTCTGCATCTGTCAATCTAAGCAACAGCAGGTCCTGGTTCCAAAAGTGGGTCACAAGATACTACAGCTGATTTAGATCCGGGGTTAAATTTCTTGGCAATGTTTATGTCCCGTTAAAGGCGCACTCTGTAACTTTTGACGTGGGGGAGATGTTGTTGCTATACCTGGAGGGTTCCAAAGAATGACATTAAACTAAGCTATCTTGCATTTATTCTTTTACAGGTGTATAATTTATTGCTCAAAAATACCTAGGAAAAACAGGCATTCTTACTGGGAATGAGCCTGCCTCTCCAAAGATCTGACTTGTAACTTGGCCTGGTGGCATCACCTGCTTGTCTGTATGGAGATTGATAAGTGTAATGCCATACTGTGGAACATTACCGGCAAAGCAATAAAGTATTCATTGGACAAGCAGGTGATTTACTAATACTATAGGGCATGTAAATAATTACTGATGCTAATATGTAATTTGATTAATATATTGATATTCTCACAGTAGATATATATATATACTAAATATAGCTAAATAGCAGATTTTGGAAAATTAATGGAAGCTGCATAATTCCATCCAGCTCAGCCATCAACATGTTTATTGAATTAGCACAAGTCATCAGCCTCACAAATCACATTAGCCCATAGTGCGACGTTGTGTTAAACTCTAACGTGACACTGACTGCAACCAACATTCTGCTATGACTATTTTAAAACATGGCTATGTCAAAACTATGTTAACAACACGTGTTTCGTTTTCAATCTTCAAAACATTTATTTGAAATTATAGCAGAGTACAGCCAAGTTTAGTAGGCCAGATGCAAGCAACTCGTAACATCGAAGCCTGAAGCAGTTAATGATGTTATGTTGTTTGTGTTGCCTAATTACGTGGTTGCATGTATAGACCTTGTCATTATGAATCCTGCCATTTCTCTTATCTTTATAGCTAACCTATAACCTGCCGCGTTCCAAATAGGAAGTGAGCATGAACAAGCTTCCGGCTCCATTGACTCTGGCTCCAGTTCACTTTCTATTAAAAAAACATCGCCCCTCTCTCTGTGGCTGCTGCTGTCAGCCTCAAATAGCTAACCTCGATGAGCTTCATTTGGCTAGAGCCTAACACTATGGGTGATGTCACACTCCCTTAGTCCACTTTTTTTATACAGTCTGTGGTCCTGGGGCAAGGCAAATCTCACATTGATCTAGTAATGCAATAACTTGAACCACTAACATCTGGGAGGACTTCCTGGGATATTGATGTCCAAAGAGACTGCAACTCTACATAGTACTGCAATATGATATACTGTAGTAGTAGTATTATAAGATCCATTATTGTAGTATCAACTACCACAGCAATGTACATAGCATTTGAAAAAAAAATCAGCAATGGCACATATTATGTACAGTATTTAATGTATTTATTATACTTTATTGACCAGGTTTAGATATGATACTGTAGTCTTTGTTTAGACTATACAAGGCCCAATCCCAATTCTCCCCCTTAGCCCTCTGTCTTTGTCTTAGCCCTAGCCCTCGCCCTCACACTCTGTCTTTAAACAGAGGGGTAAGGCAAAGGGGTGTGTTTTAAACCCTTAGAAATGGGACACCCCTTTGCAGTCGCAACAATATGACATTATTTTTAAAGTTTTGAAGTATTGTGCTCCTTTTGAGTTTGTTTTAAATGAACTTTGCAAAAAGTCAAATGTTTTTTTAATTTTTTATTTTTTTTTAATTACTATACTCTGTACAACATATGTAAATCAAATTTTAATCAACTGTAACACAAAATTAAAATGCTGCAAAGGTGGATGGAGTTGCAGAGGATGCCTGGTACACACAAAAAAGAAAACAAAATTAATACATAGTCATAAACATATATAGTTGTTCTGGTACCTACAAATATTATAGAATGTAATATACCTTATATTTTATTTTCAAATTCTCCCACTTTTTTGAAGCTTGTTGGGCTGACACAACTCCAACAAGTCCAGCCTCCTACAAGAAATACAAATGTGATTAATAACATGTCATTAAATAGGGGATAATTTACAAGGCGAAACGAAACAATAATATTTTAGGCGATGCATGTTCGTAATACTTTACACATTCTACCGTAACAAGCGTATAGTTCTAACTGGGCATGTTACGATAAGCCGTATATGTCAGAAAGCGTAAATGCTGCCGCCATGAGTATACCTACAACTTTTCAAAAGTTACTACAGTTTTATACAACTTTTTATGAGGTTCTTGAGTGCAAAATACTCACATTTGTCCAATTTCTTCCCGATTGCCGACACTTCCCGATTTCCGTGTTGCTTTTTGCTCCGACTTGCGTTAAGCCACGCCTATCCCCTTTGCGCAAAGTGTGCATCTGAAAACGCTCTGTTCAGAGGGGTATCATAGCCCTTCCCCTTAGCCCTCGCACTTACAGAAAAGAGTATTGGGATACCCCTCTGTCTCTCGTGAACGCGCACAACAGAGGGGTAGGGCTAAGACAGAGGGCTAAGGGGGAGAATTGAGACGCAGCCTATACATTCATCCTTTGTTTCAAAATTGTTGATTCATGGCCTATTTGTTAGTATGGCAGCATTATTTGAGAGAACTGGTCAAGTACTTCATTTTCTTTTTAAATCGAGATAGAGATTCATTTATTTTAATTGCTAATGCTCCGTTTGGAGCAGAGTTCAGACTTTGGTGGAAGAAATTTGACTATTTTTCAAATGTTAAATTAAATTGCAATCGTTTAAAAGTCTGTACTGTTTATGTTTAGGAAATTCATATTTTGTTCGTTTTTAATCAGGCAAAACTGAAAATAATGATTGATCAATATTAGTGATGCAATTGTTTTTATCATAACGCCCAGCTCTATAAGATGCAGTTTAAAGGTGCACTGTGTAACTTTTCTGTTGGAGGGTCCGTCAAATGCTTTTCTCCATGGAGATGTTATTGCTTTATCTGGAATGTTTCACATTGTAGTATTAACCCTTTCTACCTTCATGGAGCCCAAACCAGACCAACTTACAGGTCAGATCTGTGGAGAGGCGACCCCGCTCACAGTCAGAATGTCTGTTTTTCTAGATATTTTTGAGCTATAAAACCACCTGTAATTGAATAAATGTAAAGTAGAATTGTTTAATGTCATACTGTGGAACATTCCAGACAGAGAAATAACATATCCATAGTACCAACAGGTCTCCCCTATGGATCCCCTACCAAAAAGTTACACAGTGCAGCTTTAATTACACAACTAGGCCTGTCATGATAATTACTATATCCACTTATGGTTCAGTATATGAAAAACGGAACAGTACATTTTGGGCACTAGTGGGGGAGTTTTTGCTCTTTTTCTGTATTACTACTAAAGCATTTCATTCTGCTATAAAAACACAGAAGTGAAGTGAAGAAGTGAGAGCTTCAGGGGGTAGTATCTTAGTTTAAAGTCCAGAACAGGTGCTCCTTAAGGACAAGGGCTCAAAAGCTAACAGACAGTGAAGATGACCATGGAGTAGAAAAACTTACAGTGATAGAGTGATTATTGAAGGACTAATTCCAACAGAGTGCCTCAGACTTTTATGACCGCCTTTTACTCTATCGTTTATATTATATTTTCCACAGCAATATATCATGTTTCAAAATATCCTATTGTGACAGGCCTGGAGACACAACGTCTGAGAATCGTCTCACTTTTTATGTGGGAATTTATACTTGGTAGAAACGAGGAAACTGAATAACAGAAGTCACACACCCAGGCATTATTTTAAGCCCAGACTGTATTATAATCAGATCAGATGATGGGATGTAATATTGTGAAGTAATGACACACTGAAGAACTGCTGAGACCACAAAATAACTCACGCACCAGTGATCCATGAGTCTGCAAAATGTCGAAGTCGCTGTCGTGAAACCTACTTCAGATATGGGTCAGTCCTCTCACATCGGCTACAGTAATTGAACCTGTGGCGTGGGCGAGAAAGCAGGCCACGCTTCATTCTGTTAATCCAGATAAAAAAAATAAAAAAAAATAATGGAACTATATATAGCCTGTGTTCCCACTGGTTTAAAAAAACATCACAGCTGATTCTTTGTTTCCAGTGTCTTAACGGACCCACTATCTTCTGTCTGATCTGTGTTGTAATGCTCTTTCCTCATCCACAGACCTGGAGTTGTGTTTTGTTCATCCATTCACACATATTTAACACACAAAGCCAGCATATTTCTCACATCTCTCAAAACGAAAATACTCTGTTCCACCTAGTGATGTCATGTGGTAATACAGGAAGTGCTCCAATGTTTTTAAACTCTAGTAAACACCTTTACTAGAATCATTTGGATCATTTCAGCCCTGGAATTGACTATCTCTACTGGACAAAAGGTAAAAGCGGTTAACTTACTGTTAACTTACCGAAACGTGAAACAAAACACATCCCTGGGTATGTTTTTTAATGAGGTAACAACATTCAAACATGGCTAAAAGCTCACACAAGTCAATTTTAAGTAACCTTTAAACTGCATAAGTTTTTCTCATTCTCAGTATACAGTATGGATAGACCATGTTTCATGTGAAGCTCAGAACCTCCATAATTCCCTCACTGAGCTGCAGAGGCTGCACCAGCACTCATTCATGATTGGCTGCAGGAGCTGGGGTTTAGTGAGGATTCAGATCAGGGAATCCTTTAGGTAAAAAAAATACATTTCAGCATTGAAAATGACAACCTAAATGAGAGACTCATGTGAGGCTCATTCTGCTTTCTGATTGGATGATCATCTTGAGAAACAAGACACCACATTATAACATAAACAACTTGGTCATCACGTTTTAAATCAGCTTTACAGTTGTTTCCAGTAAAACCTAGATTTGATTTGAACATGTTTACCTTGTATACGTTTCTGTAGTTTGATATGCCGTCAACTGGGCAATGACATGACATACTTCCCATAGTGGTCATTTTTATGTCTCATTCAGAACAGGGAAGTGGAGAGAGTTTCCCTCAAAGACAGTCATGCTGGAAACAGAAGCAGACATGTATATCTGTTGGAATGATTTTATTTGTTTTTTTGTTAGCTGTCGTCATGGAGATGGTATTTTGAAAGAATGGCAGGGTGGATCTTATGGACCAAAACTGAAAGCTGTTTAAGAATGTGTCAATCATAGAACTTACCTGATGACAAAAGGAAACTATAGAAAGATGTGACTAAGTTGAATTTACCCACAAATACAATAGTTGGTAGTTCAATTCCTAGCTCCACCAGTGCTGTTGTCTTCACGAGCAAGACACTTACCAAACCTTGTTTCTAATGTCTTTGTAGTCCATTATGTTCAGGAAGGCATACTGTATCTGGTGGAGGATCTTCAATATTCCACAGTATGGCTTTAATCTTAATCTTGGAGACAACCAGGTCACACCAACAGGCCAAGCTATAGGTCAGGTCTGTGGAGAGGTGATCCCATCCACAGCAAGCATGTTTTTCTTGCAATAAAAATGGGAAAAAATTATAGAAAGATAAGTTTATTGCTGCTGTGGAACATTCCAGACAAGGCAGTAACATCTCCATCATAGCTAAAAAGTTACATATTAGTATAGTTACATATAGTTTAGTTACATATAGTATAGTTTACAGTATATGGTTTTGTATTAGATATTAGACAGGTCTTAATACATGTTCTTTTTGTGTCTTCAGGTTTGCGTTCATCTCTGCTCCTCTCGGCCTTCCTCATGTTGTTGGGGTCAGTTTTAAGAAGTGTCCCGTTGATGGAGGAGCCTCTCAGAAGATGGTAAGCTAAGCATTGTAGTTTGGGCTTTCCACTTCGCAAAACTTTTTAATCACTTTAATTTAAACAGGCAAAGTTTAATTACAGGAAAGTTAATGTGATGCTTTAATTAAACTCAGTAGCACCTTGCCTGCCCGTTAGACAGGTACACAAATTTTAAAATTAATAGACTGGAAAGAAGAATTCTATTTGTATTTTATATTTGATTTTCATGAATAAAAACGAAAATTGCAACGAGGAAAAAAACCCAAAACGTGACTTTAGTTTTGTAATACTGCCCAGTCCAGTGAGCCCATACTTCTGCTTCTTTTGAATAATGGTCCAAAACTAAAAAACCACTCAAAGTGACTCCAGACTTTTGGTGTTTTTGTGGAAGTACAACATGTCCTTATCTCTAAAACAATCTCGTAAAGTGCACATTGTATCCTCATTAATTACACACAGCTAAGTTTACCGTCCCCATTGACATAAACAGTGATTTATCTACTACATTAACTACTGTGTTAGGCCGCCATGTTCACCGCTGTTACTGCCACTTGTCACCAAAGTGCTTTTCACCAACAAGATGAATTTTGTTATAAAAAAACAACAGATTATTCAAGATTGGGAGTGATGAGGATGGATAGGAGCGAAAATGACAGCGCATATTAGGCGTTTGGGGGGGAAAAGGTTTACGGAATTGGATATTTGGACGTGTACAGAGGAAGGAGAGTGAATATATGGTACAGAGGAGAGCGTAACATATGTTCACTGCACTGTCCCTCCTCTGTACCTTATATTTACAGGAGAGAGAGTGAATATTGGTAGGAAAGTCCTGGGTAAAGGTGCATTGTGTAACTTTTCTGGTGGACTGCTGGTCTGTTACACCAACTACAGCAACTGCAGTCCGTATTTGACCAAAGCAACACGGTCTCACTTGGGTACATTCTATAACACATGTAGTAACCAGACCTGTGCCTACTCTCCCAAGTCAGTGTGGCATTGATTTTAAAAACTGTTTGAGTCTTGTGGGATCCTCGCGAGTCCCAAACCGAACCACCTATGTCTCTCCCTCACCCCCGCTGTCACTCTGCTCTCTGTCCTTACATTTGTATGATCTAAACCTGCTTTCTTCCTTTGTTATACAGCCCATATGCTGAAGAGCTGAAGGTAAAGAGAAAAATACAGCCTTGCAATGCTGTGGAGGCTGAGGCACTCTGGGAAAGTCAGGTCTTTGTTTTTTTTTTATTGTTTTATTGTTTATAGGATCCGCATTCCCACAGACAAGCTGAGGCTATTCTTCTGGGATCCGATAAGATAATTACACAAGAATATTTACATTTTCAGCCATATATAAGTTCATTAATAAGTATACATTTCAGTTAGTAAAATCTTTCAATACCTTCACTGACAACGTCTAAAAGTGAATTAGTACACAATTAATAAATACAAAAATGCATTAATATAATACAGGCTCGGCTCGATATGATCGAGGAGACAGCAGTAAAACAGAAACGCTTTATTTGATAATACAGTCCCTGACAAAAGTCTTGTCGCTTATCCATTTTGTAGAAACAAAAGCTTATAACTTGACTTTAAATTAATCGATTGGTTTTAGAAATGTCTCATATGAAAGCTAAAACCCTCCCAAATTATGCTCAATATACTAAAATAAATTTGCTTCACTGAAGAAAGATTGATCATTTAATGAACACAGAAAGGTCAGATTTTGGCAAGACAAAAGTCTTGTCGCCTTGTCATATGATGCACCCAATCCTAGATTACAGCCTCACCTGTGATCAGTTACTGATCAATCAATTAGTGGGTGTGTATAAAAAGAACCCCAGCACACCAGACCTTCACATCAACTGCAACTCGACCTCTGACAACATGCCTAAGATCCACCCTGAGACCAAAGCGTTAATTATCAAGAGGCTGAAGACCAGATCCACTGCTGAGGTGGCTGACACCTTCAATGTGTCTCAGCGTCAAGTACAAAGAATAAGAAAAAGATCTGAAAAGACTGGAGATGTTTTTGACAAGCCCAGGTCCGGCAGACCCTGCAAGACAACTGCTCGGGAGGACCGTTTGTTGATTCGAAAATCCAAGGCCAGCCCCTTTTCCACTGCAGCAGAGCTCCACCAGGCCTGGTCACCTCAAGTCCCTGTGTCAACCAGAACAGTTTGTAGAATTCTGTCTCGAAATGGCCTCCATGGTCGAATCAGTGCACAGAAACCAGCACTAAACAAAAGGCAATCAAAAAACCGTGTGGCATTTGCCAAGGTCCACAGCCTGCTAAAAGGATGGACACTGGAAAAGTGGCAGAAGGTGGATTTCTCAGATGAATCCTCGGTTGAATTACATCACAGCCGCCGCAAATATTGCAGGAGACCTACTGGAGCCCGCATGGATCCAAGATTCACCAGGAAAACAGTTAAGTTTGGTGGCGGAAAAATCATGGTCTGGGGTTACATCCAGTATGGGGGTGTGCGAGACATTTGCAGGGTGGAAGGCAATATCAATAGCCTAAAATATCAAGAAGTATTAGCTACCTCTTACATTCCCAACCATAAAAGGGGTCAAATTTTGCAGCAGGATGGTGCTCCATCGCATACTTCTATCTCTACATCAAAGTTCCTCAAGGCGAAGAAGATCAAGGTGCTCCAGGACTGGCCAGCCCAGTCACCAGACATGAACATCATTGAGCATGTCTGGGGTAGAATGAAAGAGGAAGCATGGAAGGCAAAACCAAAGAATCTTGATGAACTCTGGGAGGCATGTAAGACTGCTTTCTTTGCTATTCCTGATGACTTCATCAACAAATTGTATGAATCATTGTCGAACCGCATGGATGCAGTCCTTCAAGCTCATGGAAGTCATACAAGATATTAAATATGGATCTCACAGCACCACTACTTAATTCACTGACGTTATGCAACATATTTTTGTATTTGAAGTAAATTATTTGTTCAATTTTCTGTAGGCGACAAGACTTTTGTCTTGCCAAAATCTGACCTTTCTGTGTTCATTAAATGATCAATCTTTCTTCAGTGAAGCAAATTTATTGTAGTATATTGAGCATAATTTGGGAGGGTTTTAGCTTTCATATGAGACATTTCTAAACCCAATCGATTAATTTAAAGTCAGGTTATAAGCTTTTGTTTCTACAAAATGGATAAGCAACAAGACTTTTGTCAGGGACTGTATTGTTTACTTCTCAGAACATACCTGGAGTTGTGTTTTGTTTCATTTACACATGTTTGAGTAACCCTTTATTATTAGTCTGTCTACATCTGCAAAGCTCAAAATGCTCTGTTCCACCTTGTGATGTCATGAAGCGGTAGTTTTCAAGTTAACAGCTACATTTTAGCTTTAGTTCAGTAGAGACAATTCCAGGGCTGAAATGATCCAGATGATTCTAGTGAAGGTGTCTGGGGTTTAAAAACACAGTGGAGCACTTCCTGTATTACCACATGACATCACAAGGTGGAGCAGAATGTTTTCTGTTTGAGAGAAAAACCCATCTTAAATATGCAGGGTTTGTGTGTTAAACATGTATGAGTGAAACAAAACAACATTATAACATAGATAATATAAAAAAGCTCTTTATAACGTAGATTCATGTTACCTTTAGCCTAGATATGAGTGATAGTAGTCTTGTCAGTGCTTCCTATATGAAAACCATTTCATTTCCCCTCACACTCCACTCTGCTCACCACAGCTCACAGAGGGCCTCTCATTATAAAAGGCTTTTTCAACAAACCATTTTCTATTGACTATTTCCAAGAGCTAATCTCCCTAATGATTCGAGCTCCATAATGAATACAATACAAGCACTATATCATCTATTACACTGAAAAGGCAGAAAATGGTGCTGGTTCAAAGGGCTGTATCATTTACTCATTGCATTATTGTATTTGGAAACGTTTGAAAGAATATGCAAAGGAGTCTAAAGGCCGCCACACACTACTTTTTGAAGTCGCTGCGCTCCTCATGTGTGGCGTCAGTGTGACTCTGAGCTGCTCTGTCAGATCAGAACCACCAAACATCAGCAACACTACAGCAACAGCCAAAAAAACAGAGTGTCAGGGGCAGAGGAGTGACGGACACAGAGGCGCAGGATACAAACTCAGGAAATAGTGAAAATAATGAGACTTTGTTACTCATCTCTCGTAAAGTGGTCAATTTAAACTGCAGCATCTCATCCACATTATCTGTAGAATTTGTCCTCCGTAAATAATGACATCCAGTCCACAAAACAGCGCTGTGAATCCAGTTTGAGGCGTTCTTTAGAAGTAAAAAAAGCGATAGTTCTTCATGTGTGTCTGTTTACATTCACACAGCGTGCGGATCGGGGTGAAGCTGCAGATTAGTGATAGTGACTCTACTTCCTGTGTACTGTATCCCCAACCTTCTGTGCAAAAGTTATGTTAAAATCATGTATCTGAAGTACTGCACCACATTTCACAAATAATAATAACTCAGTTTTGACTTGTATCTAAACTAGAAGTGTAGTGTTCTGATACTTTGAACACTTAAGAGTCTCAATGTGAGTGGTTTTACTGTAGGCAGGAAACAGCAGATGCGAGGTGCACTCTTAACTTTACAGCCTGTGGTCTGCAGCCATATCCCGCAGCAGTCTTTGAAATCAGAGATTTTAAAATCTCATAAGATTCTTCTCGTGTCTGTGGTCTGCACTTTTTGTTGCACGCTTAAAAATCGTTTAAGACCGAAAAATCCTGTAGTGTGTGGTGGCCTTTAGCTGCTTTATGATGAGTGCATAACAGGCACTTTGGCTGGGTTACAGTTTTATTCTGTTCAGACTAGTTCTAATAAAATTAATCAGAGGTTCCATACTTTAAAAGTGTGCTGTGTCACTTTCCTGCTGAGGGTCTGCCACCTGCTTGGAATGTTGTTTCTTTGCCTGGAATGTTCCACAGTTTGGCATTATGTCTTGTATTTATGAATTAAAGATGATCAGAAATACCTTGAAAATCATGCACTCTTACTGTGAGCGGGCTCGCCTCTCCACAGGTCTGAACTTGTCCCGTTAGAGTCACCTGCTTGTCTTCATGATATAGATTTCATGATAGATTTATTTAATGCCATACTGAGGAACATTCCAGACAAAGCAAAAACATTAACCGTATCTTGCATGCCTTCAATTCCAGGTGTTTTGATTCACCAAAAATACACTGAGAACATGTATTCTTATTGTGACCGCCTCTCCGCACATCTGACCTGTTAGAGTCACCTTGGAGATGAGCACTTGACAGACCCCACGCCAGAAAAGTTACATAATACACCTTTAAAACACAGAAAAGCTTCCTGGATTACAACCTAATGATGTCACAATTTGTTATATTCTTTATCCTGCTGTTTTTAATCACAAGCTATGCTCTCAAGAGTTCTCCACTGTAACTAAGTACACTTGAGTCTTGTTTGGTACTTTGGACTCTTAAGGGTCCTATGTTACGCTATTTTCTGATCTGTTCTAATGTTGTTTCCTCATCAGAAACAGACCTGGAGTTGTGTTTTGTTTCATTCACACAAGTTTAACACACAAACCCTGCAGATTTAGGCTTCTTCTCTCAAACAGAAAACACTCTTTTCCACCTTGTGATTTTATGTGGTAATAGGAACTCCATACACGTTCACTAGAGTCATTTGGATAATTCCAGCTCTGGAATTGCCAATTTCTACTGAACTAAAGGTAAAAGGTAGCTGTTAACTTGAAAACTACCACTAAATGACATCACAAGGTTGAACGGTGCATTTTGAGCTTTGAAGATGTAGGCAGACTAATAATAAGGATTGCTCAAACGTGTGAATGAAACAAAACACTATTCCATGTTTTTGAGAAGGAAACTGCATTTTAACATGGCTTAAAGCTCACAAGAATCCCTATGAGGTAATACAGGACCTTTTTTAAATCACACGTTTTCCAAGTCACTGCATTTCTACATTTAAACACCCCATCCACCAGACTGAGCTGTTTTTCCAAGCTGTTTTGCAACTTTCCTCAGGCTATTACATTTGAGGAACAAGATTTTAAAGGAGTTGTACCAGATTTTTCTCCGTGCAGTTGACTAAAACGCGTTTCCTCCCAGTACACGTATATCGTAGAAGGTTCTCTTCAGGTTCAACTCGGATCTCGGTGTACTGTCAGCATTTGGCTGTGAACCAGGAAGTGATTCTGAAGCGCTGACTCCGCTCTGGCCCGGTTTCATCTGTGGTCATCCGGACTCTGGTTTTTGAGATTAAGGAACCTTCTTTACACTGAATCACTCCTGGATGAAGGACTGAAGGACTACGCCGTCACATTTTTAAGATGGTAAAAATATGGGTGGGTTTAACAGTACGTAGTATCTCATCTGTTTGATTGATGAAGTTGTTAACGATTATTTTTGATCATTTCAGTTCAGACCTGTTATTTATAGCGATACAATTAGGGATGGGACGAGACGAGATACGAGATTGGGTCCACAAGAACGAGACAAGACAAGATTTTAGCATAATTCCTAATATGTACATTTTCAGTTTTCAATTTTGGCCTCACAGTTGTGTTCTGTATTTCATTTCATAGTTTTGTTTCCATTCTAGTATTGCTTTTTGGAACTGTAACTCTACAACACATAACTTTCTCTTGTATGCACGGTTCTGTGGCAGTTTTGTCTCGCGCGATCTTGTGCCATCCCTAAATGAAATAATTCGTGGTCAGTCCGCCGTGGCCTGGTTAGTACTTGGATGGGAGACCACTAGGAATACCAGGTGCTGTAATGGGGCAGCAGTGGATAGCGCAGACTGTTGTTGTGTCCTTGGGTAAGACACTTCACCCGCATGGATTAGCACGAATGTGGTGTGTGCTTTTGGTGTGTGGTGGACGGAGAGGCCGATGGACGCTTGTGTTAGCCTGTCCCAGGTCAGCTGTGGCTACAATAGTATCTCACCACCAAGAGTGAATGAATAATGCATGTACAGCCATATAAGACTAATGCGTTTTTATTATTTATTGTACAATAGAACGGACTTCACAATTGTCCAACTTTCTCCATAGCAACTGTTCATTTTGTTATTCTCTCCTTATATCTGCAGTCCTGTTTTCAAACCCAGACGCGCCCTCACCTCCTGACCCTCTGCTGATAACATCACGAGGCCGCTGCAGATTTGACAAAGGTCTCTGTGTGACATTATGTAACTCTTTTCACAACTCCGCTCATAAAACAGAATGACTGTCACTTTGGATATCAGGCGCTTTTATATGGGACAAACAGCACGATTGGCCGATTCTGCCATTGCACTCATCCAGTATTGGTATCAGATATCGGCTACCATGCTGAAAATTTAGCTGGATCGGATATCGGCTTTCAAATATCGGCTCGGACGTGGTTGGACATATAAAATGATGCAGTGGTGGAAGGTAACAAAGTACAAAAGTAAAAGTACAATACTTAAGTACAAATTTTAGGTATTTGTATTTTATAGTAGATACTTTTTACTTTTATTTCACTACATTTGAGAGCGGGTATCTGTACTTTCTACTCCACTGCATTTTAGATCTGGACTGAAAAGTAAAAAGTACTTTTCTTTATGGTTTGAGACCTGCTGAAATGACTGAGACTTATTTTAGCACATTTAATTTGAGTTAACGTCACAACTTTGAGTTAACCAATTACGCAAAAACAGATGGGAAACTTAAAAAATCAACGGAATCACTTAAAATCGGCTAAATTCTTTACGAAAATCATAACATTATATCCTTAAATTGTTCTAAAAATCTCTGCACTTTTATGTTTTTCTCTTAAAGTAGATTTAATAGATTTTTTCATGCGATACTTTTATTTCTACTCGAGTAACTTTTTGCCCCTGTATTTGTACTTTTACTGAAGTAACAAAACTGAATACTTCATCCACCACTGCATTGCACCAAGAAGATATCAGTATCAGGTATCGGCTCCCATACTGAAAATTTTGCTGGATCGGCCATTATCGTTATTGGGCTATTTACTGTTCATACTCGGCAGTTTGAACTTTTATAATACAAAGTTGTTCTGTAGTTACTTGAGAAACACGTTTGGTTCAGTTTTGTCTTGTTTTCTGTTAGTTTTACGGATGACAAATAAATTCCTGTAAGATTTTTAAAGCCGTAGCATCGAAATCGGTATCGGAACTGAAAAAGCTGGATCGACACACCTCTATAGAATGTATACAGAGTTTGCATTGGTAGCCTTTCTCTGCAAATGAGTGGATTACGTTTGCGCTAATATTTGCCGCAACGGTTTAAATCTAACAACAGCTAGCATGCTAATGTGCAATTCCTGATTATCAGACGATAAAACTCTGTAGAATTAGACGCGGACAGGACACGGCAGACTTGCGAACACAGCTGTTTATAGAATATTGGACTGGGGCAAGACACTTTTTCTTCTACTTTCTACGTTTTTTATTTGTAACTTGTAATTATTTTTTTATTTGAAATGCAGTCTCTGGCAATTTGTTTTTCTCCGTAAGCACCAGTTTATCCCTGTTCATGTTTGTGTACCGTGTTAACACTTTTTCTTGCCATTTAACACAAAGTTTGACAGTAAAGAGGAACAAATATTGAAACAAAGTCCAGATCCTTTTTCTGCTCCATAAAAACAAAGCAAAATGTCATTCAAGTTTAGTCTACATTTGGAGAAGCTGTGTAGACTTACGCTGAACTGTCACTTTCAATATATATAAAGGATTGTTGAAAGTTTTGAAAATCCGATTCTAATCAATACTAAAGTTAGTATCGAAACTAGATACTATATTTGAGCAGGTGTCGATACTAAAAAAGTCACTTTCATACAGCAGAAATGAACCTTTCTTGAATGTCTTTAGAATGATCTTGAGCTGTATCAGAACAAGTATAAGAGCACATAGACTAGAATACACCCATGGACCAGTATGGAACCTACAGGACCACTGAGGGATTACACACATATAAGACCACATGGAAATAGAAAAGAAAGTACTACAGTTAATGTTGAAAATCACATTCTATTGTCTAAAGAAAGAAAAAGTGTGTTTTATTATAATTATAATTATAATTATTATTATTATTATTATTATTATTATTATTATTATTATTATTATTATTATTATTATAGTATTGGAATCAGTATTGAGTATCAAGTCCTTAGTCTTAGTGAAAATAAGTGTTGTCCTAATGAGTCCTAGAGTTGTACAGAGAGGCACGAGAAGTTTATTTACCATCAGTTCGAGGCCCGGTGAGCTTGAATACTTTTCCACACAAGGAGCTTTGAATAGGAGCTAAGAAGGACAAGTTAAAATGAGAAGAGAATAGCGTACCGCTTCTGTGAGACGAGTTAACCAAGGAAACCGATAATGTTAAAGAAGGACAAATTCTGTAATAGTTGGATGACGCCAGAGCACCACAGAGAAATGTCAACAATGAACTGGAGGTGTCTTTGCTAAGCCTATGCCGAGGATGCAAAATTCTACGACACTTATATAAATTAATAAATAAAATAAAATTCAATACGCATTCCTGTAACTTCAAAATGTACAAAATAGCTGAATCAGAATGAAATCAAAACATGAAATCTTAATGGTCTATGCAAAATGGTCAAAGGCACCTTACTTGGATCATGGATGGTTAAATAGAACTGCTTTTAATAGATTTTTTTTATTAAGTTATACTAGATAACTTTTCTGGTGGAGCGTCAGCCATTTGTTTGTCTCCATGGAGATGTTATGGCTTTACTTGGAATCTTCCACTAATTGAGCAAATGTAAGATAAGTTTGATACAATACTGCGGAACATTTTAAGCAAAGCAATGTGAAAAGTTACACAGTGTGTTTTTAAAAATAAATATTCCCACACAAATTTTCACACTTTTTTTTTTTTTTAGCATAATTTACTCACAATTTTATTAAATCAGATTAAAAATATTGTTGCATTTCAGTTGTAGATTTGTTTTTGCCATTTAAACTCATTGACGCTGTAATTCCACTTATGCCCAGTAGGTGACACTGTTACATTTGCAATAGGCCTAACAGAAGTGCATTGACCTACAGTTGCCTTTTTTAAATGCTCTTTCAAGCACAAGATTTAACACGTTTATATTTATTTATTTTATATTTCTAACATCTGAAGGTCATTTTTGAAGCGATATCAAAGACGGTTTGGAGACAGCCACCCACAGCTTTTTGGTCCTCGCAGGCTCCTGTAATTGTTCTTCATGTTGTTTGATTATGACTTCATGCGGAGAAAAACAAAAATACTTCATTGTTTTGACTTTTTGAACTTAGAATAATAAAAGATATGTTTGAACTGTAAGGTGGGTCCTTTAGGGGAGCATGATTTAGAATACAAAGAATTTTTAGTACATGATCATATATAATATTAACTGTGTTGTGTTTTAGTCCTGGTAAAGTTCTGGTTAAGTTCTGCATTGTTTAGTTATTGTTTAGCTCTTTAGGTTTAGTTCTGTCCAGGTTTAGTGCTTCTTCAGTGGTTATTGCCTGGTTAGTACAGTATTTTAGTCCAAATTCAGTCTTGGTTTAGTCCTGGTTCAGTCCTTGCATAGTCCTGGTTTAGTCTTGGTTTATTTCTGATTTGGTCTTGGTTCTGTCCTTGTTCAGTTATACCTGGTTTATTTTAGGGATACATTGATCTGATACTGGTATTGGATATTGGTACCGATAAAATTTGGCATCACGGCATAACTTGTACTATCGGTATCAGAACTGAAAAAGCTGGTGCGATTCCAGCTGCCACAGATGAATGCTGTTGTTGTGTCCTTGGGCAACCCATCTCGGTGTGTGAATGTGTGTGTGAATGGGTGAGTGGTTCAGTGATGTAAAGCGCTTGAAGGTGCCTTGAAGATGGTAAAACACTGTATAAAAATGGGACCATTTACCATTTAAATGTCAAGAAAAGATGAACTTTTTTCCTTCAGTAATCCAGTGTGTGCCTACAGTTTGTAGCAGGAGAACACGATGAACTCTTTCATACATGATTATATCCAAACCTTTTGCACCGTGGGTCACATACTGAAAACATTATATACAGTGATCAGTCACTCAGATGGATCCATTTTACACAGCTTTGACACACCCAGCACAGCTTTAAAAAGATCTGGAACAGACATTTAGGCCTGTATCACAAAAGTAAGTTTGAACTTACAGAGGTAGAAGTACTGAAAATATAAGTACTTATATTTTCAGTAAAAGGTTCTACCAATGATCATTTGGGTCAATTCAGCAAGTGGCCCAAGGGCTAATAAAAATTGGTCTGAGAGCCGCATTTGGCCCCTGGACCATAGTTTGGACACCTCTTATTCTAAAGTGACGTGTATAACGTTTGTTTTGATTCTATTATTACAGTATGTCCCTGCAGGCTTCCGTAGTTCTGGGAAAGTGACTCAAACAGCCCACTTCTTGGTAAATCTCTGATTAGCACCTGCTGTGATCTGTCATGGCAAATCACTTCTCTCTCTTTCCATGTCTCTCTCATCCCTCTCTCCTCTCTCTTATTCTCTTCTCTCTCTCCCGCTCCCTCTCTAACCTGCCCCCCCCCCATTCTGATGAATGTAGTTTTGTCGGGTTGAAGTTGGGTTGATGTGTACTAGTTTTTTCCTATAGTTTCCTGGTGTAGCTCTTATTTAAGACTTGTTAAGAATGTTGTTACCTCCTCAAAAACATACCTAAAGGTTGTGCTTTGTTTCATTACATGTTTGAGTAATTCTTTATTATAAGTCTGTCTACGTCTCCAAAGCTCAAAATGCTCTATTCCACCTTGTGATGTCATGAAGTGGTAGTTTTCAAGTTGACAGCTACCATTTACCTTTTGTTTAGTAGAGATTAGATATTCCAGGGCTGAAATGATCTAAATTATTCCAGTGAAGGTGTATGGAGTTTACAAACACAGTGCAGCACTTCCTGTATTACCACATGACATCACAAGTTGAAACAGAGTGTCTGTCTGAGAGAAGAACTCTCTCAGCCTACATCTGCAGGATTTGTGTGTTTAAACATATGTGGATGAGACAAAACACAACTCCAGGTCTGTTTGTGATGAGGAAACAACATTATAGCATCAATCAGAAAACAGTGTAATATGGGCCCTTTAATTTTGTCCTTTATGTTTCTGATTTTGGTCTAGCTGGTTCACTTCTTCTAGTGCAGTCCTGGTTGAATCCTAGTGTAGTCCTAGTTTAGTCCTGGTTTAGTCCTAGTTTAGTCCTGGTTTAATCCTAGTTCAGTCATTCTGTGGTCCTAGTTTAGTCCTGTTTCAGTCCTGGTTCAATCCTAGTGTAGTCCTGGATCTATCCTGGTTTAGTTTTGGTTTAGTCTTGGTGTAGACCTTGTTTTGTCCTGGTTTAGTTCTGGTTCAGTCTTGTTTAGTCTCTGTTCTATCTTGGTTCTTCGTAGTCCTTATTATCTCCCGCCCTCAGTCCTCCTGTTTGGTCCTGCTTAAGTCCTGGTTCAGTCCTCTTTTAATCCGGTCTAAATATATCTCGTGTTTCTGAAATATGCTTTTGGCCCGTCTAATTTTGGCTCCTAACCAGACAGACACACAGAGTTCATCAATTTTGATTAGTGTCATTTTGGAGAATAGTCTCTCCATCTGTCCTCATCTCTTCCACATTTTAGATCATTTTATCAGTCTTATAGCCGGCGCAACTTTTAGATTTAAAAAAAAAAAAGTTGGTAAAAGTTGAAGACTACAATTTCATTTCTGTGCGAAAATGAAAAATCGTTGTTAAAAAGCGTTTTTATAATGTAATTTTGACACTTACCGGTTGCAAATGTCAGAATGTGCGTCTTGGTCCCTGCTGTTAAAATAAATGACTCCCTTCAAACCCATAATTTCACCCAGACTCATTGTTGGACATGGCTAACTGAGAGAAAAGAAAGTGACGTTTTACGTGGCCTTTTTACATGTTCTGTCACCTTTTCAATTCAGCTTTACCAGTTTTCCATTATATTACGCAAAATGGAGCTTTTGGCCATGTTACAGTTTAGTTACCTCGTCAAAAACATACCTGGAGTTATGTTTAATTCACACATATTTGAGTAAACCTTTATTATTATCTCTCTACATCAACTCCACATTACTAAATCACACTTTGTTGCTCATTGACGGACTTCACAAACTCACGACAATCCATTAGGGATGTAACAATATCCAAATCTGTTGACACGATATTTTCACGATATGCATCTCACTGTACGGTATTTATTGCGATATTTTGTGTAGGCTAACAAAAGTGTGAATATGCTACTTTTCTGTCATAATGCAAATAATTAAGATGTAAAAATGTTTAATAAGAGTTATTTCATCATAGATTGGATTGAAACAGAGCAAAGGATCATGGTCTATGTAGTTCTGTCAGTTTTAATAATGAATTTAGGCCGAGAAACTTGTAATTCGATTTATTGTGACGGTCCACGATATTACTGTGAGACTTTTGACGATACGATATGACGATATTTCGGTTATTATTACATCTTTAGAATCCATCCAGCGCAGTTTGTGTGGAAGCCAAAAGTAAACCAAACAAACCAAAACAAAAGTAGCAACACTTAAGACTGTACTTGAGCCTGTTTTAGTAGAAATAGAGACTTTGTTTTTGAAGAACGTGCAGAGGGAAGTGCTTTGTGTATTTGTGGAGAGGAAGATGTCTGTGCTTTTCTCTCAACTGGATTTAACAAAAGTTTGATTTTTAGCTTGTTCTGCTGTTGAGACGCTTTGAGAAATCAGATTCAAATATTCATCGTCACGACATTCCATGTTTTCCCGATTGCTTCCAGGGAGAGTCGTTCCAGACTGATATATTTGTAGAACTCAATTCAGAGAGCTGCACACATATCAGGATACTAAATAGGCAATCAAGAACTTTTACACTCCACAAATTGTATGAATAAAAAATGTTGTGCCGTCATAACTGAACAGAGTCTATAGGAAACACTTATTTGAGATTTTTATGTTAATCCAAAGTAGATTTCTGAATTTCATTTTCCTTAATTTGTTTGAATAATCCTGAATATTTATGTAAATTTTCTGGAGCAGGGTCTGTCAAATGCTTTTGTCTGTGGAGATGTTATTGCTTTATCTGGAATGTTTCACAGTATGGGATTAAGCAAATCAAACGCGAACAAGTTACAGGTCAGATCTGTGGTGAGGCGACCCCGCTCACAGTCAGAATACCTGTTTTTCTAGGTATTTTTAAGCTCTATAACCACCTGTAATTGAATAAATGTAAAGTGGAGCTGTTTAATGTCATACTCTACAGGCAGAGCAATGACATATCCATAGAAACAAGGAGGTGATGGACCCCCAAACAAAAAAGCTACCAGAGCCGATATAGTGTCCACTTTTATTGGTAAACTTACTTACTACTCCAGATGCCCACCACTGTTGAACTCCATTATCTTTCATTCACTATTTCAATCCACATCATGTTTATGTTACTTAAGATGGACGCTGAAGACCTTTCTAATCATGAAAATCTGGCCGAGGTAAAGTCTAAAATATTCAAATTATGTAAATGGCTCCGCAGCTCCGTCTAGCGCACTTCTACAGTTTATTAGATGGATCTGATGTTTCAGTCCAATCACAGGCCTAATGAATGAGATGGAAACTCCAGCAACAACAATCATATGGAGATTAGTTTTAGATGAGAGACAAACTACCATTAGATAAGCAGTAATTCTGTTTTTATAACACGTATTCAGACCTGGGTTAGTCCTGGTTTAGTCCTGGTTTAGACCTGGGTTAGGCCTGGGTTAGACCTAGTTTAGTCCTGGCTTATTCTTGGTTAAATACAGCATTAATGGGGTTAAATAATGTTTATAGATCTGATGTAGTGCTTTAATCCTGGTTTAGACCTGGTTAGATCTGGTTTAGTCCTTGTTTAGTGCATTGTTTGTGGGGTTTAGGCTTGGTTTTAGACCTGGTGTAGTCCTGGTTTAGACCTAGTTTAGACCTGGTTTAGTCCTGGTTTAGTCCTGGTTTAGACCTGGGTTAGACCTGGTTTAGTCCTTGTTTATTGCATTGTTTGTGAGGTTTAGGCTTGGTTTTAGACCTGGTGTAGTCCTGGTTTAGACCTAGGTGAGACTTTGTTTAGTCCTTGTTTAGTTCATTGTTTGTGGGGTTTAGGCTTGGTTTTAGACCTGGTGTAGTCCTGGTTTAGACCTGGTTTAGACCTGGGTTAGACCTGGTTTCGGAACCCCAAAGTATATAGCTCAGCTTTCATATAATGATAAGTCGATATCGTTATTATCACGACATCTTGAAGCCATATAAAACTTCTGCAGGTGTGAATAAAAAAGATCAGGTAGTTATCAAGGTCATGTAGTTATCAAGTAATGCTTATTTTCTCATCTCGTTGGTTGATAACAAACCATTTAGTGTTGAGTCTTTGAGGAGAAAAAGTGAAAATTGTTCTGAAAAGTGACATTTCCTCACAGACTTTTGGCTGACTCTTGACAGCTGTGGACGGGATCTCGGCCGAATAAGTTTCCCTCCAATCAATCTGTCACTGACCCTGTCCCCCACTCAACAGGCGTCTGCAAACTTATACAGACACTCAGGTGGAAACACACAAGGAAAGTTCACAGCATACTGTTAAAAGGTGCATTATGGAACTTTACTGTAGGGATGTCTGCCACCTGCTTGTCTCCATGGAGATCTTTAACTCTGCTTTGTATGTTTCACAGTAAAGCATTAAATGTATGTGTGGCATTTATTGAAGGGGGGTCATTTCATCTTGTGCCATGAGGTAAAGCAATAACACTCCACTAGAAAAGTTACATAGGGCACCTTTAAATGTCTAGCTCTACTATAACGTGTTTTGGTTCAGAGGGAGTTATGGCGTCCATTGGTTGCACTAATTTCACCTTACTTACCTTAAACAATCGGGTATTTTACTATGGGAGATTTACTGCTAACCCGTAACACATTTAGGTCATCATGTCACCTTTTATTGCTTTGGAAATGCTACATTTGCTGAAAACAGCGTATTGACATTACCATTTTTTTAAGCTGTTACATCTTTGACGCTCTGAGTGTCCCCTCCCTTTGCTCTCCACGCTAAGTCACTCCCATTTTAGAGCGCTATCAGTCACAGTCAGGGTGTATCCTGCTAATTGGGTTTGTCAAGTTGTAGTGCATTGTTTTGTATTATACTTTTAAATATATTTATGGAGAATTGTCGTGTGGGTGGATGGGTGACGAAGGCTTGGGGTTCGAATAGGGCCCAGGAGAGATGACTAGATTACTCAAGCATGCATGGATGACATCTAAAACCTGACATGTTTTTAATGCGGGAGCAATGTTAAAACATGATAAAAAGCCCCCAAAAAAATCAATTTTACATAATACTCCCTCTTTAACAAATAAAAAACGCAGAGTAACTTTATTTATTTATAATTTAGGAGCATAAACAACAGCATTGCAGTAGTATCCAGGTGCACTGAGGTCCCGCGGCTCTTCCATCAGCTCCGTATTTTATTCAGTATTAGTAAAGCAGCTTTATGTTTTCTTACCTTGAATTGTTAAGTTGCATTTCAGGGCCATTTGCAGCTTGTGTGATTCAGTTTTGTATACAACACTATTGGATCATTTATTTAGGTGTTTATTTGTCTCTTTGGCTCCAGTGTCCCACAGTATGGCATTAATCAGAGTCAGAAAACATTTATATATTGTTAGTGAACAAGATTAAACTCTAGGAATTTGCTCTGGCGATATCGTGCACCTTAAAGGGCTCATATTACTTTATCTTTCTGGTTCTAATGTTGTTTCCTCATCAAAAACATACCTGGAGTTGGGTTTTGTTTCATTCACACATGTTTCTGGAATGGCACAGATATTGGATACCAGTGCAGCGTCTCTACGTGAAACTTCAGTCTAACTTCAAAACCAAGACTTTGCCTCATCTCTAGGTTTCATCCTCCTTCCACTCCTTCTTCTCTTTCCAGCTCTGTGGCCTCTCTGTCCTCCTCACATCCTCTCTCCTCCTTCTCCAGGTTCCCTCTCCACATTCTCTTTCCACGTCTCTCCCTCACCTTCCTCTCCTCCTCTGTAGTCCCCGTCTTCTGTCGCCCGCTGTGTTGTGCTCATCTTTAGAGTCTTTCAGGATCGTCAGATCAATGGGACGTGTGCAGTCCGCCCCGGTGCCTGTCTCACTCAGGACAGGGGGTCTGGTGATGAGGAGAGGCCTCCTGCTGGTGACTGTAGATGTTTAGTCCTGGTTCTGTCTGTGCTTGATTTGTCCTCCTGATTGGTCCTTCTTATTAAGGATGAGATCTTGCGCCTCAAGATTTCACAAGACAAAATGACTACAAGATTGGGCAATCATGAGAACAGTTATCATGGGAGATTTCCCCACATGTTTATATTTGAGTTGGTAAAGCTGTAGTTAAATTACATTGATACTTTGCTGTGACATCACTCTGGAGGTGTTTTGCCTGTATGCCTATGGCCATTATGTTACCAGTTACCATGGTGACTTGTCAAACACTGCAAAAAAAGTTTTAAGATTGTCTGAAAACTCAAGTAAAAAATACAAAATGGATTTAAACAACACATTTTCAGGAGCTTGTTATCAGTACAAGCGTTCATGGGTATCTTTAGGAGTTTCATTATCAACACAAAAGGTAAAAGTGACTGAAACGAAAAACTGTTGGCTAGTGCTAGCTAGGTTTGTGACTTTAATGTAATTTGAGAGGGACTTGTTTAACAGGACAAATCAGCTCATTATAGTTCTTCAGACTTCAGACAGAGCAGTGCTACAGTTAACACTACACCCCTAAGGAATATCAATGACAGCTGCAAAGTATCAATAAAAACGTGGGGGCCAAAATTGTGAAATCAACTGTACTACAATATAATAATTTCTATTGTTTTGTATCAACACAGCTCTTGAGATCAAAATAAGTCCGTTGTTTGCTGTCTGCATCTAATCATCAAGTGTTTTATTGTCAGATATTGTCAGATTGTCAGAAAGTGATAGCTGTTGTTAGTGTTACTATGACTGCAAAATGTTGCTCTAGTCTCTGAGAGTTGTAAAAAATGCTTATAAATTCATCATGGTGAATAAACAGGATGCTCAGAATGCATAAGGTAAGTGAGGAATAACTTTGGACCACTGTAAACTGTTTAAAATGGACTAGTTCTGTTTTTCACATTTTTAAGAGTAAAAATCAGGTACAGCGCCTTTAAAATCCAATTCCAAACATTTTCTCTCTCTCTCTTACAGGTTGATTCACGGAGGGCAGTTCTTGAACGGTTTGGCTGGTCCCACCATCATGAGTGCGGGGCCTTACCTCTCCACCACCTGGTTCGCTCCAGACCAAAGAGCCACCGCTACAGCCGTGGCATCCCTCTTCTGTTACCTAGGGGCCGCTGCATCGTTCGTCGTGGGTCCTCTGGTAGTCCCTGCCCCAAACAACACTCAGCAGACAAGCTTCTGGACAGCAGGGCCAGGCAGCGATACAAGCATTAGAGACAGGATACAGCTGGTTATGTATGCAGGTAAGGGCAAGCTATTGTCCTCTACTGACAAACAATGTATGTCTGGATCAGTTTGTGACCAAAACGTCTAAATTAACATCTTTAATCATTTTTATGTCCAAATGGAAATGGCCATATAATGGAAACAGGGCCTTTAGTTAAAGAAGACACACGGAGGCAGCAGTCAAACCAGGGATGCACAGACTTCCCTCGCTGCCCTATAGACTGTATAAGGATGTGCATTAAGTGAGTGTGACTTCACTTTCCAGGCCCCAGGCTCCAGTCAAATGAACCTCACTGAAGCCAGCACTTATAGAAGCGAATTTAGAGCCAAGTTCCATATTTGGAATTCCAACTGTACGTATCATAGCAAACAAAGAGCCAATCCAGAGAGAGACTGTCGAAGGTAACGCCCCTTCCTGCCCGCACCACAGCAGCAGTAACCTACAGAGGTGTGACAGTTTTTCATTACAAAGTGAATTAGGTCGACTGACTATAGGTGAGAGTAGGAATGTAGATTGACCGGTAAATTGAGAGCTGGTGTGATGTTTAGAAACAGGTTGTTTGACTTACTGCAGAACTGAGAAGCCCCATCTCTTCATAGTGAGCTGCAGATTGTCATTCACTTGTTTTTACTGATGGTGGGTGGAGTTGTAAAGTAGGTAAAAACACAAGACAAAATATAGCTCTACTAAACTAAACCTGGATTAAATTAGAACACAACACCAATATAGCCCTAAACTAGTTCTAAACTAGTTCTAAACCAGGACTAAATAATGCTTCACTTTTGCTCCTGAGTATAGCCCTAGTAGAATCCACTTGTCACTTGCACATTCACCGCAGCTTGAGAAGCACTGAGCCACTAAACAGGGACACTCGGATCAATAACACATCATCTGAACGTTTAGTCAATCAAGTCATGGGCCCGAAACACAATTGAGTGAACGAGGAGAGAGGGAGGCGATCCTAGACCAAAAAACTCCCCAAAACTCCAATTATAATCTTTGTAAGCGGCGTAGTGAAAAGTGGATTGTGGAACAGTTATGCTTAAGTGGCTCAGAAAATTAAAAGCATGTTTGAAAAGAGAGAGAGAAAGAGACAATGGTTTTTGTTTAACCCGAGGTATGGATTTATTAAATTCAAAGACTGACATTTACTGCTCGAGGTCAATAAAGCCTGAGTTTGGTCTTACAGTGAGATGTAATGATAATGAATACTACTAATTGGATGTAATTATGGTTTTTATGTTTTTATACTCTGCTGCGTACTGTCTGCATCCAATTCTAAAGCGTTTTATAGTCTGAGAATCAGGAAGTGTGCTGTTAGCATGATAGTTGTTCTTGGCATTACTCCATAAGTTAAAAGGTCCATATTACACTATTTTCGGATTTATGTTATAATGTTGTTTCCTCTTTTGGATAATTTCATCCCTGGAATCGTCAATCTCTACTGAACTAAAGGTAAAAGGTGGATGTTAACTTGAAAACTACCACTACATGACATCACAAGGTGGAACAGAGCATTTTTGAGCTTTGGAGATGTAGACAGAGTAATAAAAAAGGATTACTCAAACGTGTGAATGAAACAAAACACAACTCCAGGTATGTTTTTGAGGAGGTAACAACATTATAACATGTCTTAAAGCTCATAAGAGTCAATTTTGCGTAATATAGGACCTTTAATAGTCAGTCCTGTTTATTTTCAGTATATTTTGAAATATTGAAAGCCATTTTGTTGTACCAAAAATACAAAATTGGAAAAGGGGCTGTGCCAGATCTTTTCTCTTCTTCTTTTTTAGTGGAAACTGAGACTTGTTAATGGCACTTTGCAACTATTGACTGTAAACTGCCATTAAATTCCCCAGAAGAAGTAAAAGAACAAAACTAAAACTATGACTCCTGCCTGTGTGTGTGACGCGTGCATTTGTCAGTCAGTTTTATCAGCCATCATTACTTCACCTTTTTGTCACGTCGCTTGTTTGAAATTGTAAATATTCGGCTGCGACCTTTAGGGAAATGTCATGGATTTAATCTGGTAGTCCAAGATGTTTCTGCGTGTTATCTCTGACGCCATACTCTGTGGAGACTGCTGTTACTGCAGTCTTGTGAAAATGCGTGTACTAACTACCGTAGGTATGGTACAATATTGAAATTTGGTGTCACGATTATCACGGTTAAAATAATTGCAATTCACAATTATATCACGATAATTAGTAAAGCTACTGACAGTTTAATAATGTTATGAGTGTGATTAATTATACTTTTAATATTATGAATAAGTTCCATATTTAAACAACTGTTTGAGAATTGTACTTTGTCATGAATGATAACAACAATGATCTAGAAGAAACCATCAAGGATAAGCAGCTTTTCTCAGCACATTCTGGTGATAAAATGGCGGCTGTGTTGGCAGTTATCATGGTTATATAAAAACAAACGATTATTGTATACCCTTTTTATCAGGATATTATTGTTTATTGTACCATCCTTGTACTAACATGGTAAATGGTTGTATTTCGACTAAGCTGGGTCCAAGCTAGTACTTAACCAGGACTAAAAAGAATGAAATTGGACTTAATCATAACCTAAAGCAATTATGGGCCAGATCTAAATCAAAACTACTACATAATAATTCACTTAACATTAAATGTGACTGCACCAGGATTAAATCCAAACTAAATCACGTTAGTTGGGTTAAACCAAAGTTAAACCTGGACTGAACCAGGACTAAACCAGGACTAAACTAGGACTAAACCAGGAATGAACCAGGAATAAACCAGGACTAAACTAAAAGTGCAACTCAGGAAAAACAGGACTAAACCAGGACTAAACCAGGACTAAACCAGGAATACACCAGGACTAAACCAGGACTAAACCAGGACTAAACCAGGAATAAACCAGGACTAAACTAAAAGTGCAACTCAGAAAAAACAGGAGCATGACAGGACTAAACCAGGACTAAACCAGGACGTAACCATGATTAAAATCATAATTGGGGCTAATGGGGTCTGAAAAACAGGCCAAAACTTTATCAGAACTAAAACAGATCTTATAAATGCATTTAATATGTTACAGCAACACGTTTTGAATAAATAATAAATCTCCATTCCATTCTTCCATCATCTCTCCACCCCCCTCTCTCTCCCCTCACCTCTTTCTCTCCCCCTCTCTCTCTTCCTCTCCACTCATCTCCCTCTCTTTCTTTCTCTTTCTTCCTCTCTCCTCATCTCTCTCTCACTTTCTCTCCCCTCATCCCCTCTGTTTCACGTTCTCTCTTGCTCCCTCTCCACCCCCCCATCTCTCTCTTTCTCTCTCTCTCTCCCTCCCTCTCTCTCTCCCTCTCTCTCAGAGCTGGGTGCCATAGCTGTTCTCTTCACGGCTGTTCTGCTGTACTTCCCGTCCCGCCCTCCTCTCCCTCCGAGTGTGGCGGCCGCGAGCCAGAGACTGAGCTACCGGAGCAGCATCTGCAGACTCCTCAGGTAAAATAAGAATACAGTCAAAGGGTCAAAACGCACTCTCAAAGTCAGCTCAAAGTCGCCCTCGCAGAAGTGTTTTGGTGAAGTGTCCTTATTTTCACCCAGAGAAGAAAGAAGGGAGGGCTTTCAAGTTTAATACTTTTAAAGATGCTATATTCACTAGCAAGGACCACGCCAACAACGTAATGCGATGAAGCTATTTATTAATGAATGAACGATGGATGTCTGGACGAATGAGGGAGTGATGGGTTGAGACTCAGGGTGGGGGCTCCGTGTCAATCATCAACTGGCCCAGCCGGAACGGGACCCCCCTTCTTAGATGTCTTATAGCTGAAAGACACACGAGAAAGAGTGTGGGAGGGGTCGAGTTAGCCGAGACAAACTGGGATGATGGGATAGGCAGCTACAAATGGCTTCTGGGAAATTAGAGGTGTGGTTGCGGTGAGCTGTGGTTCGCTGGTGAGGAGGAGAGGGCGGTTGAGGCGTGGTCCTGCTCCTGAATCTCAGTTAATCATATTAACTCCACTCCTGTGAGGTTTTAGCCATGTTAGAATGTTGTTACCACGTTAGAAACATACCCGGAGTTGTGTTTTGTTTCATTCACACATTTGAGTAACCCTTTATTATTAGTCTGTGTACATCTCCAGCTCAAAATGCGTCGGTCCACCTTGTGATGTCATGTAATGGTAGTTGTCAGGTTAACAGGTTAGCTATCTTTTACCTTTAGTTCATTATAGATTGGTATTTTCAGGGACGAAATCATCCAAATAATTCTAGTGAAGATGGGATTTAAAAACACAGTGGAGCACTTCCTGTATTACCACATGACATCACAAGGTGGAACAGAGTGTTTTCCGTTTGCGAGAAGAACTCCTAGCCTAAACATGCAGGGTTTGTGTGTTAAATGTGTGCGAATGAAACAAAACACAACTATTTTGTACCAAACGATAAAATATAGCATAATAACATTGTAGTAAATGGCAAAAAAAGGAGAAATAGTAAATAGTAAATGAATCAAAGAAACTGCTTTTTTTGCATCTCTTAGTAAACTCTTAGTAAAAGTTGAATTCGTGGGCATTTCAGGGCAGTACTTTGAAGTTCCTCTCTCCATCTGCTATGAGCCTGTATCAGACCCAGTCCCTCTAGGTTCATTACTGGTTTATAAGTTCACTTTAAATGGAGGGTCAGTATGCTGCAGTCTGCTGGGTCTACAGCTACAGAGAGATCAGCAAAATATGAACTATATTTTACAGATAGAGAGACACATGGATACCGATATTGTATATGCAGCTCTTGAGGTCAAAATAATTCCGCTGCGTGTTTTACTGTCAGGAATTGCGCATTAGCTTGCTAAAAGTTGTGAAAACCACTCATAAACTCATTACTGTGAATAATTAGGATGGTCAGAATGCATAAGGAATAACTTTGGACCACTGCAAACTGTTTACAATGAACTAGGTCTGTTTTTTAAGTTTTTAAGACAGTAAAAGTATCAGGAACAGCACCTTTAAATAAACACCACTGGGACCAATAGTTATCCATTTAGCAATACAATTTAACTATCATAGCATATCACAAAGCAGTTTAAATGCAAATAGTATTTAGCCTGTATTATCTCTAAAGGAAATCACAGGAAAGCCTCCCCATATACATTTAATTGTGATTTTTCTGATAAGCTTTGCAATTGTTTGGATTTGCAATTTATTTTTTTGTTTTAATAATAGGATTCTGTTCAAAGTTCACATTTTAGAAAGAAGGATTGACAAAAGACTGAAACCTGAAATGATAAACTAATACAAGAATCGCATTTCAGAACATTGGTTTAGCAGTTTTTAAGATGAGATATTTTGTTGTTTGTGGTGGAAACTTGAAAAATTAATCTTTCAGCCTTACACTGGGGACGGGAGACTAAACCAGGCAGTCGCCTCCTCCTCGCTTGGGGTTTGGCTTTTTCTGACCCCCTTTAGTAAGAATATCTCCACTCCAATGCCAGGGATTTCTCTGGTCCCAGCCCTGGTCTCTGGAGCCGGTCTGATCCTAAACCAGGATTTGGTCCAGGATTTGGGTCTGAACTAGGCCATCCAGACGAGAGCTATCACTGCTGTAGAGACAGATAGGCTCCAGTCCAGTGACCTGCTTAGACTGTCAAGTTTCTCTATATAGTTAAATGAGCGGTTTCATTAAAGGGGCCAAATTACATTATTTTCTGATCTGTTTTACTGTTATTTCTTCATCAAAAACATACCTGGAGATGTCTTTTGTTTCATTCACACATGTTTAACACACAAACCCTGCAGATTTAGGCTGAGTTCTTCTCTCAAACAGAAAACACTCTCTTTCACCTTGTGATGTCATGTGGTAATACAGGAAGTGCTCCATACACCTTCACTAGAATCTATTGGATAATTGCCTGTCTCTATTGAACAAAAGGGAAAAGGTAGCTGTTAACGTGAAGACTACCACTTCATGACATCACAAGGTGCATATAATAATACAGTAAGGGGTTACTCAGATGAAACAAAACACAACTCTGGGTGTGTTTTTGATGAGGTAATACGATTATAACATGGCTAAAAGCTCACAAGAGTTAATTTTGTGTAATAAAGGACCTTTAAAGTTGCAGTATGTAACTTTCCTGATTTGCCACCTGCTTGTCTCTGTTGGGATATTATCGCTTGCCCTGAAATGTTCCACCGTCACCTGTAATTTACTGACCAGAAAAGTTACATAGTGCTCCATTTAAAAGTGGTTATTAAACATGCCAATGTATATAAAGAATAAGCTAGAAATGGGTGGGGAAGAGTGGACATTGTGGATTAATCACAACATAAAAACGAATCATGATAATTATTGCTTTTTTAGACCCTCAAAGTTTATGTAACTACCAAGCTGTACCTATGATAGACTCACAAATCATACTCACATTTGGCCCTGGCAGGTGGTGTCATGCCAAAAGACACCGGGCGATGCTGGAATCTTACCACCAACTGTCTCGACTGCTCTGCCACTGTCACTGTTGCCCCCAAACTACCAAGAAATAACAGTAAAATGCAATTACTGTAGGTTCAAAATAATAATATAAAAAGTTGAGCAAGTTATAAAAAAGTATAATATATATTTGAAAGATAAAAATGTACGCACCTACCAGTCCATACATTCCAACAATCTGCCATAATAGATTTCATAACAATGGCAAAAATAAAGTTGAACGCAATGAATAACAACCAGAGGAACATTTGTGATTAGGTATTGTTGAATCGAATAGTATTTTTACAATGAGGAATAAACAGCATTCGAATTAACAATTAAAGACAATACAAACTTGTCCAATCTTCTCCTATTGTGTTCAGCGAATGTCTAAGAATATGTTTTTATTCAATAAATCGACGGAGAAGAAAAGTGATTGTTAAAAAGAATCAATTATCCTTGAAGTCTCACTCTTTCCTAAATTTCACGCACGTTGCATCATCTGTTTCTTGTTTCATTGTTTCTTTAGACTTTTAGGATAATAAATGCAAGATTCTAGTTTCTGTTTGGAAAGTTAGAAGAGTTAGATGGACGAAATTGCAATGACATATCTGGGGTCGAAAGTTGAGTTAAAACTTTTTATTCAGGCATGTCTCAATGGTTAGTGCTCCTGCCTCACAGCCAGAAGGTCCCAGGTTCAATTCCCAAACATGCAAACCTTTAAACTTAAAAGTACACCATGTAACTTTTCTGATGGTGCGTCCGACAACTTCTGGTCACCGTAGAGATGTTATAGCTTTGACTAAAATGTTTCGCAGTGTGGTTTTAAAGTTGCCTGTTTCCATGGAGACAAGCAGGTGACGCCGCCAGGCCAAGATACAGGTCAGATCTGTGGAGAGGCAACCCCCGCTGACAGTAAAAATGCATTTGGAGTAATAAAAACCTGGAATTGAGTGAATACAAGATAGATAAATTTAATGCTACACTGTGGTGCATTAAAGTCAAAACAGTAACATCTCCATGGAGACGAGCAGGTGGCCGACCCTCCACCAGAAAAGTTACATAGTGCAACTTTACTGTGGGCTCATGATTTAGTTTGAACTGTCAACACCGCCCACTTAGCTCCTTTTTTCAGTCTTTTTGAACCATGACAGAGAAACAACTGCCAGCAATTGTTACAGACAGTTGCTTCCAAATGGTCCTCGTCCAACATTAAAGTGCCTAGTTGACCATAATGTGCCCCTAGGCTTAGCTTCTATATGGTTCTCATCCAACAAAATGCCTTTAAAATACATAATTGATATCTTTTAGTTTCATTAATCTCTCAAAATTTCAGGCAAAGCTTTTACATCTCCATGGAAACAAGCAGTTGATCACCCCTCCCCTTTCCTCTCCTCCATACACACCAGAAAAGATACACAGTGCGTCTTTAATTTAGATAACTAGAACAGTGTATTATTATTCTCACATATTTCAGTTAGTCTCGGTGCAGATTTCTAATACAGCTGCACTTTCTCACTCGAGCTTGTTGTCATCGTCATTGATCTTTGCCTGGCTCTCCAAGGACTGTGCTGAGGCCAGTGTCAGCTTGTTTCTAAATGTTCCACTTGTCACATGGGCTGCAGGGGGCGCTAATGGGCTCCAGAGTTGAAGATGGAGGTTAGCTTCTTTGGCGTTTGAAATACTTTTGCAGATGAGAATAAGAGGGGCGATATCGATCCAAGGCAAGGTTAATGAAAAGACTGCAGGAATAGTGGGTCATCACAGGTTTATTACTGTCTGTGTCTCCACTCTGAGTCCAAGGCCGAAAAGGATCGGACCAGACCAGACCAGACCAGACCAAAGATCGGACTGAGACTGCAAAGTGAAGTGTTACTTATCTTCTTTTCACATTTACAACTTTGTTTCTTTTTAGGACTCTACAGTAGGAGATGTATTTACCTTGGTGACATGTTTGGGCTGCTAGCTACAAGCCATCTTCAGAGCTGTCACCGTATATAGCACCGTATATCAGCTGTTGTTACTTCCTGAGGTGTGGGAATGTGAGAAAGAAACATCAGAGAGACTCACCAGAACTAAAAAATAAAAAGTAGAGCAGGAAAATCTCAAATCATCAGGTCACTGTTAAAGAAGTAACCACATTATGGATTACAACCATAATCCATAATAATCCATATAAATGGACATAGCTAACCCGCTAGCTGGCGCCTTCCAAATAGGAAGTGTTCATGGGGGCACTTCTGGCTCCATTGACTCTGGCTCCAGTTGACTTTACATTGAAAAATTGTCAGCTCTCTCTCTGTAACTGCTGCTGTGAACCTCCATCATTTTGGTCTTAAACTGTCTGTATTAACCCGCTCTACATTATGGTTTTTGTCCTTAAATAAATTCTTATAATATGGAACTTGGCTCCAAATTCACACTTATAACTGTGAGCATTCTGAGCTTCATTTGACTGGAGACAAATGCTTAGTCCACTTCTTTATACAGTCTATGATTGGAACGGGGCATGGGTCACAGGAGCTGAAAACAACAAGTTCAAATGCTCGATCAGGGAGGAGATTGAAATCAGAAAGCAATTCACTGACGCCATCAACCGTGAAGGATTGTTCTGCCTTTCACACACCTCGGACACACTTCTCCAATGACCACCGGCCAGCAGGGGGCGTGGTCTGTCCGAGTGACCTGCCAGATCCATCAGACTGACCACGCCCACAGGAAGTGACAACAGCTGATAGGACACGTCACTACCAAGACCACAGCCAGCAGCCAAAACAATGTCAATACATTTCCTACTCTATTGTCTTGGGTTAGGGTTAGGGTTAGCAAAATATTACTTACTTGAAAGTTGATATTGATAACGATACTAGATACGATACTAGTTGATACTGGTTTGTTATAGTTGTTTGCCTTCTCATTTACCCTCTCAAAGTTGTATTTGGAGTGATTTGTGCATGTTTGAGTAATCCTTAATCGCCATTTTCACGATCAACTCCCATTTTCACCACAACAGATACCCGCCCACTGCTCTGTGCTTCATTCTCCAATTTTATTTTCTTAATCGTCACACAGTCATTATGGTACAAATGAAACTGCAATTCTTGTGATGACTTTTACGGTGACGTCTGCTCCCGTTTGACACTGTGGATTTCTAACGCGGAAGTCAGCGCACTTGTTTCTATTATTAAGTCATTTTAGATGGATATTGTGATTAAAAATGTCCAAATAATAACGAAATGATCCACGGGTGTCATAGATTGTAACTGTATAGCAGACACAAGCACAGTAGTTCTTTAAAATCCCTTTTTGTCATCTGAAAAAAGGGAAGTAATAAGCTCTTGGGCATGTGAAACATAAAGGTAAAGCTGTAACCCACTTCTTCTCAGTCAAATCAATCATTCAGCGAAGAATCAGAATCAGTTTGTACTCTAAACCCACAAAAAGGGAATTGTCAAAACCCAACAAATAATTTTACTGCCTATCGGACAATCCCGGATGCCTGTACTTCTCCTTATATTTACCAAAAACAATATTACAGTGTTTTTCCTCTGTGCAGAGCTTGTTACCCCTTATAATGAGAGTAGATCAGACAGCAGAGGCCAAGAGTCTAAGCTTCACAGAGAGCCCAGCCATTTGTTTGTACTCCAAAGGGTTCAGACACAGCTTCAGTTGAAACCCTCGCACAGAACGGCCACAGGCTCCCTGGGATTTAGTTGAAACCCTCTTGCTGTGAGGCGAGAGTGCTGTGCCATTCACTTGTTAATTACCCTAAACTTGAAATAGCTAATTCAATGTTTGACACTGCAGAAAAGAAAATTTAACGTTAAAACTGTCTCACATTTTTAACACAGACATTTCGTGACACCAGCTTTGTTAGACATGTCTTATTTGAATAGAACAAAGAAATGAACTTGTGATCACTAGAACTACATTTATACAGATATTATTTCATTAAAACATTATTCTTGACAGCTTACAGTTTGGAAGTTTTACCAGATTTACCTTTGGACTTGATTGCAACTTAAAATCTATTGTCCCACTGCAACTCAGAGCTCCTCGGCGTTTGTGTATGAGAGAGGGAGAGGGAGAGGGAGAGGGGGTATCTGCAGTTCACAGCTCTCAGGTTCATTCCAGGCGTTTGCTCCTTCACCGTCCATTCACTAAGAGAAACATGTCTCTGGGTGACACAAGAAGACAGGACCTACATTTTAAGTAGGTGTATCAAAGACCATAAGGAAACATCAGAGCTTAAAGGGACGGTATGTAAGGTTTAGATTTTAAATGTCATAAACTTGACCTTTGTGTCTCCAGATATGAGATAGGCATGTTCAAACCAAATAGAGCTTTTGATAACAGTTCTAATACTGATTTATTCTCAGTTACAAAAACATTTAGGAGCCTTTATGAGCCTCTCTCTGATCTGGATGGTCACTATCTAAACCCCAGCTCCTGCAGCCAATCATGAATAAGTGCTAGTGCAGCCTCTGCAGCTCAGGGAGGGAATTCTGGAGGTTCTGAGTGTCACATGAGCCATGGCCTGTCCATATACTGAGAATGAAAAAAGCTTTTATGTGTCCTCTTTATTCAAGTTAAGGCACTGGCAACTCAGGTTCAGTTGTGGTTGTAGTACCTTTTTAACAGTAACATCAGGATACATACATTTCCTTTAAAGGTTTCGGTTTGGGGTCCGTCACCTGCTTGTTTCTATGGAAAGTCATTGCTCTGCCTGGATGACATTAAACAGCTCTATGTTAATTGATCCAATTACAGGTGGCTTTATAGCTCAAAAATACCTAGAAAAACAGGCATTCTGACTGTGAGTGGGGTCGCCTCTCCACAGAGCTGACCTGTAACTTGGTCTGGTTTGGTCTCCATGAAGATGAAAAAATTTAATACTATACTGTGAAACATTCCAGACAAAGCAATACAACAAATCTCCACGGAGACAAGCATTTGATGGACACTCCAGCAGAAAAGTTACACAATGCACCGTTAAAGTTACAGTATGTAACTTTGTCTGGTAGAGCTTGTCTCCATGGATACGATATTGCTTTGCCTATGAATGTTCCACAGTATAGCACCCCCAGGTTAAGCACAGTAAGAATGCAAATATAAAGTGCTGTATAGTGTGTGGCAGCTCCACCTGTGACATTTCAACTTTGGTAACATAAGGTTGGTGACATGACTGTTCGACTATAGGTTATTCACTATTCAGAATTCAGTTTCTCTTTTCAACATGTCAATAGTATCTATGTTTTCCTTCTCTCTACACTCAAATCTGACATTGTGACATCTGTAGTCTGCAAACAACAGTAATAATACATGAGTCTCTTCCTCTGTTGTGTATTGTGGCCTAATCACACAGTTAGCGCTGTGCAGCTAGTATTGATTGGACTATGTCAGCGCGTTAGCTCAGAGGTGATTAGTAAGACAGAGTAGTTAGATGTTGATTGTAAACAGCATGCTGCTGATTGGACGGCCAGCACAGGCTCCATGGAGGTGAGCTTCAAGTGTAAAAATGCATACACACAGAGAAGGGACTTGAATTCACACCGAAAAAACACAATTGGCTGCAGAAAACAATGGAGATGTAATGTGTAAAATCCGCTTAGAAGGCTTGGGAATATGACGGATAAACAAACATTGTCTTCTTATTGATTTATCCCAATTTGGCCTTATTTTCTCTTGCTGAAAAATGTCTATGAGTGTTATTTTCCTGAATAAAACAATACAGATTTGTACATAGTCAAATCCTCCAAAGTCTGAACTCCAAACCACAGTCTCCTGACAAATGTTAACGGGCCAGTTTTACGCTACCTGGTTTAGTCCTGGGTTAGACCTGGTTTAGTCCTGGTTTAGTCCTGGTTGAAATCGTCAAATGTCTTCCTCCAAAGTCTGAACTCCAAACCAGTCTTTTCTCAAATGTTAAAGGGCCAATTTTACTCTGTTTTCTGATCTATGTTATAATGTTGTTTCCTCATTACAAACATAATTGGTTTAGTCTTGGGTTAGACCTCTGTAAGTCCTGGGTTAGTCCTGGTTTAGTCCTGGTTTAGACCTGGTTTAGTCCAAACCATAATCTTCTCTTAAATGTTAAAGGGCCAATGTTATAATGTTGTTTCCTCATCAAAAACATACCTGGAGCTGTATTTTGTTTCATTCACACATTTAATAAACAAACCCTGCATATTTAGGCTGAGTTCTTCTCTCAAACAGCTAACACTCTGTTCCACCTTGTGATGTCATATGGTAATACAGGAAGTACTCCACTGAATTTTTGAACTCCATACATCTTCACTAGAATCATTTGAATCATTTCAACCATGGAATTGTCCATTTCTACTGAACAAAAGGTAAAAAGTAGCTGTTAACTAGAAAACCACTTCATGACATCACAAGGTGGAACACAACATTTTGATAAAGGATGTGTGAATGAAACAAAGCACAACTCCAGGTATGTTTTTGATGAGGTAACTACATTTTAACATGTCCTAAAGCCCACAAGAGTCAATTTGGGGTAAAATAGAACCTTTAAAATAATTGAATTTCAAGTATTTTCCACTAATCCAGAAGTAGATTCCTGCAGTGTAGTTTCCAGTGTGTTTGTACAAGAGTGAGTAGAAATAAACAGACAAATAGTATTAGTGCCTGGAGGAGAGCAGCGTTAGCCTGGAGCGCTTTTCCTCACTCGGAAATGAAACTCTTTATCTCTGTGTGGTCCTGGGTCTGCACATGACACGATAAACAACCATTATTTTTACCCCTTTTCCTGTTTGTGTTTGAGATATTCTTGTAGGCTTGTAGTTATTTGGGGAATACTGCATAAGTAGAGGTGTATTCAAATGCTTTACATGTTTACACAGTATGGTATTGTCAATCTTGCAAATTTTCAATGAATCCATTGCTTAAAAACACCTTGAAAAACACATCATACATTCTTACTATGATTGTGCTTGCCTCGCCAAAGATCTGACCTGTAATTTGGCCTGGTGGTGTTGCTTTTTTGTCTCCATGGATGCGTTTTTGGTTTTATATATAGACTGCATGGACATAGCTAAGCTGGTAGCTGCCGTGTTCATTTAGAAAGTGAGCATGGGGGCGCTTCCGGCTCCATTGACTCTGGCTCCAGTTGACTTTACATTGAATAACTGTCACCCCTCTCTCTGTGACTAATATAGTGAGCCTTGGTTCGTATTAACCCGTTCTATATGATCCTGGTGTTTTTATTTCGGTATTTTGTCCGTAAATGGAGTCCGATACTTAAAATAGAGCTTGGCACCAAATTCTACTAGTATATCTGTATATAATTCTATAACTGCTAGCCTCATGAGCTTCATTTGACTAGAAGCGAACACTATGGCTGATGTCGCACTCCCTCAGTCCACTTCTTTGTAACATCTCCATGGAGACAAGTTAAAGGTACAGGAACAACTTTCTGAATGTGTAAGAGCTTTGTGGAGATGCAAGCTTGCTCAGTGTAAGGACACCTGTTTATCTCAGTTTTTCATTGCAATAAACACAACAAAAAAATAAACAAAGTACATGCTTTTATTTTATTTTAGTTTTTATTTTAGTTTGGCTAAAAAGTTACATACTGTGACTTTAAGACTGTATGCTTACAGGGGATTTTTTTTTTTCTAAATTACTATACATTTGTCCAAAAATAACAATATATAGGCCATCTGTAGATCCCAAAATATCGCTACCAGCATCTGCAGGGGAGAATAACATAGGATGATTTCTCCTTTTTAGTCCTGGTTTAGTCCTGGGTCAGACCTGGTTTAGTCCTGGTTTAGTCCTGCTTTAGACCTGGTTTAGACATGTTTTAGTCCTGGTTTAGTCCTGATTAGTCCAGCTCTTTTTAAGTAGTTCTGCGTTTGGTATGCATCGAAGGTGGACCAAGCAAGCAGTATTAGTGAACCTTTAGTCCTGGGTTAGACCTGGTTTAGTCCTGGGTTAGACCTGGTAAAAAGTTACATACTGGGGCTTTGAAGCTGCCCTTCTAGCCCTTGTGCCACTTCTTTGACACTTCTGCTTATCTCTCTGTGTCCATGGACTGGTTTCAAACGATGTCCTCCTTTGACAGCGGCAGAGACAGTAGCCAGCGCCCTATATCTGTACTGTATGTGTGTGTGTGTGTGTGTGTGTGTGTGTGTGTGTGTGTGTGTGTGTGTGTGTGTGTGTGTGTGTGTGAGAACTAATGGGACTCTCCTCTCTGCCTGTAAACCTTATGGCACTTGTCCAAACCCCACTGAATGCAAGGGAAAGACTTCTCCAACTCATCATCAGGCTCAGACAGGGCCAAGCTGTTCGAGGCAGAATTCCTTGATGAAAATAAACGTGAAATAAATAAAACATGGACGCAGGCTATGGCGAGGATGCAAAGTTTGAGCTGTAGCGATAGACAAGAGGAGAATTTCCAATGGATTACCCAACTTTAAACTTTATGTATGGCTCAATTCCTCTTTGGTCTTCCTCTATGAAAGTGTTTTTTTTATGGTTTTACGCAGTGGTGTAAGAAGGACTCGATTTTTGAAACTTGGAAGTACAGAAAAAATACTCAAGTAAAAGAAAAAGTATCACATAGATCAAATCTACTTAAGTAAAAGTATTGAAGCACCTGTTGTTGAAGAGTCAAAAGTAAACGTGTTTCATGCAGATTTCGACATCTTATAAAACGTCTAATTTAGAGATGCTGATACAGATTTGTGCTGAATTTTGTTTAATAGAAACAACTGAATTGATTTTGTTGTAGCTGTTTCTATTTGCATATTTTAGTTTGCTCAAACTGTGAACATGTTTAAAAACCCCTCAGCGTTTTCAGCAACTCTCAGACAAGAATAAAAAAATCTTTTACTTTTCAGTCCTGTTTAAAAATGTAGTGGAGGAGAAAGTACAGATACACACTCTCAAATGTAGTAAAAGTAAAAAGTATTCACTTTAAAAAGTACTTAAGTTAAATACAGATTAAGAGTAAGTGCAGTATTTTACTACTTTGACTTTGTTACATTCCACCATTGGTTTTAAGTGAACTACAGTGATCTTATGAAAAACTGCTGTATTTGACTTAAAGGTGCATTGTGTAACTTTTCTGGTAGAGGGTCCGTCAAATGCTTTTCTCCATGGAGATGTTATTTCTTTGTCTGGAATGTTTCACAGTATGGTAAAGAATGTCTGTTTTCTAGGTATTTATGAGCTATAAAACCATCTGTAATTACATAAATGTGAGGTAGAGCTGTTTAATGTCACACTGTGGAACATTCCAGGCAGAGCAATGACATATCCATAGAAAGAAGCAGGTGACGGACCCCCAAGCAAACAGTTACGTAGTGCACTTTTAAATGTTGAGCAGCAGCTGTTTATCGAACCACAGCACTGGAATAACTAAACTTGTACTTGTACTTACTAAACGCCTTTTTGTGAACTTCTGAGATCAGAGTTTTGATTTGAAATGATGATTAAAGCAGAACTAAGGAAGAGAGCTCCCCCTGCAGCTCCCTTATGAGAATACAAGACCCGGTTGAAATGTGAAACTTTGGACAAAATCCTACTACTAAAACATAAATGACAAATCCCAGTGTTTTTCAGAGAAATCACAATTACATATTTTTCCCAAATTGTCCAACTATTACACACATTACCAAATTTACTAAAAAAAAACAACTCTATTTTTTTTTCTCTTTTGTTTGCAGTAACTTCCGATTCCTGATGATTGCGTTGGCCTATGCGGTGCCCACAGGAATTTGTGCGGGCTGGTCTGGAGTTTTAGACATGGTCCTCACCCCAGCGAAAGTCAGCCAGGTGAGTCCATTCAAACACCAAAGAGTATATTTTATATAGTTATACGCCATCAGTCATAACTCTACAACTATTAATATGTTAAATTAATTACAAAGGGAAGTAAACGTTTTGTCTCCAAGTTGGAAAAGTTGAGTTTGAATTGTATGTTTAGGGTATTTTATTCTAAATTGATCCTATACTGTATGTCGATCCAAAAATATGGGCTGATCGGCCATCACTGGATTCTAAAATATAGGTACCAGTGTCTGCATATCAGACAGTCTCTTCATTTTAGTCCTGGTTTAGTCCTGGGTTAGAGCTGGTTTAGTCCTGGTTTAGTCCTGGGTTCGTCCTGATTTAGTCCTGGGTAAGACCTGGTTTAGTCCTGGGTTAGTCCTGGTTTAGTCCTGGGTTGGACCTGGTTTAGTCCTGGTTTAGTCCAGCTTTAGTCTTGGGTTAGTCCTGGTTTAGTCCTGGGTTAGATCTGGTTTAGTCCTGGGTAAAACCTGATTTAGTCCTAGGTTAGACCTGGCTTAGTCTTGGGTTAGTCCTGTTTAGTCCGGGGTTGAACCTGGTTTAGTCCCGGTTTAGTCCTGGGTTAGACCTGTTTTAGTCCTGGTTTAGTCCTGCTTTAGTCTTGGGTTAGTCCTGGTTTTGTCCTGGTTTAGTCCTGGGTAAAATCTCGTTTAGTCCTCGGTAAGACCTGGTTTAGTCCTAGGTTAGACCTGATTTAGTCCTGGTTTAGTCCTGCTTAAGTCTTGGATTAGTGCTGGTTTAGTCCTGGGTAAGACCTGGTTTAGTCCTAGGTTAGACCTGGCTTAGTCCTTGGTTAGTCCTGGGTTAGTCTTGGGTTAGTCCTGGTTTAGTCCTGGGTTAGTCCTGGTTTAGTCCTGGGTTAGTCCTGGTTTAATCCTAGGTTAGACCTGATTTAGTCCTGGTTTAGTCCTGGGTTAGACCTGGTTTAGTTCTGGGTTAGACCTGGTTTAGTCCTGAGTAAGACCTGGTTTAGTCATGGGTTAGTCCTGGGTTAGACCTGGTTTAGTCCTGAGTTAGTCCTGGTTTAGTCCTGGTTTAGTCCTGAGTTAGTCCTGATTTAGTCCTGGGTTGGACCTGGTTTAGTCCTGATTTAGTCCTGGGTAAGACCTGGTTTAGTCCTGGGATGGACCTGGTTTAGTCCCGAGTTAGTCCCGGTTTAGTCCTGGGTAAGACCTGGTTTAGTCCTGGGTTGGACCTGGTTTAGTCCTGAGTTAGTCCTGATTTAGTCCTGGGTTGGACCTGGTTTAGTCCTGGGTTGGACCTGGTTTAGTCCTGGTTTAGTCCAGCTCTTCTCAGGTAGTTCCGGTCTGCGTTGGTGTGTATCAAAAGTAGACCGAGCGAGGAGTATTAGTGAACCCTGCAGTCAAATTTATGGGATTCAGCAAATGATTTCTTCCTGATTTGGAGGATTCTGAGAGCGCTGTTATTACCCAGTTTGAGTCATTTGACAAATTTGCTTCAATCATGTCATTAACTTAACGGTATTTTCATTATTTACACACCAGAAACTGTTAAAAATATTATCTATCAGTGTGCCATTCACTTAAGTTACAAGGACTTTCCCCATTCAAAAGATATAATATTCTGATTTGAATTGAGTTATTGCTATGACAACAGAGGACTGCTGCCAAATCCTTCACATCAGGCAGAAATCCTCATGCCAGAATCCCATGAATAGAAATGGGTTTGAATATAGGCCGACTCAGTTACATATGAAGCTGCATATTTATGTGGTTGTAATAGAAGGAAGGAATTTCATTGTAATAATCTGGAGCCAATATTTAGCAAAAAAGAAAAAGAAAAAATGATCTTTATCCATTGCAAGAAAAAAGGCTGTAATTTCTGTTTGCTTAAAGACACTCTTCAGGTGGAGATGTGTCACGGGCCTGTCTCCTTTTTGCATCTCCGTGGTGATCAGGCCGAGTTACAGGTCAGGTCTTTTGAGAGGCAAACCCGTTCACAGAAGGAATCAATATTTATCAAGGGATTTTTGAGCAATTAACACAAGACAGGTGATCCTCCATCAGAAAAGTTACATAATGCATCTTTAACTTTCGATCTCTTGATTAAAAGGCACATTTAACATAAATCTTCTCTTAAACTATACAGGTAATACAGGAAGTGCTCCACTGTGTTTTTAAACTCCATACACCTTCACTAAACTCATTTGGATGATTTCAGGCCTGGAATTGCCAATTCTTACTGAAATAAGGTTAAAAGGTAGTTAAAACTACCACTTCATGACATCACAAGGTGGAACAGAGCGTTTTGAGTTTTGGAGACGTAGACAGACTGACGTGAATGCAACAAAACATGACTCCGGGTGTGTTTTTGAGGAAGTAAAAACATTCCAACACGGGTGAAAGCTCACAAGAATCAATTGTGCATAATATAGGACCTTTAAATAGCTCACACTCCACAATTATCCGCGCTTTTTGGAAATAAACGTAATTTTGATTAGCTGATCATAATGCCTCGCTGTTTTTGAAGACAGCAAACCAAAAACACGCAATCTAAATTAGCTTTAAAATGTCATTATTTTGAACCTTGGAAAATGACTGCAGCTAACACTTTTATCACATATCGCTACACTTTGAACACTTAAAGGTGATCTTGATTAGCAGGATTACAGTACTGTCTATTTATTTCTGTGTAAATGCTAAATACGGCGGGTGAAATGGCAAGGATTTGATTGCCGAAAAAAAAAAAAAAAAAGCATTTGAATTTGACACCGCACCTTCTGTTGTGCGTTGTTTACCAGACAAAATAAGGCTGCGGAGTCGACAAGTGACAAGTTAAAAAGTGCTGCAGATGTTGTTTTGCCATAATCACATTTGTGTACAGAGAAACATAAGGTTAGGCTGCGCGCTGGGGGTGGGTTCATGTCACTAACTAACACGGGAAATGTCCTAATCCTGCGTGAATATAATGAAATCTGCATGTGTGTCATAGAGGCAGGTTTGCAGACCTGGTTTACTTCTGGTTTGGTCTTGGTTTAGTCCTGAGTTAGACCTGGTTTAGTCCTGGGTTGGCCCTGGTTTAGTCCTGGTTTAGTCCTGAGTTAGACCTAGTTTAGTCCTGGGTTAGACCTGGTTTATTCCGGGTTTAGACCTGGTTTAGTTCTGGTTTGGTCCTGGTTTAGTCCTGAGTTAGACCTAGTTTAGTCCTGGGTTAGGCCTTGTTTTAGTCCGGGTTTAGACCTGGTTTATTTCTGGTTTGGTCCTGGTTTAGTCCTGGGTTGGTCCTGGTTTAGTCCTGGGTTGGCCCTAGTTTAGTCCTGAGTTAGGCCTGGTTTAGTCCGGGTTTAGAACTGGTTTAGTCCTGGGTTGGCCCTGATTTCGTCCTGGTTTAGTCCTGAGTTAGACCTAGTTTAGTCCTGGGTTAGACCTGGTTTAGTCCACTTTTAGACCTGGTTTAGTTCTGGTTTGGTCCTGGTTTAGTCCTGGGTTGGACCTGGTTTTGTCAGAGTTAGACCTGGTTTAGTCCTGGTTTAGTCCTATGTTAGACCTGGTTTAGTCCTGGTTTAGTCCTGGGTTGGACTTAGTTTAGTCCTGGTTTAGTCCTGGGTTAGACCTGGTTTAGTCCTGGTTTAGTCCTAGTTAAGTCAAGGTTTAGTTCTACCTAATGAATGCTTTGCTTTTGTTAATTTGGTTTAAACTGGTTTTGGTTCAGTCCTTGAATAGACTTGCACTATCCTTTGCGGTGTGTAATGTCCTGTTTGTCTCCTTGGAAATATACAGAAATTGCCTGAAATTTCCCCCACTACAGCATTAATCTTAAAGTATATAAATCCAAGGAGACAAGCAGATGACAGGTCAGACCACAGGTCAGATCTGTAGAGAGGTGAGCCCGCTACCCTGGTTTGGCAGAAATTAAGACCTGGTTAATCCTGGTTTAGTTTAGATTTATTCAAGTCCTTTTTGTCCTTAAATTACCTGAATGTACATTAATACATATTCCAAAAATACATTGTTTTTTCTCTTTCCTTTTTTACCAAGCCTCAGTATCACACATCCTCCCGAATGTGAAGTTGCTGTTTACCGGTTGCATGAATTTAAATCAAAACTTAAGGCGTGGGAGGTTGGATTGTTAACACAAACTCTGTAGAACTGGAATCAAAGTCGAAAGTTCCACAGAAAAGTGCAGCGGATATGAAACACAATGTGACTTTGACATGAAGGAGCAGGTTTCTCCTCTTTTCTCTTATGCATTTTGTCCTTTGTGAATACTGATTTGCTATTGTGCATATTCAGCATCTCAGACTGCAGGTGGGGCGCAGAAGTGGAGCATGGTGAGGCAAGATGTTAGCAGGCAGTGAAGATAACGTTTTTGTTTTAATGTCCTATATTACACAAAATGGATTCTTTTAAGCTCTAAGCCATGTTAGAATGTTGTTACTTCCTCAAAAACAGACCTGGAGCTGTGTTTTGTTTCATTCACACATGTTTGATTAATCCTTTATTATTAGTCTGTCCATATCTCCTGAGCTCAAAATGCTCTGTTCCACCTTGTGATGTCATGAAGTGGTAGTTTTCAAGCTAACAGCCACCTAACAGTTTACCTTTTGTTTAGTGGAGATTGGAAAATCCAGGGATGAAATTATCCAAATGATTCTTGTGAATTTGTATTAGTAGTGACGCACTTCCTGTATTGCCACATGACATCACATCACAGTTAAGTGGAACCGAGTGTTTTCCGTTTGAGAGAAGAAACAAAACACAACTCCAGGACCCATTAACTGCACAAATCGGTTTCTATAAAATGACATGGTTCGTATTGTTGTTCAGTGATTAACTTGGAAAATACGGCACTTTTGGCAGTTTTGAAGAAGGCAGTTTTGTGGTGGGCCTCCTCGGTGAGGCCCACCACATGTCTTTTAGATCCAGTCCCTACTGAGTTTTTTAAGTCATTTTATGAAGTTTTTAGAGAGGAGCTTTTAAACATGATGAATTGCTCTCTTCAGACGGGGGTCTTCCCTGCCGCCTTTAAACAGGCGGTGGTGAGGCCCCTGCTGAAGAAGAGCAATTTAGATTTTAATGATCTTAACAATTTTAGACCGGTCTCTAACTTACCGTTTTTAAGTAAAATTTTAGAAAAGTTGGCTTTTATTCAGCTCAATGATTTTATTAACTCACAGAACGTCCTGGAGAAATTTCAGTCTGGTTTTAGAGTGAACCACAGCACCGAGACAGCCCTTTTAAAGATTTTAAATGATTTTAGATTAAATTATGACTCACAGAGAGTGACAGTGTTGGTTCTAC